>OZ005742.1:50347199-50898906 GCA_963930735.1 Dioctria linearis | reverse complement strand
GCATTCATTGCAAAGCATAGACGGTTTGCTATCACCTGAGATAAATTTCGCCTTGATAGGGTGTATATCAAGTAACTTACAGGGTGTAAAGTGGAAACAATGCTAAAAATAGTAAACCCCCCTACCGCGCACACCGTGCATTTTCTGACTCTCCTACCATACAATTTATTTCACGAAATTGAGTGAGGAATCCGGGGTATAAAGGAAATGCGGTACGTCTGGGACACCCTGTATAACCAAGCTATTAAGTTTATTGGCCGGAACAAGTTCTTATCGCCTTGGCAATCTGGATTCCGTAAAATCGACAGTTGTGAAACAGCTCTGTTAAAAGTAAAATCTGGTATTACAGTGCCCTTAATCAAGATTTCCTAACGATACTTATTCTTCTCGACTTTAGTAAAGCGTTTGACTCTGTCGATCACACTCGCCTTCTTTATAAACTAGCAAGCAATTTTAATTTTTCTTCATCAACTGTTAACCTCATTGGGAGCTTTCTTTTACATTGAGAACAAGCTGTTAAGGTGCGTAACATAATAGCCTAGTTTCGCTTTACTGACTGTGGTGCTCCCCAAGGCTCAATTCTTGGTCCTTTCTTATTCAGTTTATTTTTAAATTACCTTCCCATTGTTGTCCTGGACGTATCTATTCATCTCTATGCTGATGATGTGCAGATTTACCTCAGCAGACCGATTGGGTTACAATAGAACTGCACTGCTCGTATATATGAAGATTTGCATCGCATATCTGAGTTGGGATAAGTCTGTTATTTTTTCGATTTCAAAATGATGTCAACTTGTTTGAATTGTGATTACAGATTCTATGAGTGCATGGACTAATATGGAAACGATGGATTTTAAATGGGCCGGATGGTGGTGTGAAGTAGATTATAGATTGTCGGTATCGGTTCGTACATATGTGAGACCTCACGGTGTGCCCAAATGTGCCATCACCGCTGCGAGTTTTTTTTTATGTTAAAGGCAGAAGAGACAGGAGACCCTAACCCAACTATGGAGGCCATAGCGACCCATTTGCTGTCCTGCTAGAAGGCCTTTCACCAAAACCTTCCAGTCCTCTTAATGAAACGGATCAGGTCTTAGTGAGTGATTTATCGATTTATATGTTAACACTTAGTGGAATATGTTCTTAGACATCTTTGTTTGAGAAAAAAAAACACTTGCTCCTATTCCACAATTATTTTATTTAAAAAATGAGTAACAATCTACGCGTTTCGTCTGCTTAAGACATCAGTTTTTTCAGCTCATCCACAGATAGAAGGGCAGACCCTAGAGTATCCAGCCTGCACCGGGCGAAGGCCGGGCACGCATACAAAAAGTGTTCGGTTGTCTCGAGCTCTTCCTACAGGCAGGGCAGACACTCAGGACTATCTACAACCCCCATCCTTGTAAGATAAGCATGAAGTGAGGTGTGGCCGGTGATGATGCCAACCACAGTTCTATTATTCCATTATTTCTTTCCGAGTCCCATGAGAAAATCAAAGATATTCCCATTGGGCCCATCAATAAACAGTTTAGTACACCTGCAAGTACTCATGTTCGCCCATCTCTGCTGATGCTGTCTATTAGCATCCGCTTTGATGAGAACCCCGACACTCGAGGTGACAACGCCTACGGCCGGTTCCGGTCCGAGGTAACTGTTATCCGAGGGACACTCAGAGCCATCAAAGCTGCCTGACTATCCGAAAGGATAGAAATGTCCTTCCCCCTGATTTGCATATCAAGGGCTAAATTCGCTGCTATCTACATATATGGCGAAGACTTCAGCCTGGATGACAGTGGTATGTCAGGAAAGTAGACACCCGCCCCAGCTCACTCATTAGTGTGAGAGCCGTCGGTGAACCGCTTCGAGTTAGTTCGAGTTTAGTGTGAGTTGAGATGTTACAAGAAATTCCCGATATTTGATCTTTTCAATACACAGAACATGTTATCCACGTACTTAAACCAAAACTTAGGATTCTGTTGAAAACTGGTCAGAGCCTGCAATATTGAATCTATAATTTCTCCTTTCTTCCTCCTTCTATTATATTTAAGTAAATGGACATTTGAACAGATTAACAGCCCAGAAAATCCGTATTCCCATGCAAGAGTACATGCTTATATAAATGTTTAGAAATTTACTAATAAATATTATTATATGGGTTCATTTTTTGTTCAACGATACCTGTAAATAAACAATTTACAATCATCCTATTTTGCGTCACATCTACATATACATATTTTGCACATCACCTACTGTAAACAAATGTCACATTAAATTAAAATAAATTATAAAGTGTTAAAAATTAAATAATCATTTCATATAACATCGTAGAATACAACTATATCTACTAACTAAATTGTACATACATACATATATGTTTCTGTGTAAACAAAATACTAAAATACCCTAAGGCATCATTGATTCAATGCTGAGCAAGTTTATGAGTTTATATGAATAAAAAGTTGTGCATTAAAATCGTAATCAATTACGGTCAAAAAGAAAGTCGACTTGGCTGTGGTGAATGGTTATTTAAGAAGTATAAAACAACAAAATGAAAATGAATTAATAATTTAAAAAATTATCGATTCGATATTAATTGAAAATATATGATCTACTGTGGTGCTGGCTTCTGGTTATTCGATATGCGGATTTTGGCCTCGGTTTTGATAAAATAACTTCATGGATTCGGGCTCAGTTGACCTCCAAGTTGTCAATATGTTTTTATGGTGCCAATTGTCATCGAATTATTGTAAATTATTATTGTTTAACAAAGATTACGGATTTTTATTTCTTAATTTTTTATTTTTTTTTATTTTTAATACATTTCCTACACAAATTTTTGTAAATATTAACCAAAAGTGTATAATAAGTTTTATTTTATTTCCATAGATTAATAAAACGCAATACATATAGAAATTTATTATACCAAGCGTAGTTGCAGTTTTTCTTCAATTTGCAGATATATTACAAAATTTTGAATGGAGTCGTTTATAACAATATTATCTATATTTTTTTTTGCTTTTTATATTAACTATACTTAGGCAATTCATTAATTTATTGATTAATTACATAATTTTAAAAAAAAATGTCTGCTTATTTTTATATAAATCTATTAAAATCTTAAAATTTCCAAAACTAGTCCAGTCATTATACACTTTTGAAAATGCAAGTGAACCGAGCAAGCTTATTTTTGGATATTGTGTAGGGGGAGGCTTAGAAAAGCTTAACTTGAAATTATCGACCAAGATTTCCTATGAGCTTTCTCCGCCATCTTGAAAAAAGGGTATATTTGGTTTTCTTGTGATAACTCGGCTCTCCGTCGTGATACGAAAATTGGAATTTCAAGTTAAGCTTTTCTAAGCCCCCCCCCCCTTTCGCGATATCCACAGATCAGCTTGCTCTGTTCACTTATATTTATATGGCAATTTTTCCGTTATAATGACTGGACTATAGTTGAGTAAAATTTACTGTTGAAATTGTTTATTATTTCAAAAAGTGTTCATCCTAATGATACCTTGAGTTCCCAAACTATTTACGTATTATGTGGTTATTTTATAAAATAGGAATTTACCATCAAATCTTTATGATTTCCAATTTGATAGCAGATTTGGCACATAGTTAGTGTCGTGGATTTAAACTGTGGTGTGCGAACATTCAACAGTTTGTTGGGTGCCTCGGAATACGCACAATGCCAGCTCAGGAGGTGGGATAGGCACTTTTCCCTAAGAGGAAACAAATTCACTGACTTCAGTTGGGTGCCATGTGATCTTTATAGGGTAGATCATGAAACCTATTTTCAAAGTATGGCAAAATATGAACACTCGGATAATTGGTATCGGATTTAATGCAAACAATGTGGATTTCGACGATACTGATTTCTCTTATACAACTCAGCACAAAACTCGGCTATTCCTTTAATGAAAATATCATACGAGCATTTACGTGTAATTACTAAAAATATATATTAAGACTCCAATTTTGATATAATTTCTTTGATTTTAAGTTATCATAGTCTTTTACACTTTTGTGATCACTATAATTATCGCACTACGCCACCCGAAAACAAAACTGATATACGACTAATAAATTTTTCATTTTCCTAGCCACTCATATATGGTAAATGGTTAAAATCCAAAACAAATTAACTATTTATTGAAAATTAAACTACTTATCTTGATTCTTTGGATCCAGGATCAGCCAGCTGCCATTTAGTTTTTCCTTTTTTTTCGAATTATTTCTCCTTTGATCGTATTATTTTTCTTTTCATTCTACTGATCAATTTTCACTTACGACTTCAACTCGGAACTTTTCTTAAAACTTGCTGATCCCATCACATACGAAAAAGAACGATCTCGAAATTTTTTTTAATCCCCGTATCGGGCTTCATCGAGTACATTTAGCACATCCGTTAAATTATTATACATATATATTCCCATTTAGCAAGTGCTCTCGCTGAACCGGAGCAGAACAAGTTCCCTTAAAAAAAAACAAAAAAAAATCCTCTACTCACTATTATAGATTATTCATGTGCGTAAATTATGGTATTCGTATAATTAGCTTTTATAGAATATTCACTTAGTTAGACATTTTTGCCCAATAATATGGAAAATATAGTAAACGCTCTTAACTAACTTATGCATATAAACAAAAACAATCCTTTTGAATGTAGAAAAATTGTACGCTACTCTAGCATAATAAACAACATGTATAGAAAATCAAATCATTGGAACAGTTTTAAGCTACTCTACTATAATAAACAACAGGTATGGAGTTACTTAGGTGGATGTTGTTAACGTTGTAGACGCAGTTTCCACTACTCTTTAGCTTACTGGAACAATATTTTAAATACAGGAACAGACAAGTGATTTCCAATCCTCGTTGTAATTCCGAATGAGGTTACCAAACAGCGTGCAAAGATGGAACCGTAAACCTCAACAGCAATCACTCCGAGAACCACAAGAAATTATGCTGGATATCGCTTTCATGGGAAAAGATACCGATAAACGGCAGGGTCCCAAAGTTGGTGTTGGCTCCATTATCTAAAAAATTTCAGGAGTACTATGACCTTTTGGACTACATCAAATAATTTTATTATTATTAATTTTTTTTTAATTCTGAACCGTAACAAGTTACTCACTTTTAATATGTTGATTACGTCTTACCATCTTAAGATTATGATAGTTTTTGATATTAATTACAATATTGTTATTATTTCCTTAAATCATAGTAGAAACAAGTAAAACATAAAACATGTTCCGGATGCCTCTGGGTGTGTTCAATATTTCAATCATCTTATTCAATTATTCCAAATACAAATACCTGATTCCTATATAAATTATGTATTTCATTAGTCGAAATAAACGTAAATTTAATGTAGGAAATCTTCATAACAAAGTCTATTTTCTTTATTTTCTACCATATAATAATATCCAAATAAACTCAATAAATATGTACTTAAACAAAATCATAAATAAATAAATGAACAAATAGCATGCGTAAGTTCTTAAATAAAACCTAATCATATCATGTTGCTCCAGATCTAGACTATATGCTATGTTACCCATGTTTAGTTCCGATATTTTGTTAATGGCACTCTGAACCATTCCAAATCTGAGAGAAAAATTGGAAAAAGGGAGGATATAGGAGGAAATAAGGGGGCTGGGAGCAGAGGCGCACTGACTGGGGGCGGGATTGGTCCGCACCTGAAGATAAGTTTTTCTCAACTCAATTTAAAAATCAGGCATAAAATGTAATCTATCTATATATTAGAAAGGGCGATAAAATAAAATAATACCTCTAAATATTAACTAGAAATATGATTAACTAACAGTCATGAATCGGCGCCATGGTGGCAGGTATGGGAAGGCATGAGCAGGTGATAAAGGCGAAATATACCTAGTTACTGCACAGAATATTTCATACAGTAGAACAACTTAGAATAAATACTGAAAAGTTAATTTTAAAAATTAACTTACAAGAAAAAAATCCTCATAATTTCTCTTATTAGGGCGAACTATTGAAATCGGTGAAAAGTTGGTAGTTGCCGCATTTAGTGTTAGTTTCGAGTTAGCAAATCTCAAATTTTTATATTTAAATTATGGTTCCAAATAACGCTTTTTTTCATTACAAATGATATGGTCTGATTTTTGTTGCTCAAAACGGTCGTAAGATAAGAAAATTCTACTATTTCATCCCTCTGAAATGGACATAAAAGATTTTTCCGGAACTAATTATATATTTCTTAAATTTTTACACACCACGATGACTATCTTTTATATAATGTGACAAAAAGCATATTTACTTCTTTTAATAGTTGGATAAGCATACATAAGTACAAAGTTTAGAGAAATTTGGGTGTCTTTGTATAAATCAAACATCTGGAAAAATATCTCCTCAGCAGCTATCACTGATCGCCCAAATAAAATTTGGCTTTTTTTTTTGGATTTGGTATTTAAGTAAAATTGCAAATTTTAGCAAAATATTAACTCAAAAGATATAGTTTCCCACATCAGTAATGTTTTACATATATAATACAGTGTTGATTGAAGAAAGAATGTCATTGAAACTGCATTAAAATTTCCAAGTAGAGAAAACCTAATTTATTGAAGATAAAGAAAACAATGGCTTTATGGTCCATGACCAAATTTTACCAGATAAAACTTGAAATTCAAGACCTTCAAAAGAAGCAGTTCTTGAGTGCTTAGATGGGCACAGGATGTGACTTTAGAGCCTACCCCTCTTTGGCGAGGGGAAACCTACCCCCACCCCGCAGCACAACCAAATCTTGGGTACGCTGGGTATGCTACTGGAGGGAGGGCGGCCTTTTATTTACGAGCGGGAAGTCGAGATATAAAGTGTTGGAAGAAAATATTTTAAATCGAAAAAATGTAGAATGTCGAATTAACTCGGCAATAAAACTAAAATTCAGCAAAGATCATCGGGAATAAGTATTTAAGATAAAATTGATGATAAAGTTATCTCATCTATCTAAATATATAAAAAAACACAATTTGAAATAAACGTAACAATTAAATACAGCTGCTACTAACATTAAATAATGAAATTTATACGCAGTCCTAACCTAAGACTGATAATAGGGATTTAAATTCATAGAGAGGGGTAAAGAAATGTAAGATATATTCTGAACACCGCTTAAGATTATTCTAAGTTAAGACTATGAGAAGAATCTAGAATTGAATTAGTTTCGGTAGTAAGGCTCCACATATAGTTTGGTGGAGGAAATGCATGCTCAAAGTACTGCGCGATTTAGAGTAAAAGGTTTCAATAAATATTTTTGCCTGGCAAAGTCCTTTTAACGCTTACATAAATAAAATAAATCGAATATTATAAAAATTTCTCTTCAATCTATGGGAGAAAATGTTTACCTCAATTTATGGGTGGTCTAAAGCAAGGTATACAAAAAGCCGTTTCCATAGAGTATATTGCATAAAACAATCCTGCAGCCTCTTGTGAATATTAAACATAAATGGTTTTCTAATTTGTGTTATAAGGACATTAAATACCTTGTAATAGACTTCTAAAATATTTCATGTATTCTTTTGCAAATTAGATTCATAACCCTTACATAGCGTACCCAAATTGTTAATATTTAAATACAATAATCTATCAAATAATTAATTAAACTATTTTTAATATCATCTTTTCCGTAGCTCTAATAAAATATAAATTGCTCATTGGATGGCATCTGTAACGGAGCTCCGTCTATATATTGAGAAATTATTTTCGTTCTTTTACTGTTTAAGAAATTGTCCTCAGTTTCACTGCGCGACAATTCCACATTCAATGTAGATTTCATGAACTCACATGCCACGTTGCGTCCAATTTTTTTTGTTTTGAAACCTATCCATACACGAAGCTAGCCAAGGAAATATGAGACTTAAAAAAAAGTCCGTATTGTAGTTAAAATACAAATTTTTATTGAATTTACAATAACTTTTCTAATTAAAAGCTTCAATTATTTTATGCTTTCTATTGCTGATTCAGAGAAAATATTTATCTAGTAAAGCACTTGTTCACTTTTACTTCACACTATAAATGCAGCCGGTCAATATTGAGCTCAAAGAAAGTTACAGCTTTCCTTATATTTTGCGCAAAATCTTAGATTACATTAGATAATGAAAATAAGAAAAATTATCTTCTGAATGAAAGTAAAACAAAGCAAAATGGAATTATAATTACATTTCTGTTATTTATAAGGAAACGCAAATCTCAATGAAAAATTATGAAAACAAGTTTACAGCAACGCGAAATATTGCAATCGCGTAAACACTAGACATCCACAAGTAAGAAGTAAAATCAAAATAAAGCAAATAAGTCACGTGCAAGCCATGAGGATTTTATTCACGTGACATTTGAAAGCAGATGCTAGCATGCAATGCAAATCATGGTAGCACACATGCCGCTTTATTACGGCAGTTATCACCAATGAATTACTTACTTTGTCAATTAACACCAGATTACTGCGGAATTATAATGTTGCTTGCCGTTTTCATTTGATTGATTATAGATTTCAATAGCTGAAAACTTATAGAAATCACTAGGAAAATAAGAAGAATTTATTACCGGAGACATTTGGCTGTCAACGGCCTTTAATTTCGTTAAAAAAGGTATTAGTATTAATTATTGGAGAAAATTTGAGGAATTTGTTATAGTAGATAATATGCTTTCGATTTTCATATAACATGAGTGGAATGGAATTAAGTAGGCGTGTGCATTTTATGGACATTTTACGTAGTAGGGTCATTCCATATCAAATAGGCGACATGTGTGACACGACCATTACTAATTTTTACGAAATTTTTAAAATTAAAATTAAAAATTTCCCTTATCCATTGGGTATTTTATTTTATTTTTAAATTTCAAAAAATTCTGCTCTGGTCTTTTTTAAAATTTCAAACATATTTTGCATTTCACTGTAAAGCAGTAAAGTATGGCTCATTTGAAAAAGGGGGGCTCAAGCTATCTATAAAAAATATATACAAAAAGGACAACAAGTATAAGAATTTTATCCTTTATCCTTGAATATCCTGGAAAATATACGTTTAATTTTATTCACTTTTTTTTGCTTTCTATCTTATATTTTCCTCTAAAACATATCAAAATTTCAACTTGGGATTCTAATGCGATCAGAGAGTAAAAATTCATAAAATTTTCAGAAATCATGCATTTGCTCATAAAAAATTCATAGTTTCTTGAAAACTTCATGAACGTAATATCCTAGACACACAGCACGAACTAATGAACCATTTGTACTAAATATTCATTAAAATGCCGTGTGTCACATAGTATACGTCAGTATTGCTCGAAAAGCAGATGATAATGAAGTACGCTAATGAAGTGTTTTGTTCCTTCATTATAGCTATAATGAGGAAAAGTGTGCTAGATTTGGCATATAATGTAAATCTGGAGCTCCGCTGTGCATCTGCCGATTTGAAAAATAAGAAGAAAAAATGCAAAGCACAAAGTAATTATGTCAAAACATTTTTTAATAAAATGTTTATTTTATTTCTCAATCGTTAAATGAAATAAAATAAAAATAAATAAAACTGAAAATTAATAAAAACAAAGTTTATCGCGCTGATTCCATCCATATCGCTTCTTCAATGTCGTCAGTAAATCAAAACCAGTTTGACAGTACAATTTAATTAAAGAAATGGCTGTGTGTCTGCAGTTTATAATGACTCATTATAGACTAATGAGTGGTTAGTTATTTCTTCATTATGAGCGCATAGTCTCTAGGGCATTACTAAGAAATTATCTGTGAAAATGGTGCGAATTGATCCAGCAGCAGGATTTTACAGAAATTTCCTGACTCCTAATAATGACGATTACAAATGGTAATAAATTTTATGGCATAGTAGAAGTCGTTTTCGATGCAGTGCTATATAAACGGGAAGTGAATCACTCGACTATCAGATTAATGGAAATAAATCTCTCTTTGAAATATACTCTGTAGATAGGTCCGACACTTGTAAATTTTCGATCGCGACAGAGAAGTGTTTAATAAAAAGAAGGTTTGAGTAGAAAGGAGTATTTAATTTTTTTTTACATACTTAGCTATACTTATTTTTTTATGTAATAGTATACCGTCAGAAAGTTCAAATCAACACTATTTTTTCTAATAAAGTGTGTTGTAATATCCTTGAGAAAAAACACAGCATAGTTTAAGTTCAATAGATTTAAGACCTTGGATAACTCAAAAAATTCCACAGTTGATTTCAAACTCAAAAATTTGTTTTAGGTGCAGGAAAGAGCTTCATAACTACCTGGTACATCAAGGACATATCACACCCTCAATGCAAGACCACTACATCTCAAATGTCGTAATTGAGGATAAAACATTTCAAATCAATCTATAAGTTCAAATTTTCTATAACGTCTCATTAAAGAACACTTTAGTTATAAAATAAAATGCAATAAAAAATGCAAAATTGATGATTTTGAGATGTAGTGGTTTTGCACTGGAGGGGCGATATATAACCGATATGCAATATTGAAAACAGTTTGATGATGCAAATATTAAGATAAATGAAGATGTTGTTGATACTGAAATTGGACATAAAAAATGTAAAAGAAAGATACAAATAAAGCATTTAGTGAAGCTGCGTCATTATAAACAAAATTTTCTGATCTGAGGCCAGTATTAAAATCACTCAATGAGTGGTTTCGGTATTTGGAAGAAGAACCGTTTGATAGACGAAGGCTTGCCAGTGAAAGTTATGAACGGAAGAACTTATAGAAACTAAAATGATTATTTTAGAACGAAACTTCGGATTAAATGATAAAGCGAGCAGCCGTCTTCGGAAGAGTACGAGATTAGTTCGTAAACTGAAAACGCAATACATATAATCAAGCGACAGCGATGTAAGGCCTTTCATTGCGATATTGATCCCCGAAAATTGGAGTGTAAAAAGAATAGCAGAAGAATTTCCCAATAAGTCAACGTATAAAATTAAAAAAAATAAAAATCAAGTCTGAAACGACTAAATAATAGAAGTATTGATACTGATTTCATTGAAGCAGTAGAACGCTTTTACTGTAAGGATGAGATAAGTCGAGTGATGACCGAAAAAAAAGGATTTTGTATCAGTTATGGTTGTTATTATAATATCACATTACATTGGTAAAAAGAAGGAAAAAAGGACCATGTCCAAAACCGTTTAATTTTGGGAAATTTAAGAGAAATTTATCGTAATTTTAAAGAAATATATTATCACAAATTAAATTAATTTCGCAATTTGATTCGCCAAAAAATATCTTATAGATCTTAGAGAATATTTACATTCAGCATGCGTGTATATGTAATACAACAGAATGTCAAATTTATCATAGAGAGCCGCAAAATAAAATATTTAACAATTAATGAGGACATTCAAATTCTCAACTATATGTCAAGTTTTCCTTTAGGGATATGTAACCTTCCAGATGTCTCTTTCTTTTTAATGATATTAGTTCTGTGTCCAGGATATGAAAATCGATGAATTGGAAAGAAAATTAGAATCTAAAGACAAATTTCTCGATAACTTTATCGAGCGCTTACCTACCTCACTTCGACATACATTTGTTACTGGTCAACAAAATAATTATCTTCAACAAAAAGATAAAATAAAATATAATTGAATAAAGACGTCATTACATGGTGTATTAGGCCTATTGGGGATAGTAGGAAAATCAAAACAAATCTTGAACTCTACCTCTACGACAGTGTGAAAAGGGTTGCACTAAATTGTGACCAAATGCATGATGTTGGTTAATCATGAGCATGTTAAGTTTATTTCAAATATGGGTTTACTTTGTCCAACACATCCTTAAAGAGATATTATGAAAACAGTACAGATCTAAAACAGTTTCGTCAGATACGATCTCAAAGTAATTTTCTGAATCTCGCAAGTTTCTTCTTATTCTTCAACTCATACCACTTTCACAGATAATTACGGACTTTGATAGAGTCTTACAATAAACCGAAAAATTGTTATGTGCATTGCATGACTAGAGAAATTTTCATGATATTTTACTCCCGGGTGGCGTTAAGATTCAAAGTTGAAATTTTGTTATATTTTAGGGGGTAATATAAGGCAAAAAATTATTAAAATTGTTGATACCTTTTCTAGAATATTTAAGGTTACAGGATAAAGTCCGTTTTCTTGATTTTTTTCGCATATGTTTTTTAGATACTATTTTTATTATATACCTTGAAATATCAACTTTCGAATGAGCCAGATTTCATTGTTCTAACAAGAATAGCAAAATCTGTATAAATTTTGAAAGACCACCATTTTTTTCTAAAATTTTAAAAATGCTATAAATCGCAAAATACGCAAAATATACTAAAACATTTTATTTCGTCTTTTTGTTTTCATAAATCATCCAAACATGTAAAATTTCATAAAAATTGGTGGTGGTCACTACACATTTTATATGATTTCTGGTCGATTTGTTATCGAATGACCCCATTACAGTCTAGTATGCCAGAAAATGGGAACAGGTCAGTTAAAAAAATCTATTTAACAAAATCCCATTTATTGATCATTTCGTAAAAATCGTATTTTCAAGATTTGACTTTGCAATGAAATTTTTGGGAACTTATAAACAAAATCTAATTTCGAAAAACTAGATTTTCTTCAATTTTAGCGCAGTGCCATTATAATGAAAGTACTTATCAAGGACGTCATACATATCTGTAGGATTGCGATGAGGTATAATTCTGTTTATTATCTCAGAAATATTTATTATTTACTTTTTTTTTAGGTTCTTTCAAAAGGATTATATTTTAATTTTAGTAATGATTTAGGATTTATGTGACCTCCAATAGGTATCAATCCACTTAATCCTTTACAAGTACCCTTACTTAGTTTAATTCCGCTATTTTACTATCATCAGGAGTAATTGTTACGTCGGGTCATCACAACTTAATAGAAAGTAATTATTCTCAAACTACCCAGGAATTATTTTTTACAATTATTTTAGGAATTACTTCACTACCTTACAAGTTTATGAAATCTTAGAAGCAACATTACAAATGGATCAACTTTTTTGTGTCAACTGGATTCCAAGGAATTTATTGTTATTATTAGCAATAAAATAATTAGTATTTATATTTATTAAATCTAAATGAAATTTATTTTTTTGTTTATACCGCAAGAAAAAAATGTCTTTACTACGCACGTCCCAATTGGATTTTATATCTTTTCATAGCTCTTGATCAGAGCTGGGCAAGTACCAAAGAAAAGTATTTAAGTACAAGTACAAGTACCGAAGGCCTGAGTACTTCAGCGTAAGTACAAGTACCTCATATATGAAAAGTACTTGTAAAAAGTACTGAGTAAAACTTTCACCTTTCATTGCTACACTCATAAAAACTATTAGAGGTACGCTCAAGCAACAATTGTCTCCTCCAATAATTCATAAAGTTTCTAAGAAAAAATATGTCCAGTAAATTTCTAAGCAAAAATTGAAGCCATTGCTCTTATATTGGACCGAGGCACTGTTTGCTTACCCTTGGTTATGTCGAGGCATCGTCGACTTTATATTCGAGCAAGACGTTTCTAGTTTTTGTTTTACTTGCCCAGTCTCGTTTGTATATTATTAGTTTGTCTAATTTTCTAATTGTAAGTAATTATAAAAAAATTGGTATGCTTATGTGGACCAGCAGTTATTAGTGATCAGTAGATTTATATACGTTAAATTTAGCTTGTTTTAACTTTTAAATTATAAAATTTTGAAATAGTTTAACTATGTAAGGATATTCACATATTTGAAATATTTTATTTGCTCTATCCAGACTTTCTCACAAAAAAAAAAGACTAATTTTGCAACATTACAATACCATTAGACAAGAATGACATCTGAGAGTTGTCACTAACTCAAGAAACTTTCTTTCGCAAATCTGGTCCCAAAAACTCAAAAAGGAGAGCGCAACCGGAATTACTGTCATCAACAAATTTCACGAGAACAATTCTCCATAAGGAAAACTAAGGAAAATTCTAATTCTTAATACCTATATAACAATTGATTAGGAAATTTTGTAAAAAAGCTAGTATTACTACAAAAATACAGTTCTACAAAAATAGGAGGGAATCCATTGAATTAAGGCAGTGCTAGTAAATAGGTGAATCGGACAGTCCCATTTCCGGTGAAAGCGGGACAGACAATGTAATATTCTGCAGAGAACAGGTCGAAAATCGAGGAATATTTTGCTAATACATTTACCTAGGTAAAGATAAGAATATCTCATAAAAGTTTTTTTAATAGAAAAATGATGAAATAACGCAAAGCAGCAAAGAAAAAAAAATTTGGAGTTTTGGAGAAGGCGTCAATGAGAGGGACTTTGGTAAGATCATGTTCGTGGGAAAATAAGTCTAATTTTTAAATATCGTTTTCCAAAAAACCTTTTCCTTAAATTTTATTGCATTTTATTACTCATTTTGAAAGGCTGTGTGTCACCTAATACTCGTCGTTTGGGAAACAGAGATACATCCTTCCTTTGGAAATTAAAATTTTTGACAACATTTTCATAAAGTTTTTCTTCCTCAGCTAAAGAAGTGGATGTTTCCAAATGTTCTTCATATTTCCAAAGACTAAATACTTAATCTAATGATTATATATGATTTCTATGGCGAGGGTCGTTCCGTATACTTTTTCAGCGACGGAACCAAATACTTTGACCTTCTAGTGAGAATATACCCTACACGAAGGTTATTTACTTTTTTTTCTACGAGAGAGATAAAAAAGGAAGATTTGAAGGTAGTGTTTGAGCTCTATACTCAACATTTCTTATATAATTCTTTCAGGAATATTTAGGTTTTTTTCTTGTTTTAGCACTATCTACTCTCCGGAGGCCTCCACTTAATTTACGTATATTAAATATAAAGGAATAAATAAATAAATAACAATTAAGCAACACTACTAACTTCAACTTATTGTATACTCCATTCAGTGTTTTTTTTTCCACGTGGTCGGGTCACAAAATTTATTATTTTCCTCCATTTAATATTTTGTTTAATTTTAATATTTGAATTTTCGTGCGTAGTTTTAAATCTGCTGTTTGATGTTTCTCCTTATTTTATTGCTTTGTTTCTTCCAATTTAAGTACACAGCTCCCTTCTGGGTAGACGTTTTACTTTTTACTTGTTGTTCATAATTTACTTCATTACAGGTGTCTATTTTATTAATAATTATAAGGAAACTTGATCAACCTCATTGACTGATTTTCTCTCCTCTTCGAAGCAAAAATATTGCTGCTTATTTTATAATTTCCACTTGGGAAAAGTTATGTGCGGGAAAGAAAATTATGCTGAATAGGCAAATTTACATTATGGCTACATTTTATTCATTCCTTTAAAATTTGCACACTACAAGGATATCGGTGCTTACGACCGGAATAGTGTAAAAGCATTCAGAAAACGGAACTTTATTTTAAGCTGTCCCAGACAGATCTGTTCCAATGGAAGCAAGGTGCCCCCTTTGTAAGATGCTTATTATCGTATCAATTCGCTGTGTTAAATGTTGCCTTGTGTTTCCTTTTTCATAAATAATTCTTTATCAAAATTTCAAGTTCTTCAAATTAATATATGAAAATGTACTCAGTCTTTTTTAGCATTGTTGCTAAAATCAAGCAGTAGTCTGGCCATAAAATAATTTTGAAAATAATGTATTCGATGATGCAATTTATTGGAATTTATAGAAAATTCGAATACATATAGTAGGTATTCAAAAGAAACAAAAATTTCAATTTAGACTTAGAAAGGTTAAATTTGTAGATAAATTGCAGCCAACAGAGATAAAAAACTTTAATGAATGTGTAAAACCATTTATTTTGATTAATTCAGCAAACTCTCAAAAGGGTAAATTTCAGTCAAATCAAATTCTAATATCACGCAGTTCAATAAACTGAATTAAATAATTTTCTTAATATTTACTTTACCGTAGAACGGGGTTACTTTCACGACTTTTTCTTACCTTCCACGCTTTAGTTAGGTTTTTTCTTCCAATTTAAGGTGAGTTGCTTGAAGTTGTGTTCTATTAAGAAAACATACTTGTTTTCGTAATATTTGGAGCGTATTTAATTAAATATAAAAAATGCTCTATACTTAATCCGCCATTATTCATAAGCGTCAAAGTTACCCATGCATTGGGGCTACTTTGGAAGAAGAATTTTATTCTT
Organism: Dioctria linearis; assembly: GCA_963930735.1. Classification (NCBI taxonomy): domain Eukaryota; kingdom Metazoa; phylum Arthropoda; class Insecta; order Diptera; family Asilidae; genus Dioctria; species Dioctria linearis. The sequence continues at coordinate 50,882,726 of OZ005742.1, read as the reverse complement.
GCTTTTTGACCTTATTTGACGAAAACTTTGAAGTTCCCCATGGTGGAATTAAAAGCAAAAGTAACAATATTAAAAAATACGAGTAGTAGTAGTACAAGAACGGGTGTTCTTAATAAAAGTAAAAAAGAGTTTTTTTTATTTTCCAATTTATTTATTTAAAAACAATTATAAACTTTTTATTTAACATTTTATAAAGGTCAATAGTGGGTACCTAAGTAAAACATATAAAAAATAATAATTTTCCGTTATGGCTAGGTACTCTGAATTTACTTCAAAAACTGCGACAAAAACCGTTCTTACATATGTATAGGTAGTTAACAGTTATAAAACTTATTCCAATTCTGGAACAGAAAAATACTCTCGCTTATTTAAAGGTTTCGGTGGACATATTTTACGAACAATTTCAATTAAATTGTAGGCCAGAATGTCCATTCGTTTTGGCCATCGCCAGTGGATGGAGGACTTTTCCATACAATTGACAAATTAGTTCTCACCAAGAATCGAATCAATAATATCTACAATTAGGACAAAAAGTGAAAGCTAAGAGTAGTAACAATTAGGTTTTTATTACCTGGATATTCCTTTCCTTCATATGCAACAGCTATGAAGTCGCCTGTCTTATACTGTGGAATTATTTCTTCTAAATTGCTGCTCTGGATACTGGAATGTTGTTCTGGATTGGAGTTATTGGGGGTATGCGATTGTTCTGCAGCCTCAGTAAAATTCGAAACGTTTGCACTTCCTTGATTTGTTGGGAATACATAAGATTGCTCTTCTTCACTCTCCTCCAGAGGGAAGATGTCGGTAATGCTAATGCAGTTTGTTGCCCTAAATGAGTTCTCATTAGTTGCTGTGCTGCTGATGCTTTCTCTAAGTCGAGATTTCTTGCTCGGTGGGTTTATATCGATAGTCAATGGAATTGCAATATCTTGCGCTCTAACACTTCTTCCTGCAGGAACATTCATTTTCTTTCGGTTGTTTTGAGTTGCCCTTGGTATTACTACATCCATCCGCTTATTTTCGAGCTGTTTAAGAAATGCTTCCCCAACTAAATTGGAATCAACAGTACAAATTTGCGGCAAACGCTGGAGAAGTTCGTCCTTACTAATTGGGTGTATTCCACATTTTCTGCTATTAAATTATCAGCGCTATTTCTATCAATTTCTTCCATTAAATGTTTTAATAAGCATGGAAAAACATCCTTGGGTAATGTCGCATATCCTGATCCAACTTTTGAGTCCTTCCATTCGCCTAGTTGTTTTCTCCAAATCCTTTTCATCGGAGCGAAGAAAGCCACATCCAGCGGTTGTGTTAAATGTGTTGAATTAGGACGAAAACACACAAATGAAATGTTATTTCCTTCGCAAGCTTTCAACACGCTAATATTGATGTGTGAAGACAAACTATCCCCGATGATTACTTTTCTGCCATTCTGTTTTTTTTTAATGCGGCAATAGATGCATTATAAACCAATCCTCGAAAGCAAAAGAATCAAACTACCCGCTTTTTGTCCGATTGTACCGCACACCTTGGGGTCCGTTCTCTGTCCAAGTAGTCCACAGATGCTCCGCCTTATATATAACGTATGGTTGTATAAGCTGGCCGGCTTTGTTTCCACAGAACATTAGCGAATAACAAATTTTGCTGGAGTTTCGAATGGTCTCTGGATATTTGCAACCTCTTTTGCAAATTTTTTTTTCTGGCCTGGATCATCAGATAGGTTCGTTTCGTCGTTGTTCCAGATGTTTTCTGGTGGAACATTTTCAAGGACTGACTTTAAATTTGTAATGTATTCATTAATTATATCTGGTGTAATTGCAGCTCTACCTCTTTTTATATTTGAAGCAAATCTAGTTGTTATATTTGCGTGCCTTTTTTTAAATAAATTTGTCCACTCCGCACCAGGGAGATTTTCTTTAAACTGTTTAAACTTTATGCCTTTAGAGCTTAGGTATTGTTTAACGGATTGGCGAAAATCATATTCTGTAAACGGAAATCCCGCATCGGACATCTTTATTAAATGCTCTACGAATGAATTCTCTTCCGATGGGTTAAATACCGTAGGCCGTCCATAGTGCTTTGAAGGTCTCCCTTTTAGTTTATTTCTTATAGTTGACTCTGAGATCCTATATATCACTGACGCAGCTTTTATTGAAATAACTTTGCTTCTGGCATCTTTAAGATACTTTTCAATAGCCTCATCCGAAAAATCGCAATATCGCCGACTTCCTTCCTTCCTTTTATATGTTCGCATTTTCTGAAAGTTTTTTTTTTTTTGCATTTTTTGAAATAAAATGAAAGTTTTCATTAAACTAGACATAAAGATCGATCTCTATAATGAGGAAACTCTTTACCGTGTTTCGAAGTAGCCCCTATTTTGTTTTGAAGCTACATTGACGCGCGTTAAAATAGCCCCATATTTTGTTTTGGGGCTACATTGACGCGCGTTAAAGTAGCCCCATATACCATTAAAAAAGCTATAAAAAACATTTCTGAAAATATTTCTCGGAAGGCATATTTGTAACAACTTCTATGTTATATATTAATAACATAATAATAAATTAATTTATATACTTACTACTTTTGTTTTCGCTTGAGTTCTCTGGAAACACACAAAAGTTTGGATAAAGACGAAACTGCGCACAAGCAGCTTAGGTGAATTCACTCAAACAACTGACTAATAAATGTGAGAGAAGAGGAGTTGAACAGCATTTTTATTCTGAGAAAGAGTACATTGCCGATTTGCATGCATTTTAAAGGGAATATATTTTTGTTTGCACTTCTGAGAATTGTTTGAAACTTTTTTTTTTAGTAACAAAGTTACCCGGGAAGCCACAAACTTACCCCGTTCGACGGTATATTATGAGGTATTACTTTATTAGAAAAATATTTCCTCTGAAAGGTCTCTGCTTATGCTATTGTCTCCTAAATCAAAATATGTCCCGTTTAAATGTCCCACGTTGAAATCTTTTCATCTGTCAATGCAGTTTCCAAAGCCAGACCAATAGGTTATCTAAGAGCATCTCCAATACTTATTTGAAATTATGTGCGAACACATATCCTTGTCGGGTTAATTTAATTTCGGTTAGTTTAAATTTTAAGTATCCATACGCGCCCAATCATTTATATTGATTCGAATCCTTAGAAAGCTGGAAAAGTTGAAGAATGTTCATGATTTTGTTGGGATCTGATGGTAGTTTCTATTAAATATTGCTTCAGTGACTTTCGTTTAACTTAAACTTCAAACAGGAGATAATACTGGTTTCGTCTTTAAATTAAGGTATTACAAAGCATGATATATAAAAAAGGAAGGATTTCTACCTATATACATAAATCTATAAGGATTGTTAGAGACAGAAGGATGAAACTTCAAACTAGGAATTTCGGTGTCTTTGAATATGTAAAAGCGAGTGATGACGTCGACCATATTTTTAGCAATGCTGTTGGCTACGGAACTTATCTATGTGGTTACAATGGCAAGTTATAACAAGGTAAGTATTTTTTTAGAACCTCGAACCGTGGCTATGGATTCAAGCCCTTAATCAGTTTGCTTAATGGCAAATTCTATCCTTCCTTTAAATTGGGAGAATTGATGAAAAGCTGGAATGGTTGATGTCTTTTCGTCGAAAGACGTTTTACGGATCAATATAGCACAGTTAAAAATTAAGACTTTTGGGTTATATAATTCAATTCTGAAAAAGTTTTACATTAAAACTTACACAAAGTCTTAAAATTATTAAGACGAATCAGTTTTATATTGATATTTCTACATAGTCTGAAATGAAAACTGCTGCCTTAAGTTTAAACCGTCAAGTTTCCATTTACGTAAATTAAATTATATGGTTTTAAATTTAAACTAAAAATTTTCTGAATTTGAAGCAGTCGAGTTAGAAAATTCATTTTAATAATTTTCATTATGGTTTCGAAATAAAGTGAAAATTCTTGTGGTTTCAATTTTATTATATTTATTTATTATTTATTTGTTTAAATTTTAAATTCATGAATGTACTTATGTATACATATGTGGAGTTTTATTCGGTATTGAAATTTGTTTAGACAAGTGCATTTTCGATACGCAAAAAATGTATTTTGACATTTTTTCGGTATTATTAAATTAATTTAAGAATATAAACTGTTGTAAAAAAATAAATATCTTCTCAAGTTTACTTCATATTTAACATTAAATACAAAAAATAATTTAAAAAAACAAATCCACTGTTTTAATCATATTAAAATTATCTGGAACCGTTATAAATTGTTTGTTTGTTGTCAACATAAATTAAATAATATGAAATTGCTGATGCATTTGGTACAATTACCAATATAACTGGCTGCCCTCTGATATTTTCAACGATTTCTTAGCGTTAACCTAGATATATTGTAATATTTAAAGTTATTTACAAAAATAACGTTTTAATATTCTTTAAACTACTCACATTTCCGAATTTAATTAATTTGTGCTTCGCTTGAGAAAATGATTCTCGAGATTTAGATTTGCTTCACGTAGAAGCTGGAGGTAATACTTTCAGTAGAGCTATAAATGATTTCGTAGAATTATTCCATTCTAAAACATCGCAAAGAAATAGATTTATAGTCAATTGAATTAATTATTATAAAATTTTAACTATACCTGCAATCCTAGAAAAAAAAAATTTTGAATCTAAAATTTTTATAAAACCTTTTCATATCTTCGCCAATTTAAAATTAATTTGTCACCTGTCTAGGAAGTAAGATAAATATAATTTTTTTTATTTCCTATGATACTATATATCAATTCACTATAGTTTGACTTAAATTTTAAAAGCTACTTACCATTTCACAATCACTCACAATTTACAATCTCTTCTGTGACGGTTTTTCTAAAACTTTCTTTAATTTCAATACTTAGTGCAAAAACGACTGCATTTTGTAAGAAATGTATTTCTTTTTCGTTTCTTTATTACTACTTTCTAATAATGATATTTTTTGTCTCCATTGGGCTACTATTTACTGCTAATAAAAATACTTTTTACTCACATGAAAAATAAAGATCACCTGCAACCACTATATTACTCTATACGGATGCGTACTTCTGAACAACGGACTCATTCTAAATATTACAACAGTTTCGATTTCATTATCTCAACAATCCCCTTAGTTTTTATTATTTAAGTTGAAAAAGGTATAACAATAAAATTGAATTGGTTTTAATTCTTTACTTTGAAAAATGTTGGACTCATTTGAGCTTAGAAAAATTGAGAGTTTTAAGTTGAGGAAATATTTGTTTAACATAAACGTGACTGTTTGCATTTCGGCGAGACTTAAAAATAAACCCTTTCGGTGTGAATTGAAAAAGAAGGAAAAATTTGACCTATTTTTTTTTAAATTAAGACGAAACTGATATAAAAAGTATTTTTTGTTTTTATTCAACAAATGTGTTAAAATACCTGAAAACTTTCTGCAGGTTTTAAAAGTAAACTCAAATTTTTAACCCTGTACTCAGCATCATATTTCGATAATGCTAGTGAAAAAATATATAGTTAAAAGTTGATTTAATAATACTCTTTTGACAGACTGATATGTCATTCCTTCTATATTCAAACATATGCGTTGCTGTTTCTACTATACATAAATACTCTTAGTAGATGAGAATATTGGTCAATGACAAAAGGTGTCATAGAATCTTTAAATATATTGAATAAAAATACCTATTGTATTACATTTGAAAAAAAAAACAAAAAAATGGAAAGTAACTACAAGACCTAACTTCCTCATTACCACAAAAAAGCCTCGAATATCTCTTTTACGAAGTAACCAAACAAACCACAAAAGCAATTAAAGTCAATATAAGCGTGCATCTTTTTCTCTTTCAGCAAACCTTGCAAATCTCTTTTTATAATAAATATATTAAATACTCAAGACCAGCATCTAGAAAGGAAGTTTTTTTCTCACATAGGCACATGTCTACATACATATGGGAGGCTACCGTATGATTTATGACACATGATCGTCAATTAGAAAGATAAAGACATGGGAGGTTTAAAGGTTGTTCTCTTTCATATATCCTCTTTTTGTTATGTATGCACTTGATTATCTCATTTGCATGTCAATTATTGCGAACTCATCATTAATTGACGGAAATTTTAAAGCTTATCATGAATAACTAAGAAGAGCAAACTATATATTGGACACGGGCTTGTAAACAAGAGTTCAATCGCTCACTGAAGTGGATCAAGTACGTAAAGTAAATTGAGTTATACAATGGACAAGTCAGTCTTTAATGGATGAAGTGTAATTATACACACACACATAATAGTTACATCACATTAGTTGTGAAAAGCCTGACTTCGGTAAAGTCATGCCATTTAAGTCTTCATTTTTCTTTAACACAATACAACAGATTGTGATATGTTTTCAGTTTTGATAGTAGGCATTTGTCTGAACTTTCACCAATTATGTTCGCGGATTTTTCTTACTTTTTTTTTTTTTAATTACAAGTATTGCTCGGAAATTATTGGATATTTTATTTATATACATTTGAGATTCTTTTATGAAAAATTGCAATTCAATTAATTTTTTGAATTATATAACAAGTCAAAAAAGTCAATCTTTTTTTACAATATTGATGACTTAACAGTATTAGGACTTTCCGAAAATTATTTAATAAAAATTAGAATATAACGCCAATTTAGTTACACCTAAGTAGTATCTTTAACGTGGAAGGAAGTGTAAGAACGGTGTGAATATAAAATAAAAAATTATGGTAGTGTCTGTTAATCACACCTGAATGAAGGATTTCAAAATTACAGAATTCAATCAAATGTATTTAAATTGTTGAGATTCTTACGCAGCTCATTAAGTTGCAAAGAAGGAAAGGCATTATATTTGCGAATATTCGAGGAAAGGAGCAACATTTTTCCCAATTTGAGTCCCAATAAAATAATTAAAAATCAATTACAAAAAGTTATGCTTAATACTCTAATTTCCTATAATATTTTAATACATATAATTCTTCTAGAGATTCGAGAAAGGATAACAGAGCTTTGCATCTTTGAATATGGTAATATGGATAGCGTCGGAATTTAGTTAACTAAATCTTAAAAAAGGTATGAAGAACACTGAAAATAATTGTACCAACGTAACAAAAAAAGCTGAATTGAATTTATTATTGAACAAATTAGACTATCTCAGAAAGGGCCTTGGACAAAACGTGGCATTGAGTTAAGTTGAACGCCTAGGACAGGCGGCAGAAAGTTTAACTCTTACAAAGGCAAGCATCTACCAAATATTTTGTTTTCTTTTGTGCTTTTATTGAGATATGCGTTTCTCCTTTTTTTTCTTTAAGGCAAAGATACACGGTGAGAAATATTTGGTCTCCAATCTCCGTTTTACAGAGACTAAAATCTCCGGAATGTTAAAACATCAAGGGACTTTTATCTCTGTAGATCAAAAAATTAGGTCTCCGGAGACCATAATAAAAGAGTCTCTAGAACACGTCTCTGAAGTGTATCCAAGAAATTTGAAGGTTGGTGATCACTAGAGACCAAACTTCAAATTTCGTGTATACACGTGTACCAGAGATCTTTGTTAATTGTCAAGCCAGACATTGTTAGAAAGAATTATCTCAAAAGTTATTAATATTTTTATGTTATGGGAAAAGTGAAAAAGCTTAAAAAATAATATCTTTGGTGTACAAATTTTACGAGATAAACACAACAAATTTGTCTCCGGAGATCTGGAGACGACAAAAAAACATAAATTGGGCGCCTGGAGACTGAACCTATCGACTTTTTTGCTTTAGAATACACATCGGGAGACCGGACGCCAATGAAATCTCTACAGACTAGGTATAAGTTGTATACCTTCCATGGTTGACGTTAATAATTGAAAAAAAGTCCGCCAAATTAATATAATTATGCACTTAAAATTTAAGGTCTCTATGTTAGCGCGTTCATACTAAATATTTCAATCCGTATAAGCGAAAGATCCAACTTTTGACGAACCAGTTACAAGCTTCAACATTAGTTTCGAGCAGCCATTGTGTGACTATAGATGTCTAGTCATGCTCAAATGCTTAAAAAATATATCTCATCGCCGTAAAGATCTTCTGCATAGTCAATTAAATATTTATGCAAAACAAGTAGTTGTCGGCACGACATATTTTTGTAAGTAAAAACCAGGTTTCCGTCTTTTTCGATGCACAAAATAATTCTCACAGCAAAGTAGTGCTAAAGCCATCAAATCCATCCAAATTCTATTTTGTTTTTTTTAACTAAGCACCAATACGACTTTTTCTAATCTTTGGTCCACCTTATATATATTTTCGCGCAAAACTGAACTAAGCCTTTTTCTTGCTTAGAAGTTAAGAGATTTGCTTAAAACTTTGCATAAAAATTATTATTCAGATCTTTATGTATAATTTGGGGAAAGAAGTTTACTTTAATGGAAAAATTGAATTCTTAAACAAAATGTGAAGTAAATTGCTTTTCCTTCCTTCTTTCAATCTATAGATTATTCGGCGTTTTATTACACGACCTCTATTGTGGGTTGTAATTCCCCGGCCAGCCAGGTTGAACGAAATACATGTCGTCTATTGGGCGCTGCGTGGTTTTTTAAAGCAACACGTTACATAAGCACTATTTGGGATTACATAAGAAAAATAAAATTGAAAAAAGTAAAGATTTGTAACAACAGAAGCTAAAAAACCATCACACGGTGTACATTTTCTCGAAAACAAAAGAAATGTCTATAATTTGAAAAATACATGACTTCGATTTTTTAAATATTTTTCTGGTAACTATTATGATTTGGTCTATCGCCCGATTCCAGCTTGACGTCGACTTACGGGACACCCTGCATATTATATAGAATATTGCAAATTTAAATAAAAAAAAAATGCAGCAGGTACTTATCTTTTTCTTTTGTCTTACCTTATTATTATTTTTCCTCTTAAATCCTTTTTGTTTCTTTGTCTCCTCAATCCACTTTTCCTCTCTTCACCTGTTTTTTACTGTCTATTTCTCCTACCATAGCGATTACATTTATAAGAAAATTACCCCAATTTGGAATTTCCGGTCCTTATTTCCAACAAACAGAGTCAGGACAACCATATCCTATCGGCTCAAAAATATCTTCGGCAAGATAATAAAATCTTTTTCTATTAATTCTAAAAACTACAAAATGGTTAAATTTAAATAGAGAAATTCAATGCAACTACAATAAATGCTCGTGGTTGTGTGTGTAAGAAAGTTGTCGGCATGAATGGTTTCACTATCTCAAATAAATTGAATATGCAAAACTTTCAATGTCATCTTCATTTTCCTGGTTGAAGGTGCATATGATTTGAAAACATGCTTTTAGCAGCAATATTTTCACGTGATTTCTGAAGACGACATGTTCTTCACGTGTTTCGAGCACTGGGCATTATTCACGTGCGTTTTAACACGAGATCTATGTCACGTTATGCGAGTATGACTCTCTTCTTTGCATAGTAAAGATCGGTTTGTAAACGTGATAATCAATTGAAAAATTAAAGATGTCCGGTAAGTAGTCATAATAATTTATTGAATAGTTGAACTTGTAAAAGATATGCTAATTTCACTGTATTCTCTAGGTCGTCTTGATTTGTATGTAACATTCTCGTAGCAATAAATATTAATTCATGGATTCACTTATTATTTTTATCTAAAACGATGAAACTAGTTTTAAATACTCTAAAAGAATTTTGTAAGCAATTTTCCCAAGTAGCCGAGATGAGTAATATTTTGTAAAAATTAATTACAAATAGTGATTGATCTCTACACGTGAAGACGAACGAAGACATAATATGCAGGTGTTAAGAATTTTATTGGTTCGAGATCTTGAATGAACTTGTGTTGCATGTATTTCTTCCTGTATTTATTTAGTTTGAACGTACATCAACTCTAGCATTGATGAATGTCCTTTATTGCTAGCAAGCTATTACAATGAATAAATAATACCACTTTTTCCTCCTATCTCTAACCTATACATAACATATTCATTGATTTTGCATTAGTGTTTCGCGCTTCATTGAAAAATTTATCTTCTCACAACATCTAATCTAGGCCCCGTACTACCACTTAAATTAATTCAGCTGATCCACAGTTGCATCATTTGCTTTTTACCGGCTAGACTCACGGTTCTTGAAATAAGAACAAAATCGATATACAAACTGCATGCAAAAACTGCAGGCTAAAAACTCCCTCGACTCCGGAAACTGAAAAGTATGACTCGAGGAGGAATTAAAAAGATCCAATACGCAAATTTTATGTTAAGTGGAATTTTATAAATTTATTGATAAAGATATTTGAAAAAATAATATAATAAAGATAGAAGTGCGCAACTGTGGGCTTACATATTTTAGACTTGAAAAATTTGGAAAATAATTCTAAATAGCTGGTAAAATAATTACAAAACATATAAAAAAAGAGCAGATCACTCAGTTGAAGAAAACATTGTAAGCAATTGTTTGGGTCGCGATGCCTGGAGAAAGTATGCAAATAAGACAATTAATCTTACTATCATAAGTAACTTTAGCAATCAGTCCTTTCATCTACAGGTGTACCGATGATAGCTACTTTCGGGTTACCCTGCCGTATGATGCTTTGTTTTATCCACTTTCGCCTCGATTTTATATTGTACTAATTCTTATTGTAACTTTCGACCATAATTTACGTATACTTAAGTAATGTTATTTAGGTAAAGCTAACGCGCCATTTAAATTTAACAGAACTACACACATTAACTTTAAGGCGTCAAAGGGGAACTTTCATTAAGTTTAAATGTCAAATTGCCGTCATTAAAGTTGTGGTAAGAATAGCTCATTCCGCAAGAACGCGATGTATCAAACAATAAAATTATTACTAAATGATTAAAAGTGAAAAATTAAAATGGAATAAAAATGGTAGTGCGAATTAATAGAAAGCACTAATTTCCAATTAAATCAACTTCTTTAGGTTATTTTTTTTACCACTTTTTGAAATTGCAAACATTAAATATCAAGATAATAACCTTTAGGGAATGTGATATATATTTAGGATAAAAATATCAATTTTTCGTAAGTAATCCTCAGTATCATTCAAATTCGTAATGCTTTTTACTTCAAGTGTAGTTGAGCTTTTTGATAGTTTGTTACAAACTCCAATAAGTGTAACCACTGACATATATAAAAAGGACAGCTGATACTCCTGAAATTGCTTACATTATTTGACATTATTTTGGTACAACTTTTCTATAGTTTTCTCTTTTTGGTTTAACTACTTTATTCCGCTGAACTTCAAATAAAAAATTCTATACAAAATCCACCATAGTCCAGTTTTAGTTCAGTAGTTTTCCCAATGAATATATAGAACAGAAGTAGATGGCAATATAATATCTGTAATCCTTTCTATGTCCCCATAACTACTTTTAAGGACAGGCAGATAAAAATTGCTTAATTTTATTTCTTTAAATGTCAAGTTTAAGAAATATTTGATGTTGTCGGATATAAACTTCCAAGAATAGAAATAATTTCGAATACATCTGTAATTTGTTGAACTTTTAATATGAATATTAAAGCGAAAGTAAAACTTGAAATTAAGATAACTGTCACACCCCTGCCAACAATAGTTGACCCATATGAAATAGAAAATCAGGCAGTCCATGTTATATATGTCAGTGGGTGTAACTAGCAAGCTCGTATGAGCGTTGGGTTCCACTACACTTTCTATTTACACACAATCCATGTTGGGCGCCACGTAGTTTTTGTAGGAGAACACGAACTAAAAAAAAAAAAACAAAAAAAACACAATTACTTTCAGCGTTATAAACAAAAATATGTTTTATTATAATTAGAGAGGAAAAATAAAATATAAACACAAATTAATTCGTCGACCAAAAGAAAAATTAAGAATTAATTTACTCGATAGAAAATAAAAAAGAAAAAAAAAAGAATAAATATCTATGGAAAACTAAAATCAATAAAATTAAATTAAAAGAAAACAACACTTAGCTTTTATCCTTTAATCTGTCTGGTTTTCCTGCTCCTTTTTTTTATTTTTTTTTTTTTTTTGAAAGTCCTGACAGCTTGATTTTAAAATACTTGCCACTTCGCAAAACTTCTCTTTTCAAACTTTTCTTAACTACCATAATATTAGAAAAATTTTCTTTTGCATTATTTAAAAGAAGTTTTGACAGAAGGACTCACAAGTGCACATTTTTTAAATTAATCTGGATTTTGGATTGCTTGCTTTATTTTTCATTGGTTTTTGTTTGGTCATAAATGTAAAGTTTCTTGTGAAAATTGGGGAATTTCCGTAGTATAGGTTAAATTTATCTATACTTCTCTTCTCGACTTCTTTAATTTGGAAAAACATTTTGGACAGTACAAAAGTTTGGTAAATTACCATTTTATTACCTTTATAAGTCTTGTTTTCAATAACTGAGATGTGTTGTGCCCCTTTGTGAATTCGTGCGCGCCAGGGCCTTAGCTAGGGGAGGGCATAGGGAGACAATGCCCTGCCTTAAAACGACAGTGCCCTACCTTAAAAATTGCCAACTTATTCCGTATTCTACGGCGACGTCACGTCATGAAAGTCGTCGCGGCGAGTCTGTGTGTCTCCTAAAGTAGCCATATTAGCAAACTGTTGCGTACCCACTCGAGTACAAGCACTACAGTCGGCAAACTTTTCAAAACGCATTTAATTTTGTCAATGGTTACTTCAATATAATAATATTGTGAGGACTATCTTATAGACAGATGATTTTTCAAATAATCCAAACTTGAATATTCATAATCTTCACTACTAAGCAGAGGAAACCCCAAGGCTTACAAGAACAGCCAGATTTCAAGGGTCCTTCAGTGTCAATGTTTGGACAGGAATAATTGGGACTCGATTAGTAGGTCTAATAATATTTCCCTCCAATATAAATAGCGGACAATTTTTTAGAATTTCTCCAAAGAACTTTTGGAGGATATCATTGATGACCTTCCTCTCATCGTCACACACAGAATGTGTGAATGTGACGGTGCTCCAGCATACTACGGGGTACGGGTGAGGCAATACTTAAATGAGCGGTTTCCAAACAAATGGATTGGACGTGGAAGTGACATTCCTTGGCCTCCTTGATCACCAGACTTAACACCTCTGGATTTTTATTTTTGGGGTCACCTAAAAAATCTTGTTTGTTAGGAAGAAATAAAGATCTTATCTCTCGACGATTTAGTAAATCGAATAGTAGCAGCAGGTAACCGTATAAGCCGAGAAATGAAACAAGCCAGCATATCAAAGGCAATCATAAAGCGAGCCAGGAAATGTACTCATTGCGACGGTCAAGTATTTGAGCAATTTTTAAATTAGAAGTTACTTAGATCATACTTATAGGCTAGACACTGTATTGTAAATATCATTACAATAATAACATTTTTGATTTTGATCACGTATTTTGAAAAAACCAATATCCCTTTACATTGTTTATTTGACAACGAAAGATTAAAATTAATAGTGCAAAATATGTTATTAACAGTCCTAAACATATATTTTAAAATATTAAAGTAGATTTCACTCGATTTTCTTACTTCAGTGCTTAGTTTTCCCACCATTATAAAAAAAAATTGAATTTCAAAATATTGTAATTTCGTTCAAGTATGGGCGAGGTATGTTGCAAGACATCTCTTCCTGTATCTCGGGACGTACTGAAGCTAGGATAAAAATGTTGTATTTGTCTGAAAGGTAATAGATTAGGGATGTTTTCTATGGCTACTTTAGGAAATATTCGACCCTCAAAGAAGATAATTTTTCGAAGAGAAAAACATTTTTGAAGTTATATCGTTAATTTTTTACTTATGTATCTACTATAAAATTTTTTGAAAGCAAGTTATTATAAATGAAAGCCAGTAGTAATACGAATAAAACAAGACCAAAATGGATTCAGTAAGCAAAACCAGCTGAGTTACAGCCAAAAAAGCGTTGCAGGGACCTCATTTTCGAAAAAATCCGCTGTAATTTCGAAAATAGCACGAATTCGAAAAAAATAATGTGACATTTTCGATTACAAATCACCTCATCTTTTAGAAGGTTTAAGTATTGCATACTTTTCCTAGAACACCCAGTACGTAAAGCTCAAAATTCACCAAATTTATAGCACGCAGTAATTATATCATGTCGGCTGTGTATATTGGAGATGAGTAAATAATCATTCAATAAAAGTGATATGATAAAAAATCGTTCATAGGTGGTCGGTTTTTTTTTGTATAAATCAGTCTTTCATTAATTATTTTTGTTGTAAGCAGCAACTCTTTACAATTTTATTCCAATTGTACATTGATGTTTAAACAAAAAATGACGAAATTAGATAGATACATTTCATCATCTCACTCGAAAGAAATTTTCAGATAATTGCATTGAAAACATTTTCTAATTTTTCAAAAAAGTAATTTGACTATGTTACTATACCCATTTACACGACCTATTTGTACGAATTGATTTGTTCGTTCCTTATTGGAATATAATGCAAATAATGATAAAGACTTGTTTTCTGTCCAAGTAGAATTAAAAAAGAAGACGAAATTTAAATTGTTTGTAATATTTTAAAATAGGATCCCAGGCGTGATAAATTTATTTATATTTCATAGCAATTTGAACTTTACAATAATCTTAAGACACATAAATTAAAAAAGGGAACTTCAAGCCTAGAATATTGTAACGAAATGTTATTTGTTGACCGACAAATCCTCAGTAATTGGTGAGATTTATTATTATTACCAAAAGACTGATTTTCAATTTTATGTTTTAATATTATTCCCATAAATAGTTAACTTTAATAAAACTAATATGTATGATGGCAAAAAAATATGAAATTTTGCAGACAGAAATAGGTGTTTATCAGGATAAAATTTAATTTATTGTCGTACATATTGTGTCGGCGTAATAAAGTTTAGCTCTTAACTTCTGCTCCAGGTTTAGAAAAGATTCGTCCATTTTTCTGTAGAATGTCACGAATATAACATTTTTGGAAGGGGCAAGATAATTCTCATGTACCATCAAGTGAAAGATAAATAATCTAAAAATAACTAGAAAAATAAAACAATTATTTTCTCATTGATTTTTTGGGTTCTTTTTGTGTAAACATTCTTTTTATATCCACGAAATTTAGAAAAAGATCGAAGGGTTTTCGCAATTATAAAAGTACATTTGGATTAGCTAATAATGACTGAAAAGTGCAACAGTCAGATAGTAACATTTAGTACTCCTAAGGTACGGTAACATTGATCTCAATATCTTTCACACAAGATTTCTAGATGGAATTCAAAATACGATATTTTTGTAGTGAGCAAAACTATGGATGTGATTGACAATTAACTAAAATAAAAAATACTTCTAAGACATTTGTCATTTCGCATTAAACTTAAAAGTTGTAAAAATAAACTTAAATATTCACTCACAAGTCGAGATATATTTGCACTAGCTATCACTGGAAAGTTTTAGACGATTTGTTGCAACTTAGTTGCAGTTACGCAAATCAAGTCATTAACAGTAATAGCACATTCAACCACTACCAATATTTACTGCTATTGACTGCGAGATAGTTAGCTTCCGTTTTTTCTAATGAATATTCAATAATTTTCCAATACACTTAGTATCAACAGACGATAAAATCAGGAATTCCATTCTAATATGCAAAGCCCCACTAGAGTTAAATAGCACTATAACGCATATGTGATATTTAACATTTCGAGCATTGTATTAAAGAATTTTTTCATTCTGATTTTAGAAAGCTGAAGTCTTTCTAATCAATGCAATATTTCAGTTTACTCAACCATAACAATATAGTTTTTACAAGTCGCTTTGACGATGTCTTAAAGTTATGAGGCGATTATCACACATACAATTCCATGGTATGTGGTTTAACACCAGATTAATTTAGCAGAAATTGTTCATAGTAGCACTTAAATATATATGCATTGGATGTAGGTACATTGTGTAGCAACTTTTTTTGGACAATTAAGTTCTTCTATATCTCTTGTTTACTTTTAACATCGCAGAAGTGCTAATTGAGACTTTTAAAGAACGGTGTGTATAAATAAGATCTTACCTGTGGCATGTTTACAATATTCTTCACAGAGCAGTGATAAAACTAGAAACCATTATTTTCTTAATGCAGTACGGCATTTCTGCTAAAGCCTTCAAGCACTTTATAAAGTCGCATAAATCACTTTCCTCAGATCAAATACTCAGATTTAAAAATTATCCCGCATTTTCAGTCTCTCAATGCCAAAGATAATAAGTTTCATGACCACGCCAGTAACAAAACACAGCTAAGCGTCATGCTTTGAATAGTTTTATTAGACAAGTGCTAAAATATTGACTAACGCATTCTACCTCATACACGCGATTGAATGCTAAGAAGTATTTAAGAACACTGCAGACTTGTCCTCCATTAAATATGAGGAAGTTTTTGCAGCTGTCACATTCGATAAATAGTAATTAATCTTTAGACTTTGTTGACTATATTACTGGTGGATTATGGTTACAAGCCTACAATTTGAGTCTTCCTGTTTGCTTGAGCGTGGGGTAAAATTATTTTTGACTATAGCTAATCGTTTTTGTTCCAATAAAAGAGTTTTGTTATTTGTTCAGTAATTAAAAAAAATTTTGCTGTAAGGTGTACTGATTGATCCATTTCTTGTCGGATTAAATTTAAACAAACAAAATGACAGATAGCTCTCATGTGGGATTTTTTTGCGATTGTAGTTTATCATTAATATAATACATTTTTGTAAGTAAGCTTCCTATTGGTATTCTCCAGAATAACGAAAAGCAAAAACAAATCCAAAATAACAAAATTGAAAAATAAATGAAATTAGAAAATTGGAAAAAGTTTGAAAAAATTATTTTTGCTTTTTACATTTACCGGAAAATTTCAAGAATTAGTTTACTTAAAAAAGGTATGTAAATTATAGTCATTGCGGTTTTCCTCCTTGGGAATGTGATACTGGGAGCTTGCCTCATTTATTTCACACTCTGAATCTATTCTGAGTATATATGAGATGAGATCAGTTGACCTTTTTTTTTCAAGCGTCTAAAGCAGGCAGAAACTAAGCCATACTGTAGCGTATTGGGGTTTTTACTTATACGAAATGCTTGTCCTTTTCTTTTTTCAACCCATTGCAGACCTTCACAGATTTAGTTCATTTGAATTACTCTAATTTTTTTCTATTTTCGCATTTCTCTTCTTTTTTTCGAATTTTTTCTATTTTTATTTTTCTAAATTTTTCCATTTTCTAGTTTCATTTGTCTTGGAAGTCACTCAATTTTGTTTTTTGGAGCCTGTTGATAAGCAAACTAAAACTTCAAACTTTGCCGCCTTAACCCAAAGAGTGTAATATGTAGTATAACAAATAATTTTTGCAAGTATTTAAGTTTACCCGGTGATAAATTATATTTATTAAAATAGAACCAGAACTGGTACAATGTGTAAGATTGTATTCAATGTACACATCCAAATCAATGTAGGTACAAACGCATTTTTGACAGGTTAATAACAATGTTATCAAATAGAAAATTGTGCGTTTGATATGAGTGTCTATTACGATAATAGGTCACATATAAGAGATCAATTTTTGAAATTTAATAATTATGAGATAATTATTTATTTCGCCAACACTCTTAACGATTACAAAAACCCAAAGACTATTGCTCAATAAATAGAGACAAATTATCGAAATTACTCAAAAAAATATGCAAAAGTAATTTTTAATTAAAATTAATTCGTGTAACACATTTTTGTATAACGTTCAGGCTTGACGGTTTAATACCAGCCGTTACAATCATGAGGGATAATGAGGGAGAGATATTTTCATTTACTTTATTTATAATAGAGCATTTGTGTAAAGCAAATGTATTAATTACGCTCCTTCGGTAACGGCATTAACAGATTTGGTACTTATATCCTAAGCGAATTGATATTGTATCGAACGTCATGCCATATCACTGCAAAATCTCAGAAAACATGCTTGAAGTTTCTCATCATGCATTTAAAAGGTAAGTTTCTTTTACTAGAGCTAATTTTCATAAAACTGTTTGGAGACTTAAGCTATTGGACGGACTACTCCGTCTTAAATCGTTTCAAAAATATACTTATAAAATGTAATCTGAATTTAATTTTGCTTACAAGTCTTTCATTTATAATTAAATTATATTCAGACAAAATTCAGGTTAAAGTAAATATGTTAAAACTAGTGTAATTGTAAATATTATATATAAATTGTTTACGCAGAGAAATCAATGATTTGTACAAAAGGTAACCTATTTCGTATTCTTATTCAACTTTAGCGCTCACCTCATATACATCGAAGATAAAGTTATTCGAATTTCAGGAGAAAAATAAGATAGCTAATAAAAGATAACGGTATATAGTATAACGAGGTATGTTCACTCTACAGTCTACATCCTTACCCTCTATTTTGACATCACCTGGAATCTAAACTCAAACTGGGAGTGAAATAAAATATATACTTAGGGTAGCCACAATAATTAATTAATAATAATTAATTAATTTTGTTTAATTATTTATTATAAAATTAGAATTATTTTCGTATTTCGAAAATCTCAAGGGCACAAAATATATTATTTGCCTTCTCAATTTGAAGGTTCGTCGCTTAAGTCTTTTGTTTTGAATGAGATGAAATTAAAGGGTACATATACTGAACTAAGTAGGTCATTCCGTTCGTAGCGCAAGAAGCGAAATATATAAGACAACTATGCAATTTTGATTTTTGCATGTCCGTGTGTCTGTCCATCCGTCCGTCCGTCCGTCCGTCCGTTTATCTGTCCACACGATAATTTGAGAACGCGTTAACTTCGAGTGTTGAAATTTTGCGCACGGCCTTTTTAAAATAATTGTAAACTTTATTTGAAAATGGGATGGGGATGGGGATGTAATGTTTCCATATAATAATTTCGTTATTCATTGTATATTTGGACACTGCCTGAGATTGCATCCACGTAGAGAGCTGAAATTTTGCACACGGTGTTTTCATAAATATAATTTCAAAAATAAACTAAAGCGGGTAACCTTTCATTGGTGGTCCAATATAAAAGTTTAAGTTTTTTACGTATACTGTAAAAGCAATCAGTCCTAGATGTTTTTATTGTACTAAAAAGATCTTCAGAATATAAAATACTATGAAAATGGTGTAGGCTATCGCTAGATTGGTCTTTTAGACAAATTCTATCTATATCTAGATAAGTACTCAAATAAATGCATCACATCATTATCATGGATACCTTTCAAGTAACAGTTTTTTTACAAAAGCGAAAATTTTTGATTTTCTCTAAGACAATTCAATATCTGCATATTACCCTATTACTTGACTGTGCTTAGACGATACATACAGAATAATATCGAACCCAACATATTTGTAACATGAAAGAGGGCATGATGCAAAGATTAACAAGTATCCGAAATTTAGAAGGCTCGTCTCGTCAAAAATCAGTTAGATTTCATGATTTCATTACTGCTTGAAGAACCAATTGCATGAAAACAGGAAAGCCCACACAAAACTAAATTAATTGAAAAATAAAAAAAATAAAAGTAATCAATTTTTGTAGATATTTTTTGTTATTTTTGGTTCTTGCTACAAAATTAAATCCTCAAAATTTAATTTAAAAAATTTATATATAAAAGGATCTAAATGGCCACACTTTTATTGCAACTTACTGCAATTTTATTATACATGTAAAAATATTTTTATTACTTACTAAACGTTTTACGTTTTTTTTATTAGTTGTTAATTTGTTGTGATTATGGTCGTTGGATACATTTTAAATCAGCTTTTTATACCATTTTGGATACTTATTTTACGAGTCTGCGTGGAAACACTGATTGCTATCGAGTAATTAATGTCAATCCGGAGATATATATATTTTTGATGTGTCTCAGATACATACTTGCATAGATCTCCAGAAAAATACGGTATTAAGTATATTGAGAGATTGTATGCCTTGCCGTGGGAAGTTGAAGTTTTGCCTGAATAAATCAGGCAACATGTGGGATTCCGAATACACAAATTACCAATTTTTACGTATACGTATATGGAAGCGTAATTCGGAATATAAAAACCTATGAAAATAGTTGTAATATTTTTATCGTCTGATGAACCGTTTTAAATTGAAATGAGAAATCAATTTCACTTCCACATTTTCTAAACATCGACAAAATTAGCTTAAGCTAAATTATAATTTTATTTATTTTTATTTTTTTTGTGGAAAGAATTATTTTTTAAGTACCTACGAGTATTATAATTAAACTATGTATTTTATGCCCATTATAATAAAAACAAAAATACAAGAAAAGTTTTTTTTTATTTAAGTTATATTTTTTGCTTGTTTTGATAGATAAAATATTTTTCCAATGCATTACCCTGTATTGCGCTTAAATGGCTGTTTATTTGCATTTTTCAATAAAGACGTACGTTCTGCAACTTAATAAAGTGACCCCATCTAAGACATCTCCGAATGTAGTAACCAAGATGACCACATTATATTCTTTAAAAAAATATTTAAATGTTCCAATTCCATCCTTTAAAAAATCTCTTAGTATTACTACTTTGATTTGTAACTGTAGACAGACTAAGAACATCAATGACATAACCATTCATGCATAGATATATAAATGATTTAAATAATTGTCTGTAGTTATGCAAACTGAGTATATGATTTCCTTTTGAAAAAATTGTTAGAGGTTTTGTCTAAGTAAATATACGTGTACCATCGAAGATAATGTTACAGCTTAGAGAAGTAACTCAAACCTGCCTATTAAGCCTTAGATTTTATATATTCTTACATGCTTTCAGTTGTTAACTGTGCTTGCCAAATCATTGATACTGGCCAAAAACTCATCTGACGATGAAGTAAAATTAGAAAAGGTAGTACATAAATATTTATAACTTTCAAACAATAATATAAAAGCCTAACCAGTGGCTTTAGCTTCACTTGATTCCTCTGATGTGGAGTTTCTTGTCTTTCTTAACAGAAATAAAAAACAACACTGACGGCTATATATACATATATGTATGTACTTGTATCTTTTCAGCTATACCTCGCTGCCATCAATGTTGTCACCATAAATCTCTCATCTCACATTCCCAAGAAAATGGACCCATGCGAAAACAACTGCTACTCAAAGTCAAAGTGAATCGAGAAATTGCAAAATAAAAAACCACGGAAAATGAAAATTCCTGTATGTGATTTAGTCTGTCAAAAATTTCATTTTCAGTCGGAAATTTAAAAAATTATGAAAGACTTTTTTTTATTATAGTTCGTGTGCAACTCTTATTCTGTTAAGAATTTAATCGGTTGATTCACTTAGGATTATAGAGTAGATTATGCTATAGGATCGTCACCAAGGACAAATATATGCAGCAGGTTATTCCTGCAATAGGAAGTTATGGCCGAATAAATACAGTAGATTTGCGAGACACATTTAGGAGTATGTTCTGTATAAAACTATATAGTTCCAGTACTACTGATATTTGTAAAATGTTCATTACCAATACTTGAATTGTTAATGACAGTCATTAATATCTTAACAGTACCTGCCGGTAGTACCAGCATCTTGGAAGTGCTCTCAAAATCTCACCAGTATTACATACTGACCTCCGAATTAAATATTCCATATATAATATGAATAAGCATATATTTAAGTACAATAAACCCTTCTATAATATTATTAATACAAATCAAGGGAATGCGTTTCATGGTATATCGAAAACATATGCTTAGAGTTCCGTGTTATATTGAAACAGTGTTGATATGAAGTCATATCATTTTATTATATAAATTTGTATACATAAGAAAATTTATTCATAGTATTTTTAATAATTTTTCAAACTTATATTTAAAAGTAAAATAAACCAAAAATAAAACAAACAAAAACTCGACATTTTAGTAACTAAAAAATACAAATTTCAGCGATAACAAGAAGTTATTAGAAATCAAACTTTATTAATTTCCATTATCACTGTCATCTAAAATCATTATTGGTCTTACTCTTTATTTGTTAATTGTTTGAAATTCTTCAACACTTGTTATGGGATCGTCATTATTTAGTTTAACTGAATTAGTTGTAGACCCCGATGTGATACCACTTTGTAAGTCTGTCAGAATTCCTTCATAAAGAGCTAAGCAACTGATAAAGTTCTAATTTTTTGCCCAAATCTATTCCCTTTGAACCTTATTTAAACTTAAGTTTAGTGGCGATTCATTGTATATATTTATAAAATTATCATCTATCAATGTAATTGAGGTGAGCTTATTTATAAATTCCACCAATTCCTCTTCGTTTAACCCTTACGTAGGCGCATGGAGTCAGCAGTGACCACAATTTCTTTCTAGAAATTTAAGTAAACCACAAAATATTCAAAAACAAAAACAATGCAGTTCGATAACTAAATCTTATTGCTTTAACAAAAACTGAAAAAAATAATAAATTCTGTTTAAGTTAATACAAAAACAAAATAACAGTTATTTTATATTCCATACTGAGGAACTTCTTGCCAGTCTTTATAGAAAAGTAAAAATATAAAAACCACTATTCCGAGTAGAGTACGTTTTATTTATTTTAGCTAGAGCTCATCCGGAAATATAAAATGTGGAAATTCCAAAAGATATACCTAACAAAACTTACCTCACAAAAATAATTACGTAAGTGGGCGTATGGTGGTCTCACTTCACTATAGTACAAAAGCATGCGTACATTGCAGTGGCTCGAGTACGACGATTTTCAAAATAGTGTGCTAAGATGAAAAGCTACTGGAAGACGCAAGGTCGAGAAAGAATGCGTTTTACATTTTTTTTCTCGGATAAAATTGCTCTGACCCCATGCGCATACTTAAGGGTTAAGGTTTGTTCTTGAAAAGATCTTCCACATCTTGAATCTTCATGATTACAAGCCCTTCACTGTGTAAAAGAGCATCAGCGTTAACAATTCTAGTGTACCTACTCTACTACCGCAGGTGGGATAGCATTTTTTCTGAACCATTTTGGGTAACAGAGCTTTTTAACCATTTTAACCAACATTAATTGTTTATGGCTTTCTTTCTTTCTAAGCCGACGTTATAATTCCAAACACAACAGAACACAATCTAAAAGAGAATATTCTTTCCATATCTGAACAAATATTTTATTCTCCTCATTTTGTAATCTATAGGAAATTGTATCAAATATTTAGAAATTATAAAAAGACTTTAAAACGTGGATTATTTCTGGAGCCAATGTTTGGATTAATGATGTACAGTTAGCAGAAAAAGAGAATATCTTTATGTCGCTTGAATGATTCAACTACTTGCTGTGACTGGTTGCGTTATCAATAAACAATAATACAAAAAAACTCAACTTTTTTCCTTTATAAAACTTTCTATATTTGGCACGAAACTATTAGTAAAACAGTCTTCAAATATATTTTTAGTCATCCAAGCTTTATTATTGGATCGCCAGAATACAGGTAGCTGACAGTTATCCTTATTTTCAATTCTCTCTTTGCCTAATGATATTTCCACTCAAATGGATTTTTTTATCTATACAGTTTTCAAACCAAACCATAAAAGCATATTAATGATGAAAAAAAAAAAGTTGAGAACACAAAAATATAAACAGAGAAATACCTGACTCTTTTTCCTATCCTTTTTATACCCTAGATGATATCTATAGGGTATACTAAGTTTGTCATTCCGTTTGTAACGCACAGAAATAATAATAGTAGAGCAAAATGGATTGGACACCACCGCATAAAATTAAAAGTTATTTTGATTTTTGCATGTCCGTCTGTCCGTCCGTCCGTGCGCACGATAACTCCAGAACGCGTTCACTTAGAAAGCTGAAATTTTGTACACGGACATTAAAAAAAAAGTAAAATTAAGTTCGAAAATGAGACAAATCGGGCAACTCCTTTGTGGGGTTGCCATACAAAAATTTCGTTTTCCAGTATATATTTGGACACTACCTCAGAACACGTCGACACAGAAAGCTGAAATTTGGTACACTCTGTTTTTATAGTAATAGCAAATAAAATTTTAAAAATGAACTAAATCGGGAAACCCTTTCTTGGTGTTGCCATATAACATTTTCGGTTTTTTACATATACTTTGAAAACGATCAGTCCTAGACATTTTTATTGTACTAAAATCTTCTTCAGAATAAAAAATCCTATAAAATTGGTTATAATCATTTTTTTCTATCCGACGAGCCGTTCTAGAAATATATGCTAGAAACCAATGCAAAAAATCAAAATTGCTCAAATGGGTGACCATACGAAATTTCATACGGGCATTCATCTAGGGTATCATAAGAATTGGTCTTAGACCAATTCTAGCTTTTTCACTTGTTTTACTTCTTTTGCATGTATTCCAGAAAAAAAACTTTTTAGTTTAATGCCAGGATCACAACTTTCCTCAAAAAAGTCTTTTCGCGATTATTTCGTCGATCATTATAACAGCATCACATAGCACAATCCATTGTTAAATATTCATGAGTTTATTTAAACTAAGTTATATTCTCTTTGCCTTTCCAGTCCTTCGCCTAAGAACCAAGAATATTTCGCTTTCGTTTATCCGGGGAATTCCTTTTTTCATACGACCCAGTGTAATGGTAAAATTCGTGCTATATGGCCCCGTAATATAAGAATATCGTGTTAGAAGGACTATCACAAATTATGCTCCGTGTTATGTTTCGTTATATTCAGAATACCGTGTTATAGGAGGGTTGATTGTAATAATATAAAAATCCGGTGTCACTGTATTCGTACGCGCTAATCTACGAAACCGCCTAACCAATTTCAATGAAATTTTGTGAATGAATTTGGTGGTTCCAGCTTGAAATATAGGCGTTTTCATAAAAATTGCAAATACAAGTTCATAAATGGTTTAAATCGGGCAACTCCTTCGTAGGGTTGCCATACAAATATTTCGTTTTTTATGGTATCTGTATTTTGATACTGCCTGACAACGAGTACACGTAGAGAGTTGAAATTTTGTACGCGGAGTTTTCTGAAAATTGCGAATAAAAGTTCAAAAATGGGCTAAATCTGGCGACAGTTTGGCGTTGCCATACAGAAATTTTGGATTTCAGTATATATTTGGAAACTGCCTAAGAACGCGTCTACGTGGAGAGCTTAAATTTTGTACACGGCGTTGTCATGAAAATTACAAATACAAGTTCAAAAATCGACCAAATCGGGCAAACACTTTTTGGTGTTGCAAACCTTAGGTTTTCACTATATATTTAGACAGTGCCTTACGCGTCGATGTGGAGCTAAAATTTTGTGAACGGGCTTTTTTAAAAAAAATTAATTAAGTTCAAAAATCAAACCAATTGGGCAACTCCTTCGTAGGGTTACCATAAAAAAAATTTTCTACTTGGTGTTTTCATAGCAATGGTAAATAAAATTTCAAAAATGGACTAAATGGGTTACCCCTTCGTGCCATACAAAATTTTAGTTGTTCACTATATACTTGGTAGCTGCCTGAGAAGGCTTCGAGGTGGAGAGTTGATATTGTGTACACGGCGTTTTCATAAAAATTGCAAATACAGTTCGAGAATGGGACGAGCCGGGCAACTCTTTCGTAGGGTTGCCATAGAAAAATTTCGTGTATTACTATATATTTGGGCACTGCATGAGAACGCGTCGACGTAGATAGCTACACTCTCCCACACATATGAATGAATGCATGCACACAGCCACATACACACACGCACACACGCGCGCGCACAGACACCCACGCACCCACTCGCCGACACACACACGCACACCCACGCGCAGCCACAGGCACACACACACACAGTGAAACTCTAGAGTAGGGAATAGCGCGATTGAGTCAGATAATAACTTAGATATTACTTATCTCTAACCACCTAACCCCACCCGCAACCATCTAGATTTCTAGATTATCGCCGGGCAACGCCGACGGGCTCCGTCTAGTATGTATATAAATATGCTCAAACCAATACCACTTATTTTCTAAAATTATAAATTACTCTGTTGAGTATTTATTTCTGCAGCATTTTATGAGAAAGCGCATACGTTTTCAGTGCATTTGCTATGTCGATGAATGATAAATGTCTCCCGATAACGACAGTATGGAACTATAACAAAAAAATTTTTTTTTTCAAAATAGTTAATATATTAAACCTGCTAAATATATGTAAATGGTATTGTGCTTCTAGGTAGGCCGTACTAAGGCTTGTTAACCTAAAAACCATCTGAGTTTTACCGAAGCACAAAGTCGCACATCTTCTGCCTCTGTATTTAAATAATAAATAAATTTTGAATACATACTTTTCTATTTTAACTACTGTTCCCATTAATGATCTTCAATACTTCAAAGCTATACAAAACATAGATTTGCACATATTAAACGTATTAGGATTCACTAATAAACTCTTTTTGAAGATAAAAATACACAGAAGTCATTTTATAAATTAAGAAGACCATAAATTTCGAAAAATTGTGGAAGAAATCCGAAATCTTTACATATTTCTGCAATAATTTACCACCAATCTGCCACCCACATTCGAAACGAATAAAAAATGATTGGCAATTGTATTTTAAGTGAAAGTGTGTTAATTGTATTTAATATTTATTTACTAAAGATATATTTAAATAGTAGTAATAATAATTTGTAAATGTTTAATGTGAAGGTCAGCGAGCTATATTGGTGGAGTCTTATTAGTTTTGTAACGTAATATGATTATAGTACAGCTGTGGCATTGGTAGTACTGGTAAGGTACTGGTATTCATAATTTATTTACAATATTAGTATCAGTGGTATTGGTACTTGGAAATTTTACAGATGCTAAACTGTTATTACAGTCAATATTGCAGTATCAAAATATTGGAATTCTTTATAGCTGTAATCGAATATTCGAGGTTAAATTAGTGACTTTGAAGTGAAAGAATTTTCTGTTCTGCTATCGTTTTTTTTCTTTTCAATGAAGATTATGCCATGAGAATCGCAGAAAATGGTAGCCATAACCTATCTGATGGGTTTTGGTTTGATTTCAAACAAAACAAACCGAAAAACGGAAAAAAGGAAGTCTCACGAATTTTATATCAATACCTGGCTCTTGGAGTAGTTTGTTTTCTATTTTTAGTCAGACAGGTCAAAGTCAATTGGGAGGACAATTAGGTACTATGAGTTGTTAAGCTCCAACTTACTTTTTTCTCAGAGGAAACATTATTATTATGTATATTGCAAAATATGGAAGTAATACGGTAGGTGAAGCAATAGTTCGTACAAAGGAGTATTAAACGCAATAATCTCAGATTATGGTATGACACATCATAGAAAAGTCAACGAGAATTACACATATAGCTAGGACACTTATTAATTATGTGGTGTTATGAAGGTATTATATTTAGAATTGTTATGATAAGAAGACTTAGGACCATGGAACAATTTGATTTTTCTTTTTAAAAATTGAAAAGAAAGAAAATGAGAAAAAGTTTATAAGATTTCTTCGATATAATTGAAACAAGTATTTAAGTTTTTGGCATATGGGTCCAAAATGAGTAACATGTTAAATAAGGAGGATAAATTTAAAATTTTTGATACATAAATGAAGAGATTGATTGAGATGAACATGGTAACAAAAATTATGAATGAAGAGAAAAGTGAGTGATTTACAAAGGCTCTAGAGAAAATGAAAACAGGTCAAATGGTTATCTAGATATGAGCGCGCGTTGATATTAAATTCTGAAAGAACATGGAATGAATATAAGGTTTTAAGAAATATGTACACAATTAAGGTAAAAATTGCAGTAAGCAAGGATATTAACAAGAAGATAACTATGGCAAAAAGTGGATAGTCCTTAAGAAAATAGTGAATGATTTATGGTGATACAAGTTCAATAAAAGAAATGAAAATAGATCGGTTTTATATAAAGTGGAATTAGTCATTGAAAATAAACTTAACAGTTATGAAAAAGATGTCGAATATACATAAATAACAGTTAGGAATATATTGAGCAAGTGTGTAAGCCGAATTTTTAATTTTGGATGATAACAGTTCACGATCTTATTAAGGTGTAAGCTATGTAAGAAGATAAGAAATAAGAGAAATGTAAATTTATTATATACTAAACACAAAAATTATATTAAATGGAATAAAAAAATAGGTCCTGCATTGGTGAATATTATAAATCAATCAATAATTGAAGGTAAATTTTACCAGCAAGGGAAAACATCAGTGATGGTGGTACCATAGGAGAAAATAAAATATACAAAAGTCTGCGAAGAATTTAGACCTATAAATATCCTAGAAACACAAGAGAAAATATTGGAGAAAATAGTCCATGAGCAATTAGAAGAATATTTAGAAAATAATGAGCTCATTATAAAGCAACAATCAGGATTTAGAAAGGGGCACTGAATTGGGTACTACTTGAATGAAAGGAAGAAAGGCATAAGATAACTGTGTGATAGAGCATTTGTTGTTCTAAAATTATCGTTCGAAATCTAAGATAGAGAGTTTCTAGTACAAACACTGATTAAATATGGAATTGGTGGTAGAGGAAAGCAGTGGTTCGAATCATACTTGACGGGAAGGAAACAAAAAACGAGTGTAAATAATTAGTTGTCAGACTCTATTGAAGTTAATCTTGGAATTATATTGCAAGCACTATGATTTTTAGTATATGTGAATGACAATATTAATATATATATACAAATATAATAAATATAATAAAATATGTATATATAAATATACAAATCGAAGACCAGATGCAATTCCAAACATTGTATATAAGAGATGCTCTATTAGCTTAGCAAATCCTCTAAGTATTTTATTTAATTTATCCATCACGCATAAAGTGTTTCCACCAAAGCTAAAACGCGGATTTGTTACTAAAATTTTTAAATCACGTGATCCTAGATTAGTTACAAATTGCCATCCTATATCTATTTCTAATACGTGGGCTTTAATCCTTGAAAGACTTTTGTATAATCAGCTTTCTCATCAAACTTTACTGCATACATGTGATGAGCAACATGGTTTCCTTCCTGGACGTTCTACAGATACTAACTTAGCGCTGTTTACCGACACCATCGCCTCTGCTCTAGATGAAGACAAGCAAGCGGACTCCACTTACCCTGATTTTTTGAAGGCGTTTGATAGGATTCGTCACCAGCAATGTCTTTATAAATGTTGAAAACTGGTTTTAACACTGCAACTGTTCTTTGGTTTCTGTCCTATCTAGAGGAAAGAAATGGCGGGTGTTGTGGTTTTAATGGCTCCCAATC
Organism: Dioctria linearis; assembly: GCA_963930735.1. Taxonomy (NCBI): domain Eukaryota; kingdom Metazoa; phylum Arthropoda; class Insecta; order Diptera; family Asilidae; genus Dioctria; species Dioctria linearis. The sequence continues at coordinate 50,853,454 of OZ005742.1, read as the reverse complement.
AAACTCTTTCGAACAAACCTCAGATGTCCCTCAGGGTACAATACTCGATCCTTTCATCTTCCTAATTTACATAAATGACTTACCAATACGTATTAATTCGTCGTCTTTACTTTATGCTAACGACTCAAAATTTTTTAGGGTAATTTATGATGAAAACGATTGTAAATGCCTGCAGGATGATATTACTAAACTTGAAGGATGGTATAAAGAATATACAATCTTCTTCAATTACAAAATTAATAATGTTTCGATTTATCGTGTAAACGAAATAAAAGATTTAGGGGTTACCTTTGATTACAAATTTCTTTTCGGTTCCCATGTAAATCTTATTACTACTAAAGCTTATCGAATGGTTGGGTTCATTTGTTGGATGTGTAAATCCGTCAAAGGTAGTGCTGCTATCATTTGCCATTTTACCTCATTGATGAGAAGCACTCTTGAATATTCCTGTCAAATTTGGAACCCTTTCAATTCATATTACAATAATCAAGTTGAATCGGTATAGAGAAAGTTTACTAGGATCCTCTTGTATAAATTACATATCAATGCAATGGTGTATACTCAGAAATTATCTCTTTTTAACCTGTCATCTTTAGAACACCTCGCATGTATCTGGACTGCTTGTTCTTGTACAAACTCCTTAATGGCTAAGTGCTTTGTCTCGATTTGCTTTTAAAAATCTGCATAAAGTAAGCAAGTCGACGAACGCTAATCCCAATCCCAAGATGCTCTCTGTAAGCAGAGTAAAAACAAAACAGAAGAGGAATAAATCAACGAGATATCCACGACTCCATGTTCCATTTAAAGTTCACTTCTGTAGAACCAACCTCCAAAAAAGTCACCATTTTTAATTGTAAGTTTAGCAATATTGATGTCCATATGACCTCCTGATATTCAAAAGATTAGTTATAACGGAGATAGAACAATTTTCATAAAAAATTAATTTTTATAAAATATTACACCGCTAAGTCCAATAAGTCCTTATTTTATCATTTCCTTTGGCTTTCTTTACTGTGGTATATTTTGCTTTACAATTTCTTCTAATTTACATTTCATTTCCTACTTAATTTTGTAGTATTTGTAGTCTTATAATTTTTTTAATTTATCTTCTTCGCATTTTTATAATTTATATTGATACATTTATTTTTCTGGATTTTAGCTTTCATTTTTGTAGTTATATTTTAATTTTAGATGAATTTCTTGTATTATTTTCTATTTTCTTGTAGTTTTTACAACTTTAATTTACTTTATTTTACATTTTTTATATATTATATTATTTTAGGTTTTGGTTCTTATTTTTTAGTTTAAGCTTATTTTTCTATTCTTCTTCTATTTATATTTGTATTGTGATTTTCTATATTAATTATTTAAAGTATTTTATTATTAGACTCTGTCTGTGTAATATCTTATAATCTTCCAAAATAAATAAATAAATAAACATATACTATGTCAGGAAAAAAGCCGTCTGAATCTGTGATGAGATTAAATGAGAACTTACGAAATATGAGTGAATGGTAACAAATGAATGTGCTAAGATTAAATGTTGAAAATAACTTAGTCTTTAAGAGACACATGAAGATGATCTGTTAAAAAGTTGCGATTTTTTAAGAGAAGTTGACTATTTTTAGTGCAATTCTCTATATGATACAACAGTTAATCCACACTTTGAATATAGTGAAGTCAATGTAGAGTAGAGAAATGGATAGAAGTTATGTGCTATGATAAAAGGAAATTTTATTGTGCGATTAATGAAGTTAATATGGAAAAGTTAGCTGAAATTGAGGATATGGACATACGTACGAAAGCATTTGATGCCAAGATGAAAGAAGTAATATCAAAGCTATGGAAAAGAAGTGTGTAAGTAAGATAAATAGATGATATAATAGAGAATTAACAATATTAAGAGAACATTATATTAATGCTTATCAAAGAGCTATCTGAAGTCTATTTTGAAGATGGTAAAAGCACGAGCAGTAAGAGCATAGCGGACAAATTCAATAAGTATTTCATGGAAAGTGTAGGAAAATTTAATAGTGACATACCAACAGTGCAGTATACAAATCTTTTAAATCATACGGATAAACAATTTCGTTTTAAAATATTAAGTGTTGAAGAAATAAAAAATATGTGTAGTCTAATAAACCAAAACTTAGACTATAACTATTTAAGTGCTAAAATGGTAATAGAGCATTGGTCGGAGCTGGGTGCAACCTTAACTCGTAAAATTAATGAGTCGTTAATAACTGGAGAATTTCCTGACGCTTGGCAGGAATCAGTAATAATACCAATTAGTGAGTTCAGACCAGTTAATATGCTACCACTATATGAGCAGATTTTGGATAATGGAGTAAAAATCAAACTAGAAAAATACCTAGAGGAAAATAGTCTAATAGCTAAGGAACAATCAGGGTTTAGAAAACAACACAATTGCGAGACAGCATTAAATTGGGCAGTGACGGAATGGAAAGAAGAAATGCAGGAAGGTAACGATATTCTAGCAGTATTCTTAAATTTTAAGAGAGCGTTCGAGACTTTAGACAGACAAATTCTTCAATCAAAGCTTCAAAAATGTGGTATCCAGGGTAAGGAGTACAGTTGCTTTCGAAACTATTTAGAGGGAAGAAGACAGAGAACTAGAGTTAATGACATAATTTCCGAAGCAGTTGAAATAAAATTGGGAGTACCACAAGGATCAGTGCTGGGTATATTATTGTTCTTGATAAACGACATTAAGTGTACGTTGAGACATTCAAATATATTAGACTTTTTGCAGATGATGAGTTGGTGTTTGTAACTGGTAAGAATGGCTAAGAAAGAATAAACTGAAATTAAATGTTAAAAAAAAACTAAATTTATGGCCATAAATAGTAGGTATAATGACGACTTAGAAATTGTTAATGAAAAAATTGAATGCATGAGTGAAATTAAGTATCTGGGGGATTATTATTGAGAACAATTAAAGCGTAATGGACATATTAATTATATTGGTAAAAAATTTGGGAAAAAAAGTCGCCTATTTTAGAAGAATTCTAGGTATTTTTTGGCATTGAGTGCAATCAAAATATATAATGTTTTAATAAAACCTCATTGTGAGTATTGCCCTTCAATGGTATTTCTGTGCACAAAGTCAAAGTTAGAGCTATTTCAAGAGCTTCAAAATAGAGCTATGCGCATAATACTAAGGTGTAATAGACTCACGTCAATAAGAATGATGCTAGAAGCCTTAAAATGGATGCGTTGCAGCCAAAGAATACTTCTTAATGTACTTTTTTTTCATTTTTAAAATTAGAAAGGGATGTCTATATCTATAGGAGAGAATTAGGATGGTATCAAATAAATATTCGATTAGGCTTATTTAATATAAATAGGACACAAAATTCACTAATATACAGGGTGTCCCGTATGTGGTCTGTCACCCGGAGGCTACGGATAGGTCATGCTTAGGTAAACAAAAAATAGTATGGGTGGGAGAAGGGAATCCTAACGGTTTCGGAGATAACGGCACTTTAATATATTTGAAAAAGCTCAAATGTCAGAATGTCGGCAATTATCTTTTGGAAACAACCTTTTTCAGCCATTTTCGCTGGAGATTACAAGCCACAAATTGGAGAAAGTGACACATATATTGAAGGGAACTAGTAGTTCTGTCTGCTGTGAGATGTGGTCCTCTGATATTTTTGTTTAATTGGGTTTTTTTTCGTTTTTTTTAAGGGATTTTTATAGGTAAATTAATTATGTCTTAATATTTTTATTCATTTATTATTTTTGTTTGAGTTTTCAAATACCAAGAGTTTTAATTTTACTTTTTTTATTACACGCCCATACATAATTAGAGAAGTCGTGGATAAAAGTCGAAGCATTTTAGAAACATTCTGTTTTATGAAAATCGTTATTTATGTATAGTTTTAGCAATTTTAATTTTCTTGGCAAACCGAAAAATGTTCCGAAAGTATATTTCAAATAAAACCTAAACTATTTTTAAAATGACGAAACGACCAAAATATCGAAAGTCTATTTAATAAAATATTCGCTATTAATAGCCACTAAGGCACTATAAGATCACTTGCTTCTTTTGAAGCCATAAATTATGAAATAATAGGTTATATGTAGGTTTGTCATTCCGTTTGTAATGAATAGAAATAATGCCGATAGATCAAACAGAGTTCAAAAACGAACTAAATCGGTGTTGCCATACAAAACTTTTTGATTTCACTTTATTTAACTTTCCTATTCATCTAAGTCATAATATTATTGGTCTTAGACCATTTGTAGTTATTCTCTTGTCTACATTATTATCACTTCACTATAAAACTTTCACTCTAATTATCCACAGCCAGGAGTCAATAGCACGCGCGGCACGAATTTGATATGTTTATCATATTTATATAAACGAAACTGCAATTTATGCAAACTTGAAAAAAAAATTTGCAAAACGTTAACTATTTTAAATATAACAATTAATAAATACCCGTAAAAGCCCTTTACTGCTTATTTAAAATTCTTGTCCTCTTTCCATAAAGAACATAGTACTACTGAAGCTTATTAATCATCAGAGAGAATTTAGGGAAAACAGCACTATTGCACACATACGTAAAATTTCACTTCACGACTTGTAAAGTTGTGAAAACAGTTATGTATAATGGATGTAGAGAAAATTTTTAATGATACTAATAATATTTTACTTATTTACTTACTGCTCAACTGGACATGATCGTTTTTTTTTTTTAAATACCACCTCAAAAATATCCACAAAATATAAGATGAACAAACAGTGTCACAGTGTATATGAAAACCTTAGACGGCTACAGACTAAGATTCGATTGAATGAACAAAAGGCTCCTTAAACTGTGAGGTGGTACCTAAGATTCATACAATTATAATAGTAATTATTCGCTGTACAGTTTTATTTTCCACCTAATTCGTCTAAATCACTAAATACCCAAGAGATAGCGAAATTCCGTTTTAAATAGGTGTATTTCAACACTTTTAATTATAAGGTAAGTATCGGTCAGTCATTTTTGAGCATACTTTCATAAAATCGATAAAATCTCAAATGTTTCTTAATGTATCTAACACTCATTGAAGCGCGGAAATTTTATAGTAAAACAATTTCTATAGTAACATTACATCTCTTACCTGCCCTACATATCCATCTATCTTACGTTATCGATGCACTCTATATTTGCAGATATTCAAAAATTATAAACATTTAATGTAACAGAAGAATAATTTTTATTAAAACTCAATCGGTGCGGTATCCCATAAACTGACCCAATTGTTTACAACCTACCTAAATAATGCATCTAATATCATCATCCATCAGTCATGTTCTTATCATATACTTAATTGATACCAAATGATGTAAGGTTGGGTATAGTTGGAAATATTATGCAACGGCATTATGGAATTATTATCTTAATGGCGTATAGAAAACAATCAAAGCGCCTTCCTTTACCAGAAGTATAACTCGAAGTCACTTTCGATCTTTGTAAGCAAAATAACTGAAAATGGGGAGGAAGTGCTTTTAAAATCCAGCAAAAAACCAAGATTAACCCAGAAATCATAAAAATCGATTAATCTGTCGATCGTACAATACCGGAGTCTGATTGTGTTGTCTTCAGCACAAGAATACACCATGCTTTTATTGATCAGCCAAATTGATCAATCCAATTGATCAACTGGGTTGAGACAAGCCAGGCACACAGTGTTTTCATGGTATTCTTCAGATTCACATTCACTTTTCAATTGAATTTATATTTATATACTCACGTTGCGCTGAAAACTCACTCTCTAAAGTTCGAGCTTGAAATGACTGCACCGTGTACGATCGCTCTCCCGAAATGAACTCTTCACTTGGTATAATATGTAAGCAACGATATACGCCCGTTGAATGAATTTTGCGTAAAATTTTGAACAGAATTCATCGGCTGGCAGTGGATTACAACCCAGCCGCTCTTTGTGAAGTAGTAGGACAAACAGTCCCAGTCCTCCTAGTGCATTGACTATAGCAGACCTGGCGAGAAACAATCTTAAAACCTTAGTAGAAAGCAAACTACTGACTCAGACTGACTCGAACAGTCCGACCGCAAGCAAGTACACGATCACGTAGAAGAAGTAAAGCGGACCCGATCAGTCGCGTGACAGCTTTTCCGTTCGCCGCGATCTCTTGGTGTTTTTTGTGTGATTGTTTTTTCGTTTTCCTCTTCTTGTTTTGCAATCTCTTATGAAGTGAGCCTTTATGTTATATGCTCACTCAAGTGTTCCACAAAGTGCTGTTACAGGTGTTCACTTAAGCTGATAAATTGCACGCGATTACCGTCTTACGCATGACCAAAGAGATCCGTGTATGTTTCAATTGATTTTTTCTTCCTCATCATCAAACAAATTGTGAAAGTGAAATTTCTTTTCCGGCTCCTGACGTTTTCACTCTCAGATAGCGCTATACGAAAACCCACAGATAAAGATGAGATTTACCAGTGGATTAGCTCTCTTGCTGATTGGAATGTGTACCTTGGATTGCCGAGCCAAACCAACGGATGCAGATGCAGATGTAGCCGACGCCAGCAGCAATTTAAAGAGCGGTAAGTTTGTATTGTCGTGTCATATATGGTATCGGAAATCGTATAAGCAAATTTCACCAAGAGAGTGTCAGATAGGAATGATTGATAGTCAGTTGTTGGTTTTTGACCAACGATCCATTGTACCTAACCATCCTGAAATTTTACTGTTGTACAGTTAGATAACAGAATGCTGCAATTGGGATTCTTCATTGTTATACAATTACTTTATGCCGACCTCCCGCCCGCCGTCGTGATAGGATTTACGCGATTTAGTTATTATTACACCTACTTCTACTGGAGTGTGAATCCAATTGTTTTTTCAGGCCATATCTTGCGCACACAAAAATGTACCTATTCTTCGAAGGTTAATTAGATGTTTCTGCAATTGCGTGGGAAGTTCTCTAATATAAGATAAACTCATGTAAACTCATCGGAGATATATCACTGACTTCTACATACTTAAATACTTTATGGTGTCGATTAATTTTAAATTAAATCTCAAATGCTAATTAGCTTGATTTACAGGAAAATCTTTGCTTAGACATTTATGCAAATTTATAATATCAAGAGAAAATTGTTACTTCAGTTGAATTAAGTGCGATAATACTTATAAACAGCTGGTGAATGTGAAATATGAATCACACGCGGAAATTAAATTAATTAATTTTTTTTTTTCAATTATCTTTTATTTTAGTAAAACGTTTAAGCGATGTTAATTAATACTCATTTCTGGGAGATCGAAAAGTGTGTTATATTTTGTAATAATATAATAACTGCAGCTAAATTTGACCTTAACAAAACAAATATTAAACATAGACAACGTTTTTTGTGCGTAAATGAAAACAGTCTCTCTCCTTCTCTGTTATTACCACAAATATGAAAGAAATAAAAAAATAATACAAATTTATGTAATATGTTCAGCTAAATAGCAACAAAGCAAAGATAAAAGTGTGCACCGATTTAAAGGTTGCACATTTTACTTTGAAGGAATAGATGGCTAGGATTACACTCGAAATTTTAAATCAACATAATTATTCTTTCTGAAAATCTTAGAAGTCTAAGACAGCGTTGCTGCCATTTCTGAAATAATGAAGGTTAAGATTGCATAGTTAGTGAGAAAAACGAAAATTTTCTGAAAATTATTTTGAATAGTTTTGGTGAATCATTACATAACGGTCACGGGCAGCAACATAATAGAATCAAAAACTAAGTAACTGCGTTTTAGCATTGAAAATTTTGAATGTGAGATGATGAGAAATTATATTCGCTATAACTCGCTATGGAAGTTAATTTTTAGTACAGAAATGTCATTGAATATTCTACAGTTTGCCTACTATTCTAGAGCTTGTCTGAATGTTTTGAAAAAAGAAAATTATAAGCTGTGATTTTATGAACTGCCGACCCAACGAACAATTTTTGTCCTATATAAATCTCGGAGATCTGCAAGGGAATAAATTTTGCGAACTTAAGGTGTCATAAGAAGCCTGATTATTGTCTCACCGAATTCAAAGGGAATTACACTAGACTCTTATAGTGATAAAGTGGAGAAGCCCATATCATGCTCCGGGAATAAAATTTAGTGTTGATGTAGGAATAATAATTCCTATAATGTGTACTTATATCTTAATTTCATATAGACGCTCAGTGCTTATATAAGACTTTATATATTCCCTATTGGAGAAATTTAATGCTATGACGTTGTTGCGCAGGATTTCCTAAATTGGTCTACATCACTTATATAGGAATTAAATATCCCTATTTGATAGCTTATTTGTTCCTAAATTATCCCATACAGGAAAAGTGGTCCAAACGTAAAATAATTAAAAGACATTAGATCCTATTTGATTCCGCAAATTTAATATTCATGTGGAACTTATTATACATGCGCGAGTATATTATACCATATTATACATATAATATTTCTTAATATTAAAATTGATTTTTCAAGAGGCATATGATAGAATTTAAGAACTATTAAAATTTTTCTGTTAGTATCTCAAACGCTAGATCAAAAAAAACAAAGCGCCTCAAAATAAATAAATAAATAAATAGAAAGTTTAATTAACTATGGTTAAAACAGTTATGTTTATTTGGCTCTCCAACTAAATGGAACTTTTATGTATTTATCTATTTTTCAATAAATTTATCAATATGTCATTATTTTCATATTTCTATGGTAATTTGTACCTAAATCTTTAACCCTAAAAAAATGCGTATTTTTTATTACAAATGGCCGTCCAAATATTCATCAAATATGGCTACTGGAAACGGGTATATAAAAAAGAGCTGGTATAGGATTTCAGTTCTTCCTTAAAGATAAAAATCTTGATAAGACAGACAAAATTTCATATCATGACTTCAACACAGGAATAAACGCTTAAATTGGTAACAAATTCCTATATAAATATGTGAATTTCTGTATTGAGAATAGATATCATTTGTAGTTCTATATAAGCATAGTAGAGAAAAGACCAAAATAAAAACATTCATATAGCACTTAAGTTCCTATTTTGTGGCGAGAATTCCTATATGACAATTCCGATCGGCCAGCGTGGTGTGCTTTTAAAATCTTCCAGATGCACGATGCATATTTCGGAAGGCATTTTACATTTGAATAACCATTCGGAAACATACTATATCTCTCTTGAGATGACCGCTTTGTATGAATTACAAAAATTACCGTCCTTATAGCCAGCTCTTTTCGTTTTGCCTAATTCCATAAAATGGAGAGGCTCTGCAACTATTAAATAATCTATCATATTTAAGGTAAGCATATGCCGCGACTTACTTTAGCATCTCCTATGAGTCTTGATATAGGAACCCATTTTCCAAGTAATCCCCTTGATACTATATAAAAGTTCACTAAGTACTGATTCCTCATATGAGCGTTGATATCGAAAATCAATTCTCACTGAAATTACTTATTCCCCGTATTCTTATATAAGGGTTGATTGCAGATTGATTTTTGATATGAGACTTGATATACTAACATATTTCCCAAGAGCTGTACTCCCATATATAAATTCCCTAATACTGATATAGGAATATTATATGGGATTACAATTCTCTGGAAATTATAGCCTATAACTATAATCACGTTTATAGCACTAACGTTCAAGTAGTAAATTCTTCATATAGCACTTATACCCTTTAGACTCATATAAAACAACAAATGTAGATATAACGCTCTAGTTATTTCTATAAGAACTACAAGATCTATGTGAGAACTTAAATGCTGCACGAGATCTATATAGGAAAAATTAGAAATTTCCAGCTCCTGAAGTCTTAGTGATGTTCCTTGGGGATTATAAACTGAATTGTTTAAAACGTTTCTTTCAAAGTAAAAAAGTTTCCAAATAAAGCAAATGCACATTCTAAAATTTAGACCCAAAATTAATCAAATTCAATCTTATCTTGTCAAAACTCAAGGCAAGTCTACTTAATGAATTTTTCAAAATTCTCAAAAATTTTAAATTTTTTAATTAAAACAGTCTCCAGTGAAGTACAGTGCTGTCTATGACCAAAACAACGAATCTTGAGTAAGCCAGCTAATCTATATTACCTTTTCACAACTGAAGTATATTTATGAAAATAATAATATTATTTTTTGTGAATTATTAACAGAGCAACAGTTTGTATTTCATTATTTCAAATCATTGAATATGGATTCTTTCATTTATAAAATCTTCGATTGTTAACTTTTGATATTTCGAGTTTTTTGAAACTTTAAGTCTAATGAAATATGCCTCAACCTCAACCTGACTGTAATCTTCAAACTCCGTTTTAGTTTCTGCTAGAGTCTCTCAAAGAGAGTGAAAACTTCTTTTTCATTACACATAATAAAAAATATTTTTATTTTGGGTTTATAGTCAGTACATTTGTTCTAAAGGCTTCATAAGGATCATTTGATCTATAGTATAAATATATAACAAAAATGTCCGTTTAAATAATGGCGTTTCTAGCAAATTATAAATTTCACAAAACAATCACAATTTAAACTAATAATTAAAACAAACGCGAAATATAAAACCTTTCTAATTTGTATACGTCTTTATGTAAATTGTTGAAATATTATAGAATCAAAAATTTATTTGAAGGCATTTGGAAAGCAAAGTCCTTTTATATTTTTGAAATCATCATTTTATTAACAAAACATTCAATATTTAACAATATGCACATGTATCCATAATTGATAAGATATTGATTTGGTATACATCGTTGTACTAGTTAATAAAATTAAAATTTCTTAATTATTTAATTACTAGTGTGCATAAAATCTGGACTTTCATTAAGTGAAATCTTAATAGGACTTTAATACTAATATATTCCTATTTCTGAAGAGTGAGCTCATAAATTAAACTACTGTAAGACGAAGTACCATATGTTACTTTTGTCATGTATATTTCAATATTTTGAAATTTATACCGTTTGATATAATGACGGTATGGCACAATCCATTTTGGGAATCGTCCTTATTGACTAAATATCAGTTGCTTAAAATATGCAAGCGAAAAAACAGGATAGAAAAAAGAGTCTAGGTCTAAAGTGACCAAAATACCAATATTACAACAGAATGGCAGTATCACTTCCAGCGAACATCGAACTTTTGTTTGGTTATGACCACAGTGTAAAATCTGCTTTTTATCCATTTATTTTAATGGTAACAATGACTGTAGTTATTCTCAACGAATAAGTACATATCCTTTAGGAATTATGAGCATATAAAAAAATCCAATATTTCATTTAGATTAAGCAAACAATTAGAAACAATTGTGATGTAAAATTAAATTTATAGTAAAACTCAGGGTTATTATATATATATTATTTGAACTATGGAGTAAATGTCCATAATACAATTAATATCATTAACCTCAATATGAAGTAAGTAATCGAATGAAATCGTATTAGAAGCAATTGTTACTACAATAATTCGATGGAATTGAATTTTTTTTAAATTTATTTAAAAAATTCTTATTAAATTATTTAATAATACAAGATATAAAAAATTAACTATATCTTCTCTTTTGTATTTAATAATTTAATTGGAACTTTTGAAATAAATGAAAAAATTCTATTCAATCTATAAAATAGATTCTAAAATTACTAAAAATATTTTAAAAAAAATTTTAGTTAACTACAATAACTCACGAAAAGAAACTCAAATGCATACTTGTTTAAAAATTCATTAAATATTGAAAATGGCGTAAATGCTCAAATAATACACAGGGGCAGAAAATAAATAATCCACACATGAACTTTTCTATGTATCATGTAACACTTCTCGATATATTACAAAAACTACTTAATTTTAAAACAAATTTTCAAATAGAATAATAATATTTGGAAACAACTTCTTAAAAATAAACATCACATACTTTATTGTTTGTATAGCAAGTTAATTCTTCCCTTCGAAACCAATTTTCAAATAAGCCGCCAGAAAAATATCAACGTAAAATCTTAATTTAAAAGAAAATAATTAAAATAGTATAATATTTATTTCTGTATACATCGATTAATTTTATGTATTCAAGGGTGTAAAGTATCAATTACATTATAATTTCGATCTAATGAGTAATTAAGATAATTCAATTCCAATCCCCATTTCGATTATAAAAAAATAATATTGGCAATTAAAATTATATATAATATAAAATAATTTCAATTACTCAAATTAATTCTAATTATATAAAAATCATAAAATAAAATAAAACACATTTATTGTAAATCTTAATCTCGTTAAGTGTTACAATAAATATTTTTTTTAGGCTCACAGCAACGTTGCCTATCCGAGTCTGTCCTGATATATTTAACTTTATAAAAATCATATTTCAATTCCTAGGAATTCAATTGAATTGTTTGCAATTCTTATATGGTTGTGTGCCTTACTGCACATTTAAAACAAAAATCAATCGAATCGACTTTATTTCTAAAAAAAGTGAACTAAAATCAATCCATTAGAAATGAAGCTAATTGTCTTTATTGACATAGCAATGCCTTCTTACGTATGTATGTAAGTGATCCACAGTTGGGAATTCGAGATCAAAGATTGACCAAAATCACTTCGATATTTTTTTTAGAATTTAAAATAACAATTATTATCTGAGCTCTAATCGAAACAAAGTCGGAAATTTTACTATTGATTTTACACCTCGAATGATGATGATAATGAAAAAACATTGATTTGTGTCGTCAATTGTAACATTTCAAGTACCTTTTATTAAAAATTGAATCGACTTATTCCTTTCTTAAACATATAAACGTCCGGTGCATGAGCGAAATCTCGTTTACGTCCGGCATTATTTCGTAAATTCTCAGTCTATGCTGCTATTCGTAGTGCTTAGTTGAAGACTTTATAGTTGTTTCAAATATTTACGTATATTTACATTATTTCTAAATGGTTCGAAGTATAAATTTTCAGGAAAATAAAAGAAATTATGACCAAAAACTCGTTTTTATCATTAATTATTATTACGAAAACAAAAACTCTAAAATTAGAAATTCAGTATTTTTGTAATGTGCGCGATACCGCCCAAAACATGAGACTTTATGTAATAGAATACCACAAAATTTGCTTGTGAAACTGATGATATTTCTCTTTTTTGATGCAGCACATACTCTATATTGCCTCTGGGGACACTTTCTTTCCTCCTGTAATTATTTTAGCAATTTTGTGTTTATTTCCTGATAATCTTCAGTAGGTCGACATTGGAGTTTTTAGAATAACAATTACAGACGGCTCTGGTCGTATGACCTCAGCTGGATCATTTTCGGCAACATCATTATGTATCCATTTCATCACATTTTTTTCACACAATTTAAACAGAAGATAACAACCGTCTTGGTACATTTTTTGTTTTTTGAAAAAAATTGTAGTTCGATAAATATTTATCAGTCCTATCTACGCTTTTTATGTATTTGTTATACTCTAGAACAAGGGTGGGCAAACTTAATATGATCGACATTAATTTTTCTTATTTATGCGCGATCGACCTCGAAAAATTCGATTAATTTAATTTAAATTAAGAACAAATAAAAATTTAATCAAGACCTTTATTGCTAATAATATATTAAATACATTGTATATACTATTTTGTGCAATGTTTTTTATTGATAAATATTTTGGATTAATTTTTTGATGTATATGACATTCCATTTCATCAACAAGTCTTATAAAGTTTGGTTTGTAATTACTGATTGAATAGAATGCAAGAATAGATGCAAGTAACTGCTCATCAGATAGAGAACTCCTAAATTACGATTTGATGTATTTCATTTGAGAAAACGCTGCTTCACATAGATAAGTGGAACCAAAAAATGCAAATATCCTCATTGCCACCGATCTCAAAAATGGATATTTCTCTTCTTGTAATAAATTCGAAAATAATTTTCATCTCCACTTGTTAAAATTTCTAACTACTCTAGATCGGATGAATTCAATTGAAAAGTATGAGCTAGATTTGATGAGATATCCTTGTTATTGAATTCTCCGGTTGAAGATTATTGAGAATAAACAAATCGTCTCTCAAATTCTTGATTAAAATTTTCCAGTTCAGAACAAAACATTTCAATATTACATTCACCAATTAGTTTAATATATTTTTCTAAATATGGAAAATATTTAAAATTTTGCCTTTTTATTTGTGAAGGAAAAAGTTTTAATTTTGCTTTAAAAGAATTTACCGAACTGAACAACTCAATAATATTTTTCCTTTTCCTTGTAATTGTAAACTAAGCGAGTTGTAATGACCCATAAAATCCGTAAGAAATGCTAATTATTTTACTCATACTGGATCTTCTAAATGTTAATGTTTATCTCCCAATGTATCCAAAAATTCAATAATTTCAGGCAAAATATTTAGAAATCCACTGCCATGGACTGTCGAACTATTTGCCATCGACCGTTTGCCCATCCCTGCTCTAGAATATATTCTGGTTTTTGAATAGAATTGCTAGTTGTACCATTGAGACGATTCGATCCTGAACATATTACTTTTCTAAGGATGCCATACATATACAAGTATATTATTCTTCCTGAAAACTTATGTTTCGGAATTGTATACATTATTAAACTATTTTTGAAAATAAAGAGAATATTGTTTGACCTCTTTGAAGTCTATGTGAAAATCACTTAAATTTTCATTATTATTAAATTGCCAAGACTACCAGATTGCCCAACTCATTCTCTGCTCATCACTTTAAAAAAAAGGGCTTTAATGAGTCAATCAGTAGTCATAAACAACGTCTTTTCGCACTTGTCCCATTAGAGTTATAGGTCCACAAAACTTTTTCATTACTAACATGGATTTCCACTTTAAGGTTTTCTTCCCGGTGTTATATTTTTCACTATTCTGTTAGTAATAAAGTTTAACATAAAAATAAACAAATCATCACCTATAAATAATAAGTTAACAAAATTACTATTATTATCTGATGAATTTGGCATAACTCTTACTCTCGAATAACCTGTGAAGAGTTTTACTTCGGGTGCAGCATCAATTCTTGACCACGATTAGACATTTATTACATCTTCATCATCATCTCATCATCACTCTCTGATTCTTAGGAAAGTTGCATAACTCGTCGATGATTTTATTTTTTTTGTTGGGTAAAATGCGGATCGTCCTCACTATCGTCACTATAACAAAATTCCAAATTGTCACTTTCAATATCACTTACTATAAGTCCGAGAAATTAACTGCACACATTTCTTCAATTTTTTCATCTACGTTAGAAATTTTTTATGGTTCAGACTTATTTAAAAGTCATTTCCCTTTACACAACAGAATAGCTTCCAAATTTGTACTGCTTTGAGGATATGCTAGGCAAAGAACTTGAACGTACTGGTTGAACTTAGCTCAATGTTTTCAGACCCAGACAGATTTATTACTGCATGCATTTTGTTTCATTTACCGTCATTTCAATGAGAGAGACCATTGAATAAAGGAAAATGTAATAAAACTTTACATGATCAATAAGGTAAATAACAATAAAAGAAAAAGAAAATTTTCCCAAATTTATAGTAATAATTAGTATATGATCCTGATCAGACAAAAATCTTTCATTATCATTTTATGATAGCTACTACTGTCTAGTAAATATATCTATAAAAAAATTATTATAATTTTTATCAATAGTAACATGAAATAGCTTCAATCTATATGAAAAACTAAACGGATATCGATACCCTATCGGACGTTTACGTAAATTTTTTAAACGGATGGTTTAGCTTTAAGCTCAGAAATAGAGAATCGGATTGTAGTAATCATAAATTTTAAATCTCCTTATTGTAATCCTTGCTGAAAAAATAATAAAATTCTACCCTATTGCATTGAGACTCGATCCGAGTTTTAACTTCATCGAATGGACTTCCTAAAGTTGGTACCACTTTTGTTAAATACTTTAACTCCTTCTTTGAGTTTGCACCTTTCACCACCATTACTCCTCTATTCTAATCAAAATATTCTGTTCCAATATTGATGATAAGTTTGTGTTTTCATTTGAATCTCCATATTAATTTCTTTCACAACGTCCTTATTTCTCATCCATTTATCTTGAAACTTTTTTCTACTAGACAAGGAACTGCCGAAAAGTGTATTTTATATGTTTTATTCATTCTGACGTAGATATATAGTTGAAAGCTCTTGCGAGAAATACTTCGCTTTCTATGCACATGCCGTTTAGAAAAATTCTTAAATATTAAAAATTCTTTGACATTGCTTTACAGTGAAAATATTTAAACAACTTCTACCATTGACTGATCAGGCCGTATAGCTCCTTAAATACAAGACCGCGGAATTGTATTTGCGATTGATAGAACTCAAATATCTCTATGACATTAACTCTATATTTTTACCTCCTTTGTACAAAGTCAACATACTAATTGTTAACTCGCACATCAAAAAACAGACTCATAAATTGGAAGACCAGGCATCATCAAAGATATTTACCATTTCCCTGGTTAAATGCTGGTAGTCGTATTAAAACTAAATAGTAACCATAAAATGTATACTTACCTACCTACCGAAAGGTATAATTAAATTAATTAACTCGGATGGAATTTGGGTAAGCGGTATAGCTCAAAATCCTGAATTAGCATTAAATTTGGAAAATATTTAGCGCCGAGTAATTTTTACTTGTCATTTTTGATAGTTACAAATTAAGAATGCTATCATACTATATCGCGAATTTAAATTTCTTGAGTTTAAGCACCACTTTAAGTCCCATATGTTTACTTTGAAAAAACTTAAAGAAAGAAAGCCGAAAATAAGCCATTTTAAATGGCAGTTGTTTCCCTTTCCCGCCCCTATGACAAGTCAAACGTACTCTAAATAATCTTAATTCCATGGATAATGCATTTTTAATTATGATCATGTAAAATGAGTATAAGTTTTGCATACAAAATTGGGCAAAGAATATTTCGCTTCATACAACCTTTTACAATACTGAAATAAATGGTTGTACTCATCTAGACAAACAGAAAACTAGCAAGAGCAGATCGAGTCCGACAGCCATGAAAGTACAAAATGATAAAAATTTGTTGTTAATCTTATATTGAGATCCATATAACTTCGACAGTAGATTATTTTAAATTCGTCGTCATTCTATAAAAAAAACTTACAGTGGAATTTGCAACCAACTCCATAATTCTTCTAAATATGGGGTAAAATTACTTTGGATGTGGAATTTTCGGAATTCTCACAATCTCTTTTTTTTTAATTTATCGGTATTTTTATCATACCTAAAATACTTGAAAGACTAATTTTTCTTCAAGCGTTTACGGCAGGCAGAAACCCAACCGTACTGAAGAGTATTGTGGTTTTTCCTAATACGAAACGCTTGTCTTCTTCTTCTTTTGTTTTTACAGCTCGCTGCGGGCTTATATAGGTGTAACTCATTTGGAATTAATCTGATTTTTCTATTTCCTCAATTTTTTTCAATTTTTTCTAATTTTTTTATATATATTTTTTGAACTTTTCTATTTACATTTGTTTTTCGAGTCACTCAATTTTGTTGTTTGGATTTGGAACCTGTTGACTCAAACCAAGGCTTGAAACTTTGCCGTCCTAAAACAAAAATTGTGTGAGAGAATAGCAAATAAATTGTGCATTTTTTGTTGGATTGGAGAATCGCTCTGGTTATAGGGTGGGTTGCAAAAATTAAACCCTGCTACTACCATGCACTATGAACAGCAACAAAAAATCGTACCAAAAACGAGAGAGAGAAGGGAAAAATTAAAATGTTATCGCACTTTTACGTTACAATGCAATTTATTAATTTACGTTACTTTTATGAGCTCAACCGATTTCTGTTTTCTTAAACAAATTACAACGCCATATCAACATTTTTCCTTTGTTTTCGAATATAATTTTACCGACTAAACTAGGACAGTTAGACAGTGTAAAATAGATCAATCGCGTTAACGCATACTATATACACTCAGAAAAATAAATGATTGAAGTAGAGGCTATTATGCTCCCCTGAGTTACTTTTTAATTATAGAAATAGAAATAAATTTTCTGTTGACTCATTTATATGCATCACTGGCACTAAATGTATTTTCCACGTTTAGAGAAAAAAACACTGGACTTGGTCAATATCTTAAATAGTTTGCATTGCAAGCCAATATTTAAATAATCCATTTATATCTTTTCGTATTAAGTTCCGTTTGATTATTTTACAGTTTGTTTTCCACGTAAATGACTATGAAATAATCAAAAGGAAATAATTTAATTTGATAGTGATTCAGGAAAAATAATCTGTCCATCAAAATCTACTTTTTCAATAATTGTATTGTAAGACTTAACTATTTTAACGAATATCCTTGAAAGTTACTTATTTACTGATTAATTTCTACAACTTTTTGAACTATTTATAGTTAAGTGTAGCCAAATGGATAATTTGTTAAATGACCAGCGAAAATAGTCATTTCTGACAATTTTTATTTTTCTGAGTGCATATAACTATGTTGAAGGATTTTATTTTCTGATTGTGATTAAGAAAATATTACGTATGTAAATGTATTGATCCTTTTTATGTCTCAAGCTCTATTCGAATAAATATATATATTATACATTAGGTACAAGAGTACTTCATTCCATGGATCTATTCGGAATAAAAATCTTACGGTAGGTATCTTTAATGTTTAGGTATATGCAGGAATTTTTACAGTAGAATTGCTTAATCCAAGCAATCCAACGAACAAATTGTTATTACTAAGTTAAATGTTAATTTTAAGTAATTAATTAATAAAAGATTTTAAGATATTTTTCTTATTCCATGAAATAGTTATTAAAGCCCACGAAAATAAGCTTATTTCTAGTAAAAAAAAAACAACCCTTAGCATCAACCTAAATAATTCTTAATTATCCTCAATATTTAATTCTAATTCAGGAACGGTTAAACCGAAATCTTATTTAATTCTGTAAGGTAGAATGCGATAAAATCAGTAATTTATTATGGCCGATAAGATACGAATTTTATTCAATTCGTCGAAAGAAATAGTAAATTTGCCCTTTTTTTTCTTTTGGATTAACTTGCGATAAATTAAATAAATCTTAGCATTTAAATTAATTTTACAGTTTAGAAATCGGTTTGAGGATTACTAGGTAAAGCTTTATCACAATTTTATTTGCGAATTTATTTTATTGTGACTTGAAAACATTCTTGTAACGATGTAACAAGAAAAGGGAAATAGTATTGAAATAAATAAAATAAAGTAAAAGAAAATTTGTTTACTGTCTCCGGTCCCTCGAAGTAGCTCTCTAGAGGCAAGTGTATTTCTTTTTTCATTTTTAAAGAGCTATAATCTTTTATGGTTATTTTTATTGAATAAACAAAAATTAACTCGTGACATTTTTATGTGTTCGCCACTGTAGATTATATTACCAATTCTTTGGTCTTTGTATGAATAAAATTTTGTTTATTATTATTTAAATACTTGTTTTAGTTTGTCCTATACGAAACTATCCCCCACAATAGGTTGAACGGAAAAAGCAAAATTTTTGAAAAATCATGGATGTTATTCATAAAGTGTTGCAATTGCTATTATTGATTATTTATATTGACCTGGTGAGTTTCTGGTCCGTTCCTCTCAAAAATCATAAAATTTATTGTATTTATGAAAGATGCTTATTCTTCATCTTCTTGAGCTAAATAAATGTTTATGTTCTTAAGTGTAATAAAATAATAAAAAAAAAATAGTTACGCTAATTTTTAAAGATGTGAATTAAGTCTAGATTGGCCAATAATCTGGCGACCAGTACGTTCGTGTTACTACGTTATAAAAAGTTTCCATTTTTTTCTTCTTTCTCA
Organism: Dioctria linearis; assembly: GCA_963930735.1. NCBI lineage: Eukaryota > Metazoa > Arthropoda > Insecta > Diptera > Asilidae > Dioctria > Dioctria linearis. The sequence goes on along the minus strand of OZ005742.1, from coordinate 50,833,583 downwards.
TTTCTGTATAATTACAAGTATGAACGCACGGATTTGATGGATGAATCGTCATCAATTAAGTTTATTCCCGCTTTCGTCTTGTTGCTTTTAAGCAATAAATTTTCGAATATTTGTTTGTTTTAATTTCGTTTTAATTTATTTTTTCACTGTATAAACATAAAACGTAAAAGATATAAATACTTACTTGATCGTAGACATTGCGCTGCTATTGCAAACACCATTTTTAACTTGAACGTCAGACTCCACTGAGAAGAAGCTAATAGGACTTTATTCACAATTGATTGTATTTCATCCTTCTTTGGTCCGTCCACTCAACACAATTTTCTTTTAAGTTATCTTTACTTCTTTTAAGTTGGAGATATTCAACGAATCGTTGATATCGTGCCCACAATTAAAGCAAGCCACATGATACATGTAAACTAAACTTGTTTTTATTCTTTTGTATAAGTTATCATTTAAATAATCTACCTCAACAAACAATAGCCATAATAAGAAAAAAACTATCCCAAGATTGAAGCTTTCACCGGCGTGAATCTTCATGACGTCCCTTATCCATCCCAAAAAAAAAAAATGTTTTTGCTATTCTCCGTTTTGACATATAGATGCCTCCAGGGTCACTGGAAAAATTTTCCAATCGGGCCGAAATTTCTGAGGTCGACATGCAGCCATAACAGAGTCCCAATTAGTTGCCTACTTGAACAAACATAACACACTTCATCCCTTTTTTGTACAGAAATTAAAAATTTCTTTGTAATTTCACCATCCGTAGTGCAATTGAAAATGTCACCCTTTACAAGTTAGTTGCAATTTTCTTGATTATAATTTGCACAAAAATTACTTGTGTTCATAAGAATTTTTTTAAAGCAATTTTCGTAAAATATGATTCAGAAAGTTGCAAATAGCTCGCACATGGTTACATTTTTGGCAGGACTACACATGGTTAAATTAAAAGCTAATACTCTAACCTTCGCAATTTTAGTCCACATGTTGATGATCAAAATAACCTTTAATTAGCAAAATGAAGAAGAATATCCCAAAATTTAAAATTTAAATTGTTACAACTCCAGAGTTGAGGTGGTTGTAACATGCATACGAATAACAAAAGGTTCTCTGTTAAACGATGTAACAAAAAAGTCATGAAAACTCTATTTTAAAAGTGACAAGATATTGCATATAACACAGCCAAAAGATCTTTATCACCCTGTATGTCAGATATCGTGCCACAAATTTTTTTCTTTATCTGAATCTTAAATAGGAAATACTCTGCATAAACAAATCCCTGTGTGGATAATGCAACATTTTTTTTTTATTTATGTCTGCGGGTGTGGTACACTACCTCGTATAGAATCAAACGTCTTATACAATAATTGTGTTGTACGTTTACAAAAACTAAAAAAATAAAAAACAAAAAAAAAACAAAAACGTCTTGTAATGTATCACCATTGATCACGATTCTTTCAATTTGACTGGAACCATCTATGTATATTTACGAACCTATTTATTTTCTGTATTTTTTCTAAGCACTGACCGCTGTCAGCTAACATGATATTCACTTTTTCCCCCCAGATAGGATATCTGTAAATATCATATAGTCTACTCCCTCAACATTTGGATATAAGCACCTACTTTTAGAAGAAAAAAAACAGTCTTATACCTAACATAAGTATTCATTCTTGAACATACGGTTTAGAATTACTTCATTGTCTAGTTTATCAAAGAATGATCCAAAAGGTCGAGTCGCAAAAAAACCACAAAAACAACCATCACTCTCTCGCACAAAGATCATTTAACGTGTTTCTAACGCAATTAGGAATAATTGCTTAATGATATACTCTCGACGGCATTGTGATAAGTACTACTACTAGATGTAAAAGCGCCACAAGAAGTTTTCAAGTATGTTCAATGCAGTCAAATTCAAGGTTATAATCTCAGGCTATTGACTTGAAGCTGAGCACCTGTTGATGATGCTTTATGTTTCTTAATGGCATATTTACGAGCACCACTAGATCACAAAACGATTGCAAATATGCCCATCAGATCAAGATGTTTACAGATCAAGACGGGTATATTATCTGCCTAGACATAGACCTCGATGTGCAACCAATTATGTATTGTTGTTGGAATAGCGTAAATTGAACAATTGAGCTATTTGGCGGAAAGATCTATGAGATTTTATTTATTCGTTCACAATTAACCGTGAGAAAAAGTTTTTATAAATCTATCTATGACCTTAGTTTTTGTATCGTCAGCAAGAAATTAGATCACTTTTTACTGATATAGGTATATCTGCTGATTTTGAAAAGTTTTTTGTTTTTTTTTATATACCAATTGCATAACACATTAATATTCCAAAATGAATGTAATTTTATAGTGACAATGATTTCCTCTTAAATTAAATCCAGAGCAAAGCATCTATGTACCAGACCTCTATACCTATTAATTACGTAGAAATAATGATCCACAATTCACATAAATCGTCTCTACTGATACGTTTCCGTCACGTTGTTGTATATTTGCATATTGACACCGTCCTCTGTTTTTGCATGAACGAACAGATGAAGATACCTGCGCAACATATTGAAATACATCACAGCGCATGCGCTCTTATTTCAAATTGCTGCATTTTAATATCTAAACTTGCTCTAACCTTGCATTAATTCTTCATGTAACGCGGCATACTAATCTGTTTCATGGTTTCGCACGGTCAACAGGTGAGGTACCTGGCTATAAATCTATTTCTAGCATCTATCAGACAGCCAACAGATTCACTTGTGCTGGACGAACTGATATACATATGTACATACAGTACGTAGCTGCACTATGACAGATCTATATCCAAATCTGGCAGGCAAAACATTTTACGATTACGTGTAGACATCTTGGATTATATGGCTGCTGACATTTCATCGTTGAAACGTAATAAATTTCTTAATCCCTTAACATCCATTAAATGAGTTTTATAGCCTGTCAATTTTTGGAAGGCTTAATTTATTTAGCTGAATAAATATTTTCACAAAGTCACAAATTATGGTTTGGTGGAAAGTAGTAAAGACTATTAAATTTTTTTTTTACCGCTACTGCAGTGATTTTATTTTTTATCAAAATCTAAACAACTCGCAATCTTTTACCTACTTATATAGGATTGAAAACTTACCTTCTTTATGAGGTAAAAGTTGTATCAGCAGGTGAGATTTTAATAGACGTATTTTGAAAAAATTTTCTTAGGGAAACTTACTAGCCGTATGACTTTAGTAAGGACCATATACTGTAATATGAGAGCTTTGAAATGGTACAGTATTCGAGACTTTTTGTTTTCCTTTAAACTAGCCAATTCCTGTACGTTGCTATTTACTGCATAACTAAAATTCACGTTGAACTTTTTAGTTCGTTGGTGGCGAGCCATTTGCAACAGCTTAAATTGAAGTGAAATTGCTGTTTTTAATTTTTCTGAGAATAGTCATAAATGGAAGAATAAAACCATCGCATCATTGAAGTTTGTCTAACTTAACCACTGAACTAATGAGGCAGAGAGTTTTAACTACTGTTTTTGTCGAAATCCCCTTCTACATAGCATTTCCTCGCCAATCCTCTGCAACATCAAAAAATTTCGCTGTCATCTTTCAGTAACCTCATTTTTCCTATACCCTTTGATATTTACTTCAAGAACCACTTTAAGTATTCTGCAGCTGTTCATTCTTTTAACATGTTCGTGTCAACTAGGTCTACCGAACTTAATTGGTTTTTTAATAGTCGAAACCCTCTTTTAACTCGGTGGGCAGACATGGCTGGGCCTTGTAATGAAATTCAAGATGTAGTCATCGATGGATGTGAAAGGTGTACCAACGCTAGCTTTGTTGTTTTTGGTGTCAATTTTATTTAATATACTTACTTAAGTTACGCGGTGCTACATTGATTATATACTTTTTAAATTACCTAATGTAGGTTATAGATCCGATTTAGTACCTACATCAAAAAACCGGTTTTCACACCCTCAAATTTTTAAATAATTGTTTGAAAGAACCATTTCCGGGAGACTTCGCGGCCTTAGTAATTTATAGCTCAGTCATGTTTGACCAAATTTTGAATATTCGAACGAACAGTTTTACAAAGATGAATATGTGTAACAAAAGGGATAATTTGAAATTTACATTTTTTTCCAATATTTTATACTTCGACGACTTTTTTCAAAATTTCTTTAAAAGCAAACATGTTTAAATCAATATTCTTAAAGTGCATTGAATTCCAAGTAAAATGAGAATTTGTTTATGACAGTCGTATTGAAAATTGTCAAAGTTACAGTACTTTTTTCAGGTGTGTTACCTCAAAGCTACCCTAAATAGCTGGGATAACAAATCAATTTATTGGAAGGACAACAAGGACTTTATCAGGCAAAGGAGTTTATGGACAGAACTCCTACTCCTTTAAAGAACAAGATGGGCTTAGTTGCGACTTCATCTTGTAGCTTCTCTCAGAATGCTGATGAAACCTCGGAGCACCTACTGTGCAACTGCAAAACATTCGAATGGTGGCGGGATTGATCCACCTCGAGCATGCATGATTTTCCTCCACAATACCACGTTTGAAATCGCAATCGCAGAATGGTTCTGGTCTTTATTAACAGTCTAAACCTAGAATGGGAGTAAATTGAACGTAGAGCTAAAATAGAATGCAAGGCTAACGCCCGCACAACCCACCCACGCCTCCACGAATCTAGTGTAATCTACAGTTTTCTGTTTTTTTTTTCTAAACAAGAAAATTCAGTTCTTTTTGGAAATCTATATTCTTTTGCTTGATCTTTTATGTTTTATAAGACAAATCGTCAGTTTCCCGTTTAATACTATTTCTACCAAAGGTGTCAAAAGCACCTTTTAAAATTATTGTCATAGTTTAATCATTTTTTCTAATGTGATTTTTATTTTTCCTATAACAATTGTTAAAGTAATTTAACGGTATTTCCCCCCCCCCCCTCTGCTCATCTTAGGTTTAAAATACACATATGGTATACCTATTTCTACCATGAGGTGTCTTTGGACACCTTAATTATTTATTAAAGATTTATGTAATCTTGAATCACTTTACACATAAATATCAACATCATATGGCAGCACCATTTCATTATTATTTCATAATTCACCCATTCCAATTGAAAAAAAATGTCAAAAGACACCTTTTGGTCGAAATATCTATACATACAACCACGGTAGAAATATTGTTAAGAGAGGTCGTAAAATTTTCCAATCCGATAAGGTTTGGCCGAGTTCTAGTGAGTTGCGGTGCTAAATTATGGAATAATTCTGAGTTAAATCGGGCGAAGTTGTTGTGTTAACTTTACGTACATCCATAACCTCACTTCGTTTAACACTTCCCATTTGTATTCTAGGCTAGACTTACAATTAGCCTCTAGGTAAGGGACACAATAAATCCAACTCTGGTCGCGGTGTTCGCAGGGTCGGATTGGTCATGTCACCAATACTCTTAAGCTAACCGAACCTATATTCAACTCCTTGGAATTACCAGCCCCCCACTTTGTCCTTTTTTCTACTATTTTTATAATGTTTTAAATTCTGATCATATAATATTGGGTATCCCTTTATATGATTTTAATTCATTTTTTAACACCCACTAGATTTGCACTAATCCCTTTTGATCTCACAGCTCGCGGACTAAAATTGTGCATGCTGCGATAGTCATTTGAATCGCTGGTCAAACGCTGCAGAAACTCTTTGTATCGCTGTGATCTATCGCGTTGATCTGAGCGTTTACATTGAAAAGTATGTATAGTGATCTGTCGCTATCGCTTCGTTATAGCTATCACGGCGGTGTGAATCAGCCTTAATTTGAATTAGGAATCAAAATAATTGATATTTTTCTTTATGGAAGAAATAAGGGAAATGCAATTAGGTACTATTTGACATACATATACGTAATAAATATTATAACCTAGGAAGTACATTAGGAAGTATATTGTCAAATCTAGTGGAGGTATAGTCCTGTAGGTTTCGATGATAAAAAACGTGATAGTAAAACAAATTATCATGGATAGCCACAACAAAATTTTTACATATTAACACTTTTTAGTATACCTTTTAAGGCACAGTAGTCTAACAATAATGATCATATCACTAAACGAGATAAATTATTGATATTTTAATATTTATCTCATAATTTGAGATATGTATATTCTTATTTATATACATAAACACAAAGCGATTTACTTCAAACTTATAAAAGTTCGTGCAAAACCTTAAAGCCTAGAGCTAAGGTCCGCTGTAAGCTAAAATTTGTATGAAAATTTAGCAAGCTAAAAGATATTGGCGAAAATTTATCTTGAATTTTAGCGAGAGCGGTACTAAGGTCAACGCGCTAAATTTTTCTTTGGGTTTTAATTAGAAATGGCACCACCAGTACGTCTCCAAAAAATTTAGCTTGAATTTATCCGCCCGGGCCGTTCTTTAGCGCGCTAAAAATATTTATTGTCATCGTTCTGAGATTTGATAAATTTATTGATCGGATTTTTGTAGTTAACGTAGTTTTGTACGTCTTTCCTGTAAGTACGGATGAATTGAATTTCTTCTCGTGGCCGTATTTTCAATATCATTGTTAATTCTTTTTTCTTATTGTATATACATTATGCATATTATTTTTATATTTTTAATATTTCTAAATAATTTTAACTATCTGTTTTTAGGCGTTGTATTTCCGTAAAAAAATTGCAAAATTCTTCTTCTTGTTTTTAATATATCTTCTCTCAGAGTCTCGGCTGTCATATTTTAGCTTCTAAAGAACGGCCCGATTTTGGAGACCTGCTAAAATTTAGTTTAGCGCGGACCTTAGTACTAGGCTTAACTAGGTATTTTTAAACAAAACATCACTTGCCTTTTCAATTGCTTATTTCAAACGAAAGTGTCTTTCCATTAAGAAACTGAGTCAAGGGAATAAACGAATAAACGTCAGAGAGGTTGAGTGGAAAACGCAAAACTTTACTTCACAGCCTGTAATATATAGAAACTTAAGCATATATAAATAGAAACAGTTTCAGGATTTGCAAACCAAGTGGGTGGCACCTGTCAAATATTTCACCCGATGACTTTTCACCTCAGTTAACTGGAGCTATACTTTCGCGTTCTCAAAGCTGCCTAACAATAACAGGGCTGTTGACGTATTCAGATTTGGGTGAACGCATTATGACATTTTCACCCAAAAGCACACAAAAGTTGAACAGGTATTTAGAAAATAGGAAAAAATATGCTACGGTACTCCTCCCATTTTATAAGGTTTTAGTCCAAATCCACCCAAAAAAAAACTCGTATACAACTCATATATAACTTGTATAACAATTGTCACACAAATTTAAATCTGAAATTGAAAATTGTCAAAGTGATGATTGGCACCAAATTCTCCCACCAAATGTTGGCACGAATTTTAAACACCAATTTTAGACACCAATTTGTGGTCCCATTTTTACTAATTAAATATTAAAACAGTGCAATTTATCGAATTTTCATTTAACACAAAGTAAAACATGTTTTTTTTTTCATTTTCATTTAAAGTATAATAATGTTAGCTTGACAGTATGGACTTTTGCTTTCTGTCCAAGAATATACAAAGTTGTTCATATATACATACTTTAGAAATTTACAGTTTCCTCCACTTTAACATTTTTACCCAAAAAACCCAAGAACGAATTCAATACTTAATGTTTTTTGATTTTTTTTTTTTTGCATTCATTTCAACAGATATTTCCACCTTTTTACGTTGAGAAAATTACCCTGCTAACTTTTGTTAACGATAAAGCGATTTCCAATAGTTTAGGAAATATTTCGGATATTATCTGCAATCAGATAAGTGCATAATTAATACACCAAACCTGTTTTCTATAGGGTTGGGAGGGGCTAGTTCAGCAATTTTTTTCAAAAACTAACATAACTCGAAATTTATATGTTGGAAAACATTTTAATCTAGAATCAATATATTGAGGTAGTTTTACTGTAGAAGATATACCTAAAGAAAAAATAACGCATATGTCAAGAAAGTCAGAGCTGCTCAACTTACCTCCCATGGGGCACATTGAGCAAGGGTGTGGGGCACGTTGAGCACTGGTTTACTACAATTATTATCATATACATATCGCGAAACAACACAAAAAAAATAGCGTTTTATCATTACATATTTATTTGAAATCAACAATATACGTCAATTATAAAATAAAATCTTTTAAACTTTGAAAAACACATGGACCCAATTTTGGAACATTTGACATTGAGTCCGTTTTTCTGCTGGCAAACTATCAGAATAAGCTTCGCAGCAAATAAGACAAAGGTATTCGTCTTCTTCGGAACTATATAGAAGTAATTTTGTCTTAATTATTTTTTTATGCCCTTTATCTATTTTTTCATTTACACTTTTCGTTTTTTACGTCTTATTTTGTTCTGCTACAAGGGCATTTCTTGTAGGCGGATCCGTCAAAACAGCAGCCATTCTTTTTCTTCTTCCGGCCTGAGTCTAAACCCTTCGACCCGCCTTAGGATAAGGTCGGATTGCTTCAGGTGAAAATCGCTGTAGAGGTAGAAGGCTCAACGTTAGCTAAAGTAGCAAATTTTTGCGTCACGTAGAAGGGTCGACAATGGAAAAACTTCGGGGTAGTATTTCGTTTTCCTTCCCTTCCTCTCTCGGTGCTTCAGGACTCGTTCACGCGCTAGCAATTGGCTCCGGACGGTCGGTTACGAAAGAGGGCGCAAAATCATTGTCAGAAAATACCAGTTTTCCAAAAACCTTTTAAAATATTAGTTGTGGTTGTAGATAACGGTAATGCTTCTGCCACAATTTTCGGTATGTCATAAATTGTCATACTCTTTACTGAATTGTTTCTTAGCCGTAGATACGTCAAGTGGTTGCAGCTGATGACTGCAATGTTGTGGAAAGGACAACATTACGACTCCATTTTCTTTGGCTAATTCTACAGTTTTTATGTGCAAATGTGACGAATGATTACCCAGTTCTACAAGTAAAACAGGGCATTCCTTAGATGGCTTAATGTGTGCAATGAAATGTTCCATGAATTTAAAAATTCTGTATCTATCTCCTAACCGCTAGCGTTACCTATTCCAATACAGTCAGGAGGACCTTTGTTGATGAAATATTCCTTATAGTTTTTACGGGGGAATACAAACATTTGTGGGACTGAATTCCCCGATGCAGCTACAATTTTATTGGGCTTTAACACTGTGGGTACCCCTGTCTCATCGACATTCCAAAGACACATGCCAGCTTGTCACAAAAAATGTATTCAAATTAATTGGATTGCCCTCCCAATGCTGGTGGGCTCTGGCTTTCTAATAGACAATGCGGTGTTCCTCTTTAAGAACATCTTAAGCCATTCCTTGCCTGTCATTTTATTTGTAGTCCAAGCATTAGGCATTTTAATTTGGTACCTCATGGCATATTTATAGGCAAGACGACGAACATCTTTAGGACAAAGTCCGCAAAATATAGCGGACATTTATAACAAGTAATCTCTAAGAGAACTTTCCTGCTCCGTAGTAAATACCTGTCTTGGACTGTTATAACCCATCGTTGGCGTTGATCTTTTGATTTTATTTTTGCTATATACCTTGTCAATGTCATACGTTTTATATTGACCTCTTTGGCAGCAGCATTCTTACTCTTGTGGTCTTCCAAAATAGCCTTTGCTGCTTCTTCCAATTGTACTGGAGTGGCTGAAGCTCTTGACGTTTTTTTTAGGTACGCATCCTGAAAAAAATTAGCAATAGTAAAATTTTTGTTCTGTATTGGAATGAATTTCAATGGAGTAAGTTGAGCATCTTTGCTCAACTAGCCCCGACCACGGATAAATTATAGAATATAAATAAATTCAAAGTTATATGAAAATACTATATAATAGAATAAATGTGTTGTACAAAAGAGTTCTTTTCTTACTTGGACTATATTCTGCGAACAGTATTGAAATAAGAAGAAAATGAAAACAGTTCACGTTTTTTACTTTTCAGCGGCGACTGATGCTATCACATTTTAGTCCACGTACTTGCCGGTCTCACTACCGTGTATTATGGAGTTCTTACGATAAATATACATATGTAGAGATATAGCAATTGCCCAACTTACTCCTATGCTCAACTAGCTCCTCTCCCCCTACGCGATTTTATTTTCACCATTATCAATTTTATGATTGAATTGATAACAGTTGAAGCAAGTATTTTCATATGTTCCTTCAAAGAAAATTTTTCGTTTCTCATTGTGGTCTTCACGTACATGTAAAACTTTCGTAATATCACATTTGCTTGATCGTCGTAAAAAATAGATAAGAAGTACAATTAGCACATTTCAACTACTATTAGTTAATTTTTCTGAGCAGAGCTCTGCAACTTTTTATTTTGACATAAAATACATCATTTTCCCTTTGCCAAGAAATGAGATTCCCTGCATGGAGGAATATCTTAAAGTAAAAAAAAAAAATGTAAAGCATCCATGCAAAGACATTCTGAATTTTTATGCATATATAACAAGGTCGTTACTTACTTTTATTTTCATTCCCCTGAGTCAAAACATCTTTCATACGAAAAACCATAACCATACCATAGAACAATGTACTTGGATTTCCAACACACTCCGATACTTTCTCATTTTCCGATTTCTCTACCTAACCATAAACACACAAAACATCGATTACTCTCAAGGGTATTAAATTGTAATTAATTAAAATTAATAAGATAAATAGTCACCTGCACATTAGTTCAACGCATAACTTCCTAAGAGGAGTCAGGGCCAAGTTTTTGTGCACATTATTTGTATCTAACATGGTAACTTTGTAATAATTTTCTTGTTGCGTTATACCTACCAGAGCTTAAAAATCCCATTGGGAGGTTCATACTTTCCATTTACGTTGACCATAATTAATTTGACGTTACATGGGTTCCATGAGTTAGCCTTGTATGAAAACAACAAAAGCGTTACGGCTGTAGGTGCGCACATTTTAAAGTCTTTGCAAAATTGCTTCTCAGTTCGAATTGCAGTAAGATCCTACTGCAGTACTACATACATACATACATAGCGGACATTTTCCCAATTAGATACTTTTATTGTAACCTTGTGCCTGCTAGCTCGATTGACTGCTTATTCTCTGGAAGAATGATACATCTAAGTTCCGACAAAAGAACTAATCCACGACTACAGAAGAACAAATATAAAAATTATGGAGACATTTCTGGAATTTAGTATGACGGTGAAAAAGTTGTAATCTTGCCGGCATTTAATGTCACGGGGTAAAAAAACATGATTACTTTACTGTCGTAATGGTCTCACCGTTTTGTCTTTAAGTCGTCTAAAAGTCAATTATATGTTATTAGTCGACCTCCTCAAATCAACAAGTGTCCGATATGTCTATCATGTCGTTAGTTCGTTAGTTACTAGCAGTATTATTAGTCTGATCTTGTATTCTGTAGTAATACGCAATTAGAAATGAATTATGTTATGGCTGCTCTTGACATTGCTTACAAATATGATTGCTGATTGCCATCTTTTGTTTGTGTTGTCATAAATTACTCGCAAGCTTACATTCTTGCTGAATGCTGGCTTGAAAAGAAACCGTATCTCAAGGTCTGAGGAACAATAATTCTTTTCAATTTTTCGCGAATCTAACTAGCGGAAAGAAAAATTATTTTTTAATATTTCGTTGTTTATTTTTGTTGTATTAAGAGGTACAAGCCATTTAATAAAAGTTTAATTTAATTTGTTGTATTATAATTATTTTACGTATTGACAAAAAGTAATCCAATTTTAATGATAATTTATTGTTCAGTGTGTCCTTATAGTTTCATATAGCCGCATTGTTAACCCACAAGTGGTTAGCACATAAGTTCAGCCAAAGGCTTTTTGTGAAATTAATGTCAAGCTCTCAGACTATTTGGAACCAAACGAACTGCATCTCTGTATAGGCGTGCTGGAATATATGCATACTCACCGTCCAAATTTTATTCTGTGAAATAGATCACTCCCATCCTATTTAAATATCCCCTGAAAAAGGATATCCGTTGATAGTAAATTTTTAGAAGAACAAGAGTTCCGTCGTGAAGTTATTCAACGATAGGGTCATCAAGCAAAAGCCGTAAGCCACAATATTGAAAGTTAAGTATCTTCTAGTACTTTTGATTCCGGAGGAGTGACACGCTATCCAAAAAATAAGTGTATATATATTATATATTCATACATATCTACATCCTCCATTTCGCAAACACATGTCTTATGACTTCGTCTTTTTCCAGCTGCTGATAAACTGCTACTGGTGTTGCCAATACCCCAAAACTCTCCTTAATCCCCTGCTGATTTCAGACCTATAAGAATTCTATACTTTTTATCGAAAGTACTGGAAAAGCTAATTGGTTAAGGATTCGAGTGAGCTCCTAGGCAAACAGCAGTCTAGCCTTCATCGTCACCATAGCTGTGGAACTGCAGTACTGCGAGTGTCTACTGATATCAGAGCTGCCCTGGACCAAAACATAGCTTCGGAAACTAAAATGCTCCTTTGATTTCAGTCCCTTCGCCGTCGCTCTTATCCGGGACTTTCTGACCAACTGAAAGCAAGTAGTAAAAGTGGATTCTAGCACTTCCAGTTCCATCCCTCTTCTATCTATCACTTTTTTATTTATATTTATTTATAAATGATCTCCCTGAATCTGTTCAGGATGTCTGTGTGCAGATGTATGCTAATGATGTACAGGTCTAAATTATTGTTGTTGTTCTCTACCTAAGTAGTCCTGTTGGCATTAATGAAGATTTGTCATTATCTGATCTAAAACTAACGGTCTAAAGTAATATACTGATAAGTGAAAATGTACTACACTTCATAATGGCATTTTCAATTACCATGTTTCACCTAGTGATGTCTTGGATGGTACAATTTTAGATTGGGTACTTAAAGGTAATAATAATCTAGGCATTTTTTTCAACCAACTTATGAAATGCTGTGACAACACAAAGTTAATTATCGGTAAGACTTATGCTGTACTTCGAAGGCGCTGGCTTTCGTATGTAATGGGCCATCTTCCATCTTACTTTACTTTCTGCAGTTTGGTTTACTATAGACTCGATAGCGTTTGCATTAAAAAGACGAAACTTACATTTATGGTCTTAGTTGACTTGATCATGTTTCATCCTATCGAAAAAAATTGCTAGTTTGCTCAATACGAGATTATTTCAAGCAGAGAGAACTGATTCACTTTTAAAACCTTTTACATATAAACAAACCGTATTACCTGCGTGAATTTTTCCAGCACACAGCTTCGGAACGTAATCAGAATGAGGTAATACCGCGGTTTCACAAATTAATTATCGAAGTCTCTTATTCTGTCCAAAACGTTCGTCTCTGGAATAGTCTTCTCCCTAGTTATCAGAACGCAAGATCTGTCGATGCATTTAAGAATCACATAGAGGGTGCACGCTTTTAGTAAATCTTCCTTATTTCCACGTTATTTTCACGTCTCGCTTACAAAATTTTGATATCTTTTATAATTTGTTTAATTTATAATTTTTATTTTTTTTTTTGCTATAATTTCTTATTTTTACCCTCCTTTCTTAATATTTAATTTTTAAATTTCTTTTTCATTTTTCCATTTTTTTTGCCTCTGTTTTATTTTAGGAGTATTTTTTTTTATTATTATTGTTATATTAGTATTAATGATTTTTGTTTAATTTTAGTAGGATTTTAATTTTTATTTTTATTACTAATTTACTTTTAGATTCACTACATTTTTATTGTTTTGCGCCTATTTTATTTATTTTTTATCATATGTACCTAAATGTGATTGTGTGATAGTGAAATCTTGTGTACTTTGCGAGTTCAATAAATAATTTTAATAATTCTCTATAGGTAGCAAATTCAAAAAAAAGTATGATCAAGGTGTTGCCTCTGGACGATATGAGTTATCGGTTTGCTTTCTTCACAAAAAACACTCACTCCATTTTAGCAAGAAAGCGAAATTTCTGCTATTTGGAATCCGTAATTTTTTAATATGCCTAGTGCATGCAGTGGCGTCACTAGGGGGTTGCGGGGGGGGGGGGGGGGGGTGCGGCCGCACCGGGTGACACCATCACAAGGGGTGACACCAAAATTAGGGCGGTTCGTAAAAAAATTTTTTTTCGAAAGCTGCAACTCCAGTGATTTCATGTGAAGCAGTATGGTACAAAAGTATGAAATCAAAAAAAAAAAAATTGAAATCAAACAATATCTAGACCCTGCTCCTCAGCCATAAGCCTTAAGCCATACGATTCATCTGAAAAATGAAATAAACATATATTTAGAAACTAGACATATAGGTTTATAGAACCACGTAGGGGAATTTCGATATCTTTAAAAAACAAAAAATGGCGGACCAACGATTTTTTTTTTGATTTTCATAGAAAATTTTCGCCGTTCAATAAAAAAAAATAGAAGGGGGCCACTGAAGAAGAGTTACTGGTGTCCATTCCAAAATTGACCACTTTCTATGATGAGCTATCAGAGGAAGAGCTTTCATTAGAAATACCATGAAGGCAGCAGAGATTGATGTCGAAGAAGTCAAAGACTGGTCAGCACTTGACTGTTTAAAATTCATAGCTGAATGGGACTTTCTCGAATCTCTCCCATATCTCTCAGTGAGCCTACAATTATTTCTTACGATCTGTGTATCTGTGGCTTCATGTGAGAGAAGTTTATAAACGTTAGAAGGATTCTGTATGTTTCCGTTATTTGACACTGGTGGACTCGGAGGAGGTCTATGGGTTGTCGTGAGACTTACCGCACTGGGTGACACCAACCCTAGTGACGTCACTGAGTGCATACATTTCAATATGCTCTAATTCATAAGTTGGAAGTGCCCATGGCTTAACTTATATTCGCCACTCTCGTTTTACAGAGATTAGAAAATTTTGGGGTGAGTAGTCAACCTCAGTATATTAGAAAACTAAAAAGGATACGATATACAGATAAAAAATACAAATACAGAATATTGTAATATCTGAAGAAAAATGTATTTCATCTTTTTATCTATATTGAACAAAAACATATTTTTAAAAAAATCTGCTTGTTTTAATTAAAATGTTTCAAAAATACGTCATCAACAATAGTCTTTTAATCCGCATTTAGGTAGACCAAAATCTTCACCATAAAATTACCTTTCATACTCTGTGTCCAAAATGAAACCCTTATGGTTTTCACACCTTTACTTCACTATAGAAAATATCAAACTAAGAAATTTCGACTTTATTGAGCCCTAACTTCGAAATGGAATGGAGGAAGGGAAAAATGTTATTACGCATTGGACAACTCCATTAATTGTGCCTCAAATTTTTTAACTCATCACCAAGAATTGCATCATTCAGGAATTATAATGAGATTTATAAAAATATGAAGAATCATTTACCATAAAAATTTACATATACCAAACATACAATTTTTTGCTTAACTAACCTATACATATCCGGTTGTCAACTATTCTAAAAGCAAAGAGTATAATTAAAGAATATCAAATCACATCGCACATCTTCTACTCACGTCACACATAAATCAAGTCAAATTTAAAATTTCGCCCTCTAAACTTTAAATTTTCATGCTGTATGTAACACTTTTCAAGCAAAATTAATAAGACGAAGTACAAGGAAGGTTCCATGTCTTGTTTTAGTGAAAACTCCATGAAAAGGTGGATAAAATACCAACTGGCAATCAAACTCGAGTTTTTAGTCGATTATATATTTTTTCAAAAATAAAAATGCAGAAGAAAAGCTAACACCAAAATGAAGAGAGCAACAGGAGAATCCAGAAATATTCATAACCGATATAGGCCGTACGAGGATGAATCTAAATTATTACAAATGTGCAAAAAAAATTATTAAGGATTTCGATAAGGCTATGTTGCGTGGAAGTGGACTGCATACTGTTTAAATTAATTCGGTTGTAAATTACTGGTTCGACTGAAACACGGTTGATAAAATTTAAGAAGAACTTTTTTCACAAAACGAGTGAAAAGGAGATGCATTTTAGTACTAGGCTCAGTAGCAGAACCGCATTTTGCTAGCAGAAGCGGGCCGAATCGATATGTATTATTAAAAAATAGTTTGAACTGAACCGGCAAGCTTCTTAAGGTTCATTAAATTATAATTAAATGCTTCGAAACCAATGCGAATTGTACGCGGAAATTTGTATTTAGAGCTATTTAGTGCAGTGGTGGTATTCTTTTATAAAACATCAGCTCCAATTTTCATGTCCTTTTAAGGAATTCTGCGGTATCGTTAACTCAAATTATTTATATGTCGTTATTTATGTAGCCTTAAATTAGCCTTAAATTCCTATATACTTTTTACATCGTAAGTAAATAAGTTTTATATGTTTTTCTGTTTGGTTCTACTAACTTTTTCTAAAGATGCAGAGCCGTGATTTCTGGGAGAACTGTTGGACATTAAATTAGCCTTAAATGAGCCTTTAATATACCTGTACGTCAAAACCCGCTCTGCCTTTTTGGTTCTGCCAGTTTTAAGGACGTCATTAATTCGACCTAGCTGCAATGATGATATCTCAAGTGGTTAATATTATTCTTTAAAATTATAATTAAAATTTCACGGTTTCTTCTGTTAATATTGTCTGACAGTATAAAAAGAGAATACTAGATATTTATTTATGACATAGGGTTGCCAGTTGTAGTTTGTAACTCTATAAAAATTGCATCATTTACATAAGTAAATCGGAAATTTACATATAATTGGTGGAATAAAAATAGTGAGTGTTGGGTTAAATATGGAATCAATGAAACTTTTTTAGTACAGTTATTAATGTGTATTTGTGAAGAAACTACATTTCTACGAAATCAAAATTAAAATTAAAAAATTAAAAATTAAAATTTTTTTAAATTTTCACTCATTTCCAATTTTGAATGCAAAAATATTAAAACGTGAACTGAACAGCTGACGAATTTATAGTGTTTCGTTTCAACCCACTACGATGCTTATTCATGTGATGTTCAAATTTTATGGGCGTAAAAATATCATAACCGATAGACATAATTTGAACAGACCATAAATCAAAGCTTCGATCGATTAATGTACCGTGAACAATACCAGCTCACGAACATAATAAAGGGTCAAGGCGATCTGCAAATTCTTACCGGACCATATTACTTTTTATGGCATATTTAAGAAAAAAATTTCTTGTACTCGAGCTAACATCTCCTCAACTATTGCCTATATCCAAAGAATCATAAAAAAGTTATAAATTTTCTTAGATCTTTAGAAAGGAAGAAGGTCAAATTAGAAATTACCAAAACACTATTTTTTTGTAGAAGCTTCAATTTAGACATAGGTAAGTCGAGTTGAAATATATCATAATAAAAAATATAGCGTTGTAAAAAAATTTCCAACATCACTGATCGACACATGCAGTTACTTTTTCGCCGCTTGTTAATATAGATTTTGTTAATTGTATTTTATACCGTTTAATTCAAGAAATTTCTAGATTATACATAAATATGTATGTAACGAATTTCCCAACATTTTACAGACACAATAATACATTGCGATGTAGTTACCATAATCAAAAAAAATAAAAAATAGTAGTTACCTATCTATAGTATGTAGGATAATGTATGATGCATTTGTACATAGTAAGTATATCAACATTGCAGCAAATTACTTTTATCTAAACACGTGAAGTGCAACCACGTTTCAAGTGATAAAATATAATTAAATGCCTCCGGGATAATTAAAATGAGATAGCCGTGCAGAATTAGCATAACAACAATAATTTTCACGATCATTTTTCGTGTTTCTGACACAATTCGCTTTGATTAAAGCTGTGAAATAAATGAAGGCTACTTTGCTCTGTGTCCATCTTAATCTGTATCTACAAGGTTTTTCGTGCTTTATTTGAATTTTTGCATATAACCGAGAGTTTTATAATGGTTTTATTAATAATAAAAAAAAATCAAGCGATTTATACAAACATATATGATTTATTATGGATTCTATTTTTACCTTTAATCATGTATGTAGTTTAAATAATTTTGTTATGGGTTTTTGCGTTGTTTGACATTTTCATCAATTTGTATGTACATATATCACATATTCTGCTTTATTAATTTTTCTATAAAGTTTGAGATAAGTCATTTCGTATGAAACCCACAAAATTTTAATCGCCTAAGTGATTTCACTTACCTAGCTTTACTTAAAATATAATATATGAAAATTATTAATTTAAAAATAAATTTAAAGAAATTTTCAAAAACTAACTGCATAAATTGCCGGTCTGTATAATCGAACTGCTACCGACGTACGGTTTTGTTTTTGCTTATTCTGAATTATGCAAATGTGAACTAGTTTAGTGTACCGCAAGATCCCATTATCAAAGTTCAAACAGAACTGAAATAAATAATTAACAATAACAACATCGCAATCTCCCACGGTCCTTACGTTTATCAATCCGGCAATTAATCAACATTAAAATATAAATTTATTCTGTCATCAATAAAAACCTGTTCCATAGTAATTAGTATAACAGCTACAATTATTAAATTCAAACTGTTCTAATTATACATATTAAGTCAAATTCGCTGAAAATCAAATCAATTAGTAGAATTTGCTTCTAATGACATTGAAGGGACCACGATTTTTCCCCATGTCACTAATTACCGGAAGCTATACTATAGTTCTACCAAATAAAATTTAGGAAATACACCATACTAATGAAATGTATATTATTATATAGCTTACATGTACTTATTTGTTATTTTACATACTTATATACGAAAAAAATAAACAACAAATCTGGACGCCTTCCAGTTTCTTTAAGCCTAATCGAATTTATTTAGTATTGAAAAATATTGAACTCATGTTTTTTGCCACTAAGCTAAGTCATAGGTTTAGAATGTTTCCTCCTTCAAACAATTTGAACTCTGCTTCAGTTTATTTTATTTATTTTCACAATATGTTAAAAGAAAGGTATATGGAGCATGTTAAAAACATCAATGGTATTAAAAACAATTTTTATACAATAGATGAAATCTAACGGGCATACCTAAGTTTGTCAGTCCGTTTGTAATGCATGGAAATACTGATAGTAGTGCGGAATTGCTTGGATGTAATATTAAAATTTATTTTAATCTTAGCATGTCCATCTGTCTGTCTGTCTGTCTGTCTGTCTATCTTACTGTTTGTCTGTCCGTAAGCACAATAACAGGAGAAGGCGTTCACTGAGAGTGCTGAAATTTTGCACATGAGCTTTGTAAAAAAAACGTAAATTTAAGTTCAAAATTAGGACAACTCGGATTACTCCTTCGTAGGACTGCCATACAAAGCTTCCGTGTTTTTCACTATACAGGATGTCCCAGACTAATATGACTATATTTTGCAAAATGATTCCTCTTGTCCAGAAACCTAAAAAATATTATGGCAGGTGGGGGAGGGGAGCAAAACGCAACGCTACCGAGTTACAATGCAATTGGTAAAATATGCTGTTATTTTATTAACCACCCTATGTCTTAAGAATACTGGGTATACAATCTATCTTAAGACGAAATTGTATGCAGAGCCTTGGAGTTTTTCGTATGAATGTTATACCATCCGCGCATCTCTCCCCACTCCAGAGTTATGACGCCTAAAATTAAAAAGTTCGGTTTTTAAATTTTTTTTATTTTTTTTTTCTGTTAATACATTTTTATTACATAATTTCGAAAGCCCAGAATCTTTCTCTAATTTAACCTATTAAACTTTTGTACTATCCGTGGTCTTAAAATAAACTATATGCAGGGTGGGCCAACTTGGACTGACTGATTTGAAATGCTTATAATTATTTTATTTTTAAAGTTTTTTATTTTATTTATTTTTATAATGTCATCATACTCAATGCAATGCAGTGTAAAAGTTGTTGAATTTTATTATGCTTCCGGACGATCAATTGTTACAGCACAAAGAAAATACCGTCAGTATTTTAATACTGCGGCGGCCCCCACTGTAAACATGATAAGAAGCTTAATGACCCGTATTGATAATGGGGATGCAGTACGTGATGAACCACGAAGAAATGTTCTTCGACCTGTTTGCACTGAACAAGCTGTAGATACTGTACGAGAAAGTGTTAACACGGATCCAACTGTGTCTACTCGTCGACGTGCTATTCAATTGGGCATCTCCAGAACATCGCTACGACGCGACGTATTCTAAAAGTTGATCTGAGGATGTTTCCCTATAAAATTCAATTGGCCCAAGAATTATTGCCTAGGGATGCACCACAACGGCTACAATATGCCAATGGATTGATTTTGCTGGGGACAGAAAATGCCAATGTCAGTCCAAGTTGGCCCACCCTGTACATAGAACTTTCAAGATATAGGATGTTTAATAAAAAAAGAGCATATTTTACTAATTATCCTGTAACTCGGTAGGGTGATAGTGATATTTTGCCGTCACCGCCCCCCCCCCCTCCCCCGCCTCATCTCCTCCCCACCTGCCATACAATTTTATACTTGTCTGAACAAGCGGAATCATTTGGCAAAATAATAACATATTAGTCTGGGACGGACACCCTGTATATTTGGGCACTGCCTGAGAGCGCGTCAATTGAGAGATCTGAAATTTGGTCTGTATCCTTTGCACAGCAATAGCAAATAAAATTTTAAAATGGAGTAATTCGGCAATGCCATACAAAACTTTGGTTTTTCAGTATATATTTGTAAAATACTTGCGACCGTATCGACTGAAATTTTGTACACAGCGTTTTCCTAAAAATCGTAAATTTATATCGGGCAACACCTTCTTTGTGTTGCATATAGAACTTTAGGTATTCCTTTATTTAACATTTATTTTAATCTAGGGTATAATATTATTAGGTCTTAGGCCAATTGTAAGTTTTCTCTCATTTTTTTTTTTTCAAAGATGATATTTGTTATTTTTTATTATATTTTTCCTTAACCTTCATACTCTTACCTTAACACTTGTCTTTTTTAAAACCGACGACAGTTCTGTTGGTAGTTTTGCAGGTAGGAATTTTTTTATTATTTTCTTTAATTTTATTTTAAACACACGCTGCGGGACTTTTGAAGATATTTGATAGCTTTAGATTCATTATTACTATTATAAATCAATTTTCTCATATTGATTATTGAACTGTTGACTGATTTTAGTAGACTTTTTAAACTATCAATGTCAGGAATAATATAATCATTATTTACCACCAATGTCCTAAATCTAAATTATTTTTAATAATATAATATACCGGTACCCATAGAGTGCAACAGATTTATACTTGCAAGTAACGATAGTGTTAATGCTAAAGAATACTGATAACTTAGGAGAGAATTGTATATTATTTATTATAGTAAAGGCTTTAATAACAAAAAAATATATAAATACTGGGTGCTCAGTACCGGAAGAACTCTCCAGAAACAAAAATTTCTTTTTTAAATATCATTAAATTTTCTTTTATATAACCCCATTTGATATATTTTATTTGGAATTCCCATTGCGCAAAAAAATCAAATAATCCGATCCTATTTTAAAAGTAGTGCAAGTCCATTTTTTGTTACGATGAAATATTTTAGTTTAATGAAATTAAAAAAAAAATAATAATTTAAAAATATTTGTAGGATCTAGTAGTGAACTTGTGTGTTTTGAAGTAAAATGTAGTGTAAATTTATTAACCAATTCTGTTTATTATCTGAAGAAAGCAGAAATTCTATACCCAAATGGACTTGCACTACTTTCAAAATCATCGCCTCTTAACAAATCCTTATTACTTCATGCTTACATTTCAGAACAATGAATCGTTTTCATCGTTAGATTTTTCCTGATATGATTTGTAAAGTTTTTAATTACTTTTTGCTCCATTAGCTCTTGTACAGAAGTTTTATTAGTGGCGCGGGGGGGGGGGGGGGGGGGGGGGGGGGTGGGGGGGGGGGTGGGGGGGGGGGTAGAAATACTATGCTAATTGAAGATAAGTTTCTTTGTTTTCTTACTTTCGGATGAGAAGGGTAAATATCAAATAGCAGAATTTTTCGAGATTCTTTACCTGAGATTCATACCTAATTTGTGCTGTAAATCTTCAATCCTTCGAATGTAATCAATGTTTTTTTATACTAGTAGTGACAGAATTCTTAAAACACCTCTGCGTTTTCGACTTTCTTATTGATTTGTTTGAAATTTTTTCACATAGGTATACATTTCTTTCCAATAAATTTCAAATCCCATTTAACCTGATATCTACTATCCGCATAATTATCATCTCGAATTTTTCACCATACAAAATTTAACTACTAATTATACAATTTTTTTTTTCAAAATGAAGCTCAACTGCAGTAAAACTCAAGCAATATTTTTCAGTCGTAAAAGGATACTAAGTTATTACCTACAGTAAATTTTATTCTTAACAGATGAAGCATCCCTTGGTTCGACAAAGGTCAATACTTATATATAACACTAGACAAAACCCTAACTTTTAATCTTCAGGATACCCAAACGTTCCATAAAATAAAAATCTTTACACGAATCTTTTATCTATTTACCAACAAAAGTTCATAGATCGACCTTAGCAATAAACTTTCAAACTCATATTCCAAGCCGTTGTAATGCACATGGCTTCTATATAAAATCGTTCTGCTTATACTTTCAAACCCAAAATAGATGACTAAAAATTATGCACTTCTTACCATGGATTTTTTCTACTAATTGACTGCATGGCCTAGCGGACATTGAAGTGATTGAAGTGAGGGCTTTGTAGACTGGCCTCAAGTTTCTTCTTCCAATCTCATTACTCCTCGAACCCGTTAATTCGACAATTCATGCATAGTTAGGTATTGAGATAGTTTAAGAGAGAATTACTAAATATGATCATTTAGCTTTTTTAAAACAATTTACCCAAGCTCGTATATTTATGAATATAGTTAATCTAATGTTTAAGTTCTAATGAGAAAAAACTGACTCTCTAAACTAAATATATACCATAGATCTACCCTGTAAACATGTATAAATGATATCATATAAATAAAATAAGTAAGTTATCACAATTTTTTTAATCGACGTTAGAGGCTAGAAATTTTCCCAATATTTATGTTGATGATACTAAACCAATCAGCCTAGCTCTCACTACTGCGAAAATTATTACCACGGAGTTACTAATTTTATTTGTTTTCATTTGTATTAAAGGCGCAGTTAATTGCACATATTCTAGCTGCTCTGATTCCTTGGCCATTTCAATAGACCTTCCTCTATGTCGCAGGATGCTTTTTTTTTCTTAATTGCTTCAGATTTGAATCTCTTTTGAATAATATCACTCTTATTTCAAATTGTAATTATTGTACATAAGTATGGCTAGCTTAGAATTTTAAGTACCAATTTCAAGCTTCTGTATTATTGTAGCCTTCTTCTCAACAATATGAAATCCACTTGCGTTCCAGTCAAAGATGCTTACAGCTATTTTATCATATTCGTACACTGAAAAAAAAAGTATATGTAGTCAAATTTTGCAAAGACACAATTAAATATGAAACTAACAGCTATGTATCTTCGAATAGATACTCTTGTAAAACAAAATCTTTTGTTCCAAAAATAAATCCCGAACTAAGTTCGATTTCTAATTCGCAACAACTGTATAACCACTTAAGTACTACTGAAGATGAAAACTTAAAACCTTCACAATTTCAAATTCCCACAAAATTTAAACATTCGGTGATTCCCCAAAATACAAAAGAAAAATTTAAAAAAATTGCGAAGCTACTAAATTCTAAGGAGTTAGTAAACCAAGTTAATTTATTTTTCTAACAAAGGCTACGAAGGCTGTCGTTTCTAATAAATTCGTTATAATATTCGACGGTGTAAAATGGATTAATTCGATATTAAGCTCTTGAATAAAATTTGATCTTTGCAACTTCTTCGTTATAAATAAAGTGATTCACACTATAGTAGGTACCTATGTACATAAGGTATGTTCATAAAAATATTTTTTTTTTAATATGCTTTAAATTAGCTAAAGCACAACCTCAGTCTGTATAACAAAACAGATCATATCTTACCAGTGGATCTCACTGAAGAATTCATATTACCTGAGTAATACCTACAGGTAATGGGAGTGGTTAGTAAAGACCTCACTTGATAGTGAAATATGCCAGGAATTAAAAGGCAGGTAAGCATTCCATTGAACAACGTGCATATCTTAATATATCAATTAAAACGGATGATCATTTAGACATATGAGAAAAAAAAAGATAAATATTTATACAAGAAAATAATAATTATTTCTAGAAATAAAATTCATTTGACATAATAGAGAATTCTCATAGCTGTTGACAATTTGTTGAGAAGTTTTAGTCATTTGACATCAAGTCTTCGAACAGAACCAGGGGGTTATGAATTCAAGACTGTATGAGAAGGAAGGTTTGCGCTTTGACAATTTTGCTCGGAGATTTAATACCTACTTACCTAGCTCTTGTGAGGAAAAAAAAGTAGGTACTCAGTGTAAAAACTGAGAAAATTTAAAACTCGCCCAACCGCAATTTTTATTTTAATTGTAAGGGTTACTGTTTGAAAAACCTACTATTTTATTATTCCATTTTCAATGCTTAATACTAAATATCAAATATGAAAAACAAAGTTATATTATTAATTGTTTAGGGTTATTTAAAGTTTGCAGCTACTAAGAAAACAAACACAGAACATTTTAAATTATATAAAAAAAAAAACTAGGCGTAAAAGGAAAGCATTAGTGAACAAATATTCTAAAACTTATTACTCTTATAATAATGGTCACATTTTAAAATGAGTCACTCAACGGGTCTTGAATTATTAACTTAGATTTTTTGCAGAAACTTGCATCAGATGGATTTTAAAACTGAGTTTATATACCTATGCGACAGATGATAAACCTAAATATATGAAAAAAACTCCTTAAGGTTAAAAACGTAATTGTGAATATTAAAATGCAAAAAAATAATTCAGTCTCAGGACTATGTTTTTATTAGACTAGATTTCATCACGTCTTTTCGTTTTATTTTAAATCGTTCAAATAATAAGATTTTCCATCTTTGAAATTATAAACGAATATAAATCTTAAAGAAAAGAAAAATCATGAAGAATTTTACAAAATGCAATTAAAAAAAAATTGATAACTAACACTGCAATGTCAGCAGATGGTGCAGATAGCAATGTGTATAAGGAGGCGTTTCGTATCAGCAGTAATCAATACTCTTCAGTACGGCCAGTTCCTCCCCGCCGCAGACGTCAGAAGAAAATGCTAAGCAGACCTCATATATAGTCTCAGTATAAATTCATACTCAGAATTTATACTGAGACTATACATATGTATATGAGGTCTGCTTAGCATTTTCTTCCGTCATATATGGCAGGCATGAATTGGCCATACTGAAAAATATTGGTTCCTGCTGATACGAAACACCTTATATACATTAATATTATAAATCTTGATCGTATTATGTAATATTTAGTCTGTTTCTTTATTTTGTGCTTTGAATGGGCAAAAGTGAGAATATTCTCTCAATATTTCTGTTTTGAAAAGCTAAGACAAACAAACACTCACCGGCTTTCATCAACTGCAAAAAGACCGCAGAATTGTATGTTACTTAAAATATTCAACCTCTTTTCCCTAACTTAATTACTTTATTGGAAGTTTCGTCATTCAACTTATTTCCAATGAAAATCTAAATTAGAAAATTCATCAAAACGTTTTGCGTGAATTACTGCAAAACTGCTTCAGTCAGTTGCTAAGTTGCAATATACATATTTCATAGAACTACGATAGATAACGATTTGGTAACGAGTGGATGAGCACTCAAAACTTTCGAATTCTTTAAACTAATTAGTCCATGAATTTAGATAATTATAGGCAAGCTGATAACATTTACAGAAATATGCCCTAAATGAACTTGCAGTTCATCAGTAATTAAGACATAGTTGATTTCACAGGTGATAATCTTCGTTTATGCATATGTTTACTCTCTAGAAGAGTTTCGAAATCAACTTCCTTTGATTTCTGATAAAAAATTCAGTATACTTATCTTCCTTAGATTTCCCATAAAAAATATAAATAAACGAATAACTGAATATTTGCATAAATTAATAAGAATTGAATAATTCTCTTAAAATGTTTGTAGAATTCTCATTATAGAAAAGTAGATTTTTAATGCAAGAAATATTTTTATATTCTAGATGTAATCATAAGATATAATGATGGTATTAGCAAATGATTTAGATAATGTTAAGCTCAAGGTCCTAACACAATCAATAATTGAAAAAAAATCAGGACACATTCTGGCAAAACCCTCAAAAAATACTTTCCAAGCCAAGAAACAGAAATCTACTTATGGAAAAGTATTGGAGTAGACATTGATTTTATATGTGCTATAAAACCTAAAGCATTATCCGTACAGGACAAAAGTATTCCAGTAATTTTAAATTTGGCTCATTACCTTCCAAAATAGTAATATGTGTATATATTATAGTTGTATAGTTCATCTTCAGGCAGTTTCATTTGAAACCATCGGACCATGGTGCATTTGCGTGTACATAATTATTACTCATGTGAGAGCTTTAATTTGAGGAATTGTACTCATTCGGTTAAGATAAAAAAAATTTAAATAAGAAAGGTATAAAAATATTATTACTGAAAAGATTAGGTAGCAAGCTTACATTTATTAGAAGACCATTTGTCTTCGTGAATAGTAATTTAGAACGCAGGACCTATTCAAATCAAAATTTTATCAGTTTTACATAGAACACCGCAAATATTTTAGAATGTTAGGACTAATTTATGGCTCTCTCTGAGATTGTCTGTTTCATGGTTTGGGAAGAATTTCTCGAGAGTTTTGGTTGTGGCCTTATAAAAACACACACACTAAGAAATTTCGCATCTTATAGTAGTATTGTATTATACTTGGTACACGTTCTGGCAATTTAAAAAATATATATATAATGCGAAACTCGTATCGTGAGGTGGTTAATGAAGTAGGCACAATGCATTCTGGCTGTAGGTATGAAAATACTAAAACGAGTCGTAGTAGTTTCCTTTCACTACCGTGAGGCTGTGTTAAAAAATTTATCCAGTTTCCATAAAAAGCACTGACCGGATGCATCTCGATGCGGAAATATCACAGTGTCGGGGTTGTATGGAAAGTTTCTCAATTCATAAAAATTCGTCTTAAAGGAGAAGATTTTTGACAAAAATGGATCCTGGCCAATGAATTTCTATACTATTGCCGTTCTATGTACATGTACCACAGATTGACGGAACTTGACTATGATGAATTTTGAAAAAAAATTGGCCTTGAATAAACTGTTTATAAGTTTACTTATTTATTGTACAAATCAAATATGTAATAAAGGCTTTATTAAGAATAACTGCTCAGTAATTTTTCAGAAGCTATTAAGATGGATTTTCGAATGAGGCATTCTCTTTTTTTATTGATGCAGTAGAAAAAGCAATACTTTTGCAGAACATTGCAGATTGATTGGATGAAAAGTAAAAAAAAAAAAAGTGAAATGCTGTCAAGGATAGTTACTTACTTGCCAGGAAGTGACCCACTTTGAATTTTGACAGCTCTGATTGGCTGTTTTCTTATTCTCTATGTCCTTTTCTGAAAATCCATACAAATGAATTCAACATTGACATTGACTATTTGAAATATGCAGCCTCCAGAACAAATTTTTAACAAGAACGTATATCCTTTATGAATTAATATGGAAATGGAAAACACAACCCCTATTAAGCGCTTACATTACAATACATTTATTAGGCGATTACTAAATGTTGTGACGTACAATTAGGTGGAAAAATAAACATAAGTAACATTAAAAATTAAAGTAAAAATAAGATAATAATAAAAAATAAATGAATAAATAATAAACAAAAATCCAAAGATCAAAAAACAAAAGATAAAGATCCCAAAGAAAAATACAAAAATAAAAAAATACAACAAATTAAAATTTAAAAAGCAAAGAGAGTACAAAAAAATAAATAAAATTAAAAATTAATTAGACAATGCAACAAGAATTGGAAAATTTAACAATAAATACCAATTACAGTCAATTAACTAATTAAAATAATTTTTAACTAGTTTAACAAAGGTCAGGCTGGAATTTGTGCGCTGAATTAAATTTGGAATAGAGTTCCATTTTCGGACGAAGTAAGAGCTCTCACCGTACGTAGATGTACATCTCGGGACAAGAAATTGAAGACCTTGATTCGAGTGCAAGAACTTTAGGCTTGCGGAGACGTATGCAGGAGATTTAGTATAAATTAGCCTATGAATGAGGATAAGCCTCTACAGATCTTCCGGGTAGGGACATAGCAAGAGCAGATACACGAGCGCTCCGAGGAATTTTATAAATATAACGAATGACGTCGTTAAAGCTTACAGTACTAGTCTTTGACAAATTAAGTCTAGTCTGCTAAAAATATGGCTCCCATAGTTAAAAAGGGGTACAATAAGAGTCATCGCCAATTTCCTGTGAAAATCCACAGACAGACAACTGGAGAAAATAGATAGCTGACGAATACTGCCATAAATTGTCTCCATCAAAGTGCTGAAGTAGTCGCAACAACTAAATTTTGAACTGAGTTGAATGCCTAAATTTTTAACTGACTTAACACATTCAAGCGTGGAATTATTCAACCAAACTGATTGCAAATCAGATATTGGTAAAACGCTTTTATATAACGGAAGAGAGTAAGCGTTGTTTGGTTTAATGGCAAGCTCATTATCCATTACCCATTCATGTATGTGGTATCGGTCATCATTGATTCGAGCAATGCAGTCCTCGACCAGACCTATGGGTCTTATCCAATGATAAAGTGGCAGAATCGAAAAAGTCATGACAATAAATCTGAAAGCAGCATATAAACAGATATCCTTCAACCAATCCTTAAAAAAGCATGTAACGCCTGTATATTCCTGAAGGATTTAATAAAAGGTATCCTTTGGACATGTCTAAACAGGGAGACCTAAGAAACCGCGACACCTACATCCTAATCACTGTAGGGAATTATATCATATGTGATCTAGAGAGTAGAGAGTAATGCAGTTTCAGCTAGAGTTACGAGTTATGGATTACGAAAAGGTTGTCCTCTCCGATGTACTCGACAATACTCCTACGGCATACGGTGGGAATTGCTGGATTTCCAACAATCTACGACGTGGAAAAAAATACAGTTGATTATATAAGCTTGATAATGATGATGAAAGCCTGGCTTTGATTAAAAATTGCTAAGAATTCATTATACCTTTGAAGAAGAATAATTTTGATAGAAGATAAATCAACTAGTGGATCATGAACTGAACAAAAGGCTGTCGGACAAAACATTTACCGATGGAGAACTATCTTCTCCACCCTCTATCCGTCGATATAGATGAAAGAAGATTATTGATGAATGCCGACATCATCTATCCATTAAATTTGCTCTTTGTTAAGGTCGCCTTTGCATTTGGCCAATATTAACGCAGTACCAAGACCAACTACGCTTAATAAGAAAATTTATGATATTTATCTAAGAAGGTGATCGAGCGTGAATAAGTTAAAGGTAAATGAGACCCACGATTTTGCATATATGCGAACAGTAGCCCTCGGTAGTTAAAAATAGATCAAATAACTACTATAAATCAATCAATGTCTAATTGATTTTCTATCAATTACCTTTCGAGCCTTGGGCAATTGTGATCATGAACTTAATCCCGCCCTGAATTTGCGTATTACATTATTACTCATTGATAAATAGCATTATGACATTCGAAATGTTACAACTTTTATACGAAAGTTCACGTGAAGACCAGCATCGTTAATGATTTTCTGATGCTGTCTATGTACATTAACAGAAATATTCAAGTTTACATGCTGCGAGCAAGTAGAAAACGAACAAAACTGCCACTCACGATTCCTTGTATAAATAGCTCAAATAAGCAAGAGAGGTGTTTGCTCGAAGATCCGACTGCATGAACTTTGATCCGAACGTCGTGATGATCTTTAGAAAACAAAAGAGTAATAACGAAGAAATACTGATCCCGGCATCAAGATAGATTAACCATTGGGGATACAAAGATTGGCCTGCCCGGCTATGTTCGGTTTTAGCTCATGGCTGCTGAAAATGTCAAGAAGGTGTGTGCACTGATTCTGATTCCATTAAATATCATAGACTAACTCTAATGGTAATGTGAAATGATGAGAAATGGGAACGGTACTGCGATTGCATATTTCTATGCGCCTCCAAGAAGAATTGCAACATACTTCACAATTATACCCATCATGTAATTTGGAGGAGAACATAGCCGCCGCCACCGTGTCGCTTTATTATCCCACGTTCGAAACGCGTTCCAAATACTTTCGTATCAGAAAGTTCTGAATTTAATGTTGCAATCGAGCAAATTATTATTTTGAATTTAATATTATGCACACGAAATAATTTACTCTCGCAGATATTGATATGTGTAACTGATCACAGTAGCTGAAAATATACTCGAAAAATTTATGTTGTATGCTAAAAGTTCTCATGTTAGATCGTGGTCTTTGCTCACGTTTTGGTGATTTACATAATTCTGTTCAAAATTTATGATCATATATGGAGCAAGCTTCCACATACCTATATTAACCGAAATCGATAGCTTCACCGAGAACAAACTGTCAACAGATCTTTGAATAAATTATGAGATCGGTGACGGCTGCTGGAAGCGATCTTACCTCGACACAGAAAAGTCTTGCTTAATTGAAGAAAATCCACATCTCTAAGGAATCACAGTAGGTCTTCGCAGTATGTGCATCTGTGACTGAAGCCCGGTGGATATTCATAGCATTCCAACATATGTACATACATAGGTATGTACAGCATTAACGTATGATCATGATCATTATTTATGGACGAACAATACAAGGTCTACCTTAGGTCTGTCTTCGGAAATTATGCGACTTTACAAACTGCTGCAAAAGCATTTTGCATAATATGAACACACTGGGATTGCCGCCGCCTTGCCATATTTAAATGAAGTGCACTCCCTTGAAACGCGGATGGTAATGTCCTCGTGATCAATGCATGCTCTGCTTCGAAATGTTAAAAATTCTAAACAGTAACTATGATAATTGCATCGAAATATCAGCTTCTAACAAACCTCTGCGTAGTAAATAATAAATTGTTCAGATCATCAATCACCACATGTTTTATGTAAATGAACATTCTGTGGATGCTGTAGTCATCTTAGATGTTGATTTATTGTTTATCTTAGTAATATAATTGTAGTTTGTTTAATTAATGTTTATGGAGCACATATAGGAGCAATATGCTTGCATTACATTATGATAATCGCATACCTATAGAATGTAGTAGGTAGTAGAAGCCAAATAATTAAGGACAGTGAATTGCATTTAAAATGTGCTATTAAAAATTGTCCTGAATGTACTGTAGTATGTTTCAGCATCATCATAATCATCATCATCATTTCAGGTGCTATAACCCAGTGTAAGTATCAAAGAATCATTCTATATTAACGTAATCTTTACAATTAACAAACTGTGCTTGCTCATAAAAGATTCTTGAGAAACTGATGCAAATCGTTGGATTTGTAGAACGCAATGATCTCCCAACATATTCGCAGTCTAGCTGTTATTCTAATTACAGCTGTGAAGCCACTTTATTGAAAATTACATCCTATTTGAGGTAGAATCTGGATAACGACGATCGTGGCGTGCTCCAATTACTTGATTTTATGAACACATTTAATAACATTAATCATTTTATGCAGCTTCTTAATAAACTCACTGCCAGCTCTCGATTTTAATTAATTAATAGGTTTTTCGCGTGAATGATGTGTATTTTGATTTGCAAACACTATCGCTAAGTATTCCACAAGGTTCTGTATTAGGACTACTGTTTATTCAGTTTATTAATCAATGTCTTGCTTGATATCGTTCATAGTTAATAGCGGAAAAGATTTAAATGCACCCACGTTGGGCAATTATATCATTATAGGATGTTTGTGTTATTGAAGACCATATGTATACCCACAATCAATAAAAACTCAATGAAATCTATACACATAATTAAAGTTGCACCATAATGAGCTAATGCTTCACTTAAACACTCATCATTTTATACCATAGCACCCTGGAAACATCTAT
Source organism: Dioctria linearis (assembly GCA_963930735.1). Classification (NCBI taxonomy): domain Eukaryota; kingdom Metazoa; phylum Arthropoda; class Insecta; order Diptera; family Asilidae; genus Dioctria; species Dioctria linearis. Next base: position 50,801,447 of record OZ005742.1, on the reverse strand, counting down.
GCCGCCAGTAACCCAGTAAAATTATGAGCTATATTCCAGAAAGCATTTGAATTTTTTATTGGTTAAACTCTAGAATGAAACTCTGTGCCAATATGAGTGTTGTTTTCATCAAAAAATATATGGTAGATTGATTGGGTAAAGTATATACGAAATTTTATTTGACCTTGTTTATGCATTAATGGTGCTTTCAATGATTCTGTCCAGATTCGAACAAATCCAATCCACATACATCGAAACACTGATTGGATGTCCTTTGGATACATTCTTGAAAATTAGCACACTTATCTTTTTCTTTAAGATATTAACTGAAGCCATGATACCCATTCTGGCGACTACTTAGATTTTGTTTTTCTTTATTTTTTGCAGTTTTGACAGGCGAGGGTATACTAGCAAGAGAAATCTCTGGAAGAGTTGTTCAATACACCCTTATTCATCACCAGCATGTAAAAAACAATAGTAAATTAATACACCCTTATTCGGCCAGTATGTAAAAAACGTGTTTGTTTATTGAAAAATGTAAACATTTCTCCTTCAGAATAAAAAACAAGAATATTTCTCTTTGTCACACACATGCTCAACTTCCTTAAATGCTACATGCAATTATTTCTTTCAAAATTTGGATTTATTTTTTACTTTATTCTTTCAAATGACGCCTACTCTTATGGGTACTCTCTTTCTATTAAACAGCTGTTCAAGATATTTCTTTTGTTAATATACGCTCACCTTGTTTTGATGACATGATAGCATTCCTTTAGCCTACTATCATAAAATTATTTATCAAGAGTTCAAGAGAGCTTGTTATTTTGGTCTAGATTTGTACAGGAAGGAATTACGATTACCCGGTTCATAAAATTTATATGTTCTTATAATCTATATAGATGCTATGAAGTTAGTTCCTTTTTTGATTTAAATTACAATTTCGTTGACTTTCTAACTAATATTGATAGTCTTTAGTAATACTTCTGAATTTATTTCTTACTTATAATATTAGAAACTGATCAAATTTTTTAACTCTTTTTGGTATAAATACTATGTATTGTAGTTATTTTATGTTTCGTGCCAAATTATCTTCCAATATGCCCATTAGATTCCTTGAGGCGAACTGTAACACTAATTTCAGGAAAGATGGTATACTCTTGGAACAAGTACCACAATTCATCATTGCATAATTCTGTTGAAGCTCTCATTAACATGGCCAAATGTTTTTTCTGTCGAACTTTTTTTAGAATTTGTTGAGTGGATTTTTTACCATATTACTGGGGCTTACATCAATATAGACCGTATAAGTGTTCTCTAGATTGCTAAACAAACTCTTGCAATCGAAAAGTCTTTTAAAAAAGAAATTTCTATGTAAAAAGTGGGCGTTTCGTAATAGGAGCAAACGTATTACTCATCAGTACGGCTTAGTTCCTGCCTGCCATATACGCCTGCTATTACGAAACGCCCGCTTTTGTATAGAGATTCCCTTTTTAAAAGATTTTTCGAATGCAAGAGTTTTTTTGCAGCAAGTTCAGTCAATTTCAGATTGACTAAATTCTCCATGAATTTATTTCATGGCAAAACTCTCTGTTCTCTAGATGTTAATCTGCAGTTTTAGTATTAATGATCTTAAGCTATTTGTCCAGTTAAATGTAACATCTATTCGGGAGAAAAATGGGAGTTTTATCTATTCTATGACTTGTGATAACTGGTATTTATATTCAAGTTTAACTGCATTAATAGAGATATTTTGACCGATTACTACTGTACCCGCTCCAAATTAATTTTTGTATAGAATTGCACACCTTTGTGGGTAAAATTCTAATCAAAGATTCATAAAAACTATTTTCTTTATTATCTGAAAGTATAAATATTTTCCATTCAAAAAATTAAAGGAAAATCAAAATAAAAGAAAAATCGAACTCTTTTATTTTTAATGCGTAATTTTTTATGGTAAGCCCTGTAAGTTGCATTTGGGCTTAACCCAGGTATATAGAATTCTTATATAACGGAATTTCCCTTATTTGCATTTACACTTTAGTCAACTTTTCTAGAATCTATAGGTATCTTTACTTTGAAGTATTTATGCAAATTTATTATTACCTCTCATTAGAGTTTGCTAGTTTTAATCCTATTCACAAATACAAATGGGAACATTTTTCATGATTAGGTCTCTTCTAAAAGCTATTCTGGCGAAACTCTATATTTCTAGAATTTCGGCCACTATTATTTTATAGAAAATGTCGATACAATCTCGAATGTATTGGGTAAAAAAAAAATTGGGTAATTCATTTGTTACCATACTACAATTATGATTTATCATATGTATTTGATAAATTACTTATAATTCGTTTGCATTTATTTGAAATTTTTGTCACAGGCATTTTGAAATTGTACAATTCAAGATAAAAAATATTTAAATGAAACACCAACACCCAACCTTATAATAAAACATATAATGCCTGTTATTAACCACAAAATTAACATCGCAAACTTTGTCTACAACTCTTTTTAAAAACGAAAAATTTTTGAAAAAGAAATTTCTTTGGAAAAGAGGACGTTTCGTAATGACTGGAACCGTTTACTCATCAGAACGGCTTGACTCCTGCCTCCCATATACTCCAAATTTAACAGCCAAGCTGACCTCATATATGCAGTTAAAATCTTTTTTAAGCGTGACTAGCGGGACTAGCATTTCATGGAGAGTTTTACTATGAACCAAACCGTACTGATGAGTATACGGTTCCTGCCGATGCGAAAAGCCCTCTTTTGCAAAGAAATTTCTTTTTCAAATATTTTTCGTTTACAAAAAGAGTTTTTTCTACTTAATTCTCGAGCTGCAGATTTAGTAGCAAACTGGTCAAATTCATATTAACTAAATTTGCTTTGAATTTATTTCATAGCAAAACTCTCCAGCACAAGCTTTGCTGATTTTCTATGTGAGACATATGATTATTGCATTAAACTACAGACAAAGAAAAATTCGAAAAAATCTGTCGATTTATATTCATCATCCTAAATTACTAGAAAGCAGAAATTAAAATATCCTCAAGTGCGTACCAGATCAATACATAAAAGTCAAGGGAGGTACTAAAATTACTTATCGCCTAACTAAAAGATGAGAAAAACTGCATTAGTGAAAACAGGAAACCAGAGCTTAAAATAATTACAAAGTTCAGAGCTCTTCTTAGTCCAGATAAACATTAACAGGGATTCACAATAGAATATGCAAATCCCAGTGAATACGAGACTATAACATCTTAATACCCCTCTACAAATCTAATCTAGATTTTAAGCAAATAGCTTAAATAAATTTAAGTTCAGCTTTTACCATACAGAAAATTTTGAATATTCGAATTAAGTACGGTTTCCAATGTGTGGAGGAATGAAGAAGAAGCATTGCGGAATATCATACCTAATGGACAAGCACTTAAATTGTGAATAAAATGTTAATAGTTATTTCACTATATCGGTAATTATATTGATCATTAAATTCTGCGTTTGAAAAGATCATAACAAGCACTTTTCAAATAACAGTCTAATTTTGCAATCATTAATTTTCACCATTTATTTCCCACAAATAGTAATGATTAAATTGTTTCCAATTAATTTCAAATGTGGTAGTTAAAAAATCTTCACCTAAGGTAGGGTATATCCATTTAATAAAAGTAGCATATAAAGATGATAAATTGCCGCAAAACATTCCCGGTTTTACTTTTTCTAATTTTCTATATTTCAAACAAACGACTGCATAACTACCATGCAAAATATTTCCTAAATCTAATTCAGACTGAATCAAATTAAAAATCAATTAAGATGAAAATCCGATTTATAGTCATGACAGATTCTAATCAGCAAAATAGAAAACAGTGTGCAGATTATATAGCGCTAGCAAGAAGCGAAGTAAATTACATTTATTAGTATAAGCAGAGTAATCCATCACCACCAGACCCAAATAACACGGAAGTCATCATACAAAAGTATATTGGATCGCCACTTAATAATTGCACGTTTAATTATAATTACTCATAAACTGTATATGTATACAGTACATTGTATGTATGTTTGGCCGAGGAAATGGAGTAGACCTTCAAGTACAATTTTTAGTATTCAATTGTAAGAGTGAATTGTCTTGACAGCAATCAATTTAACTTTGATAAATTATGGATTGAATTAATTAGTTCAAAAGTTCATGTGAACAAAAAATTGTAAGCGGTAGTCGTACTCTGTACTTTTTTTTTTAACTTTGTACTTACCTGCTTACATATTTGTATGCATGTGCTTACTTCCGCATATTATCATTTGAGAATTATAAGAAGGAACCATAAGATCTTTGAATAAAAGGAGATATGGATCTAAGACTTCTTTATTAGTTTAAACAGCATAGATTAAATCACAGATATTGTAATAAGTTAATCGGGACAAGGCTAAATAGAGCTACTAAAATTTTAGGTACGTACCTATGCTCATGTACCTATGATACCTACATAAGTTTAAAAATCTCTCTCGTTTTGCATGTCCATTAATATGTCCGTCCAACTTCATCAGTTGCAGTTTAATACAAACATAAATTAATTTTTGCGGTTAATATACAAAATGGTCGAACATATGGAGCTCGGTTGCATTATAGGGATACTTCTTTTTATGGTACATTTAATCTACAGAAAATTATTACATTTCAGATTAATATCATAATTATCTTAAGTATAAGTGCAATGAAGAATTTATCAATTAATCCATTTCATAGATATACAGTCGACTGCAAATTTTAGAGGACAAGTTAAAAAAAACACGTACACAACAACAAACCCGATTTCTTTTATTAACCGAATTCACCGTAGATTACTAGATACGCTACCTCGATGGTTATCTAGTGATCGAGGTAATTTACTTCCATTTCCAAGGATGTATGAAAACTTATTATTTTTGCTAATTCAAACAATAACTATTAAATAGTCTACGATAATTAGTTCAACAATTTACTTTTGCGGACAGTACGGTCCAATTAAAAACAAAAACAATTGAAATATTAAAAAAATTACAGAAAAGTCAAATCATATAATAAATAATTTGTTACATCTTACATACATATATGCACCAAGGTATAGGGAGGTATAGTTAAAAGTTTCGATATCTATATATTAAGAAAGATGAAAATCAAACTAAGAATTCAGAAAACAAAATAATAAAATTTTGGATCGTTTACAAAATACAGTCTCAAAAGTAAATAAGAATTTTGAGTTTTTGACGTATATAATAGAAAACCTGCTCTTGTATCCCTATATTTCTACAACGATTCGTCGGACAGTAAAAATTATCACACCAATTTCATAAGATTTTTTATTCTGAAGAGTTTTTCGGTACAATGAAAACGCCGACGACTGAGCGTTTTCACAGTATACGTAAATATTTCAATTTTTGTATGGCAACACCATTAACGGGTTGTCCGATTTCATCCGATTTTATAATTGTATTTACTATTTTTATGAAAACACCGTGCACGAAACTTCAGCTCTATATGTCGATGCGTTTACAAGCAAATAAATATGTCCAAATATGTACTATATATAATTATATATTTTTTTTAAAGGCAACGAGATGGGAAATCCCAAGCACCGAAGCACAGACAGGCCTATTATGCTGTCCTTCTAGTAGTATTATCACCAAAAACCGTTCTGTCCATTTAATGGTGAGGCAGGTTTTTCAAATCCATCCAGCCTGCTCTGGGTGAAGGCCGCACAAGCACACAAAACATGTTGGGTTGTCTCAGGCTCTCTTTCTACATTGGTAGAACAGATAGTCAGGGCTTTCAATAACTCCCATCCTTGTTAGATGAGCATGAAATGAGCTGTGGCAAGTGATGGTGATGATGCCAATAACAGTTCTACATTATTTCCTTCGGAGCCTCATGAGCTAATCAAAGATATTCCTATTAGGCCCTTCAAAAAACATTTTTATGCACCTGCAAGTACCTACTCAGGTTCGCTCATCTCTGCTGATGGTTCCTATAAACATCCGTTTTAATAATCGGTGGATTCCGGTCTGAGGAACGAAGAATCAGCACCAACCATATCAAAAAGGTCAGATATTTCATTCCCCATGATCCGCATGTGACCAGAAACCCACTGAAGGGACACCTTGTTGTGGATACACAACTTATCCACAGACCACCTGCAATCCCCCGGTAACTTAAATGTTATCCGAAGGCCACTCAGAGCCATCAAAGCTAACTGACTATCCGAAAGTATAGCAGCGTCCTTTCCCTTAATAACCATATCAAGGGCTATCTTCGCTGTCATTGCTATAGCGAAGACTTCAGCCTGGAAGACAGTGGTGTGTCTTCCAAGTGAGTACTCCATTCCAATGTCAGGTTCAAGAAGGTAAACTCCTACTCCGGCTCTCTCATTACTGAGAGAGCCGTCGCTAAAAATTTTTAGAGTGGACCGGGGAAGGCTCGATAGGTCACTTCCGTTCAGTCCACGATTCTCTTGCAGGAAAACTCACAGAGAAGCGATACCCGAAACGAGGCTCTGGTACCATCGCATCAAATGGCATGCTGGACAGAGGGATATCCAGTTCCAGCCCACATGACAAAGAGCAATGAGAAGAGCCAGTCCAGTCGTCCTCACAACATCCCCATGAGCGTAATCTGCACGCAGCCCTTTTGTCATTTGTCTGAATGACAAGATCCAGTGGTAGCAGATAAGTAGGACCTCAAAGGCAGCTGTAGATTGCATGGAGCTCGTAATTCCCAGGCAGGCAAGCCTTTGCAGGACCACCAGCTTCCGGATCGCAGTCCCTACGAGCGTCCTCGGTCACCATATACAGGGGGCATATGAGAGCATTGGTCTAACGATCGAAGTGTACATCCAGTGCACAAACCTCGGTCTTATGCCTCATGTGCAACCAAGGGTGCTCCTGCGATGAGCGAAGACCCTCATAGCCTCATCACTTTTTCCTCTACGTGCAATCCCCACGTCAGGTTCGAGTCAAGGTAGACTCCGAGGTGCTTTACATGGGGAGAGAGTTGCAGAGCGTCTCCAACGAGCTTTAAAGGAACAAAGTACCGAAGCTCACGTATTCTGAAGAAGAGCACCAAGCTGGTCTTTGTAGGTTTCACTGTCATTTTATGACGAGAGCACCAGTCCTCAATACTATTGAGACCACGTTGCATGAAGGCACAGGCAGCAGCCATGCTGTGCCTGGAGATGAGCAAAGGGATGATCCGCATATGCTTCACAAATATGTATACATATGTATAGTGAAAAACAAAATTCTGGAATGGCAACGCGACGAAAGATTTGTCCCATTTTTATACCCTAGATGAAATCTATAGGGGTATACTAAGTTTGTCCTTCCGTTTGTAACACCTCGAAATAATGATGGTAGAGCAAAATGAATTGGACACCCACGCATAATATTAAAAGTTATTTTGATTTTTGCATGTCCGTCCGTCTGTCTGTGCGCACGATAACTCGAGAACGCGTATACTTAGAGAGCTGAAATTTTGTACGCTGACTTAAAAGAAAAAGTAAAATTAATTTCGAAAATGAGATAAATCGGGCAACTCCGTCGTGGGGTTGCCATACAAAAATTTCGTTTTCCGTTATATATTTGAACACTGCCGGAGAAGGCGTCGATGTAAAGAGCTGAAATTTGTTACGTGATATTCTAATTGCACTAGCAAACAAAATTTGAAAAATGGACTAAATCGGCCGACCTTTACTTGGTGTTGCCATATAAAAATTTAGGTTTTTTATGTATACTGTGAAAACGATCAGTCCAAGATATTTTTGTTGTACTAAAAACTTCTTCAGAATATGAAATCCTATAAAATTGTTTATAATCATTTTTTCTGTCCGACGAACCGTTCTAGAAATATATGCGAAAAACCACTGCAAAAATCAAAATTGCTCAAATGTGTACCCATACGAAATTTCATACGGACATTCATCTAGGGTATCATAAGAATTGGTCTTGGACCAATATTAGCTTTTTTACTTGTTGAAATTAAATTTACTTTTTTTTTTTGTTTTTTTAAAAAGAGTCTGTGTGCAATTGCAGCTCACTAAGTAAAGCGCTCTCGAGTTATGTAAAGGACACACGATTGAACAGACAGACAGACAAACGGACATGAAAAAATAAAAGTAACTTTTTGTATTATACGTGAATGCCCCATCTATTTTGCTCTACCGGCAATATTTTTATTCGTTACAAACGGAATAATAAGCTTAGCATACCCTACAGATTGCATTCAGGGCATAAGTGGTCATTAGAGGTCTCTACTGGTCAAAAGTTTCAAAAATTACTATTATCAAATAAAAACCTTAATCATTAAATTTGGTGTAGTTTGTCCTAACATATGATATTTTCCCACTAAATAATAACCAGATTCACAGGGCTTTGACCCCTTCCCCTTGATTCGGCATTTTTCACGATTGGAAATTGTTCATAATTGGGAATTTCAAAATGAAAATGTTCCCTGAGAGACTTCCTGAACCTGAAACACTATACCAATAGTCTCTAACTCGTTCTAACTGTGCCTTGAAAAACTCTATGCAATATTTAAAATCGTAATAGATGCATATAATATTTCAAATTAATCTGCCATTTGCATGTTGTTAATTGTTTCGGATCACTGCTTTTCAAGTCAAAATATCTTAATAACCCTTAAGCTTTGATCTGATTTCATAGTAGTTAACTTGCGTCGAGACCATTACTATTTGTTTAGTTAGATCACATATGTAGTCAAAAGCACTTGATATACTGGAAATATACCACCATTAGCGCATACGAAGTAAATTTATAAGTCATCTGATACCATCACAAGTTTTCAAAATGTGTTTTCAACAAATTTCAGTCTTAGAGACGAAAAATTATCCTTTTATAATGTTAACAACAGCTTTTACATATTGATGGATGATGGATTAACATCTACCGATTATCTTTGTGCATGTTTTTAATATTTCTCATATTCGCACCTCAAGCTTAGATTTACACAAAATTTATATGTATTTATCTCAAAATTGTCAGGAACTTGCGATGATGGGGTCATTTTAGTACATACTTGAACAAATTTGTGGAGTTATATATATGTATATATATTAGAAAGGCCTCGTAATGCTCTCTGGAGCGGTAGGAGGATGGTCTTAACTTTCTATAAATATTTTTGAATCCGCTACCTAATACCTAATCAAGTTTAAATTTTGTACATATGTAGAAATCTTGCAGATATATTAAAATATTTTCAATTTCTTAAGATTTTTTAAATAATGTACGGTCATTTGTATTACGAGGCTTTTTGATAGAAAATAATAAAATGCCGAAAGATATCTATTGGCATGTGGTCGATCATCGTAATAAGAACTTAAAAAAGTGAGGAAACAAACTAATTTAGATTCAATAAATTTTCGTATCTAATTTACATATTGTGAAGACGTTTTAAAAGTAATTTTTACTATAATATGAAAAAAATATGTCAAATACATTTAGCAGGCTGGCCGTTATCAGCAAGTTGTTTTTGTGGATATGTATATGGGAGCGCGACTGAAAATTGTGTATTACACACAAAAAAAATAAACTTCAAAATTCTACCAATTAATTTTCCCTTATTATAATTACTTTGGACAAACAATGTTGAAAAAAAGAATATTTTTACTTCATAGGTCTTCGGGTCATTTTATCCCGATACTATCTACTAATGGGTAAATGTTGGAAAAAAAATAATTTTTGATAATGATAATGTCAATTTGGTAATACTACATTTAAAAATTAAGCAGTAAATTATCATTACACAAAAAAGAACGCCTTATGATCTTTTGTACGTCTAAAAATTTTCTCTCTATTTCCATTATTTATGTACTTGCAATTATCCCATTTAAGTAAAAGTATCACAATAATTCAAGCCAGTAACTACTTGAATCACCCAAATATCTTATTACTTCAAAAATAATTCCCCTTGTAAGGAAGAATTAGATTGCAGCATTTTGGCACATTTTTCAACTCAATATGGCACAAATTTCAAATGGTTAGCGGCACCATATGAATGCAATCGAGTTGAAAATGAAAATATGGTTTCCATTAAACGCGTGAGAAATTATGAAAATTCTTACACCAGAGAGCGGAGTGGTGTCAGATTATTTTTGCGAGTTTTATGATTTATGTATGAATCGGGCAGAAACGATCTACCCTGCTTAAAAGGTAATGAATTATCGAATTGAATGGCTGCAGCAATGTTCTTTTGCAATAAAAAGTCGATCAATAAAGGCGGCAACGTGCCGCAATATGCGAGAGTTTTGAAATATTCACCAAGATTACGACCCCGAGATGACTGTAAAAGCGTGCAAGCTTGACTACAGAGTACACGTTTCAGTCATGGAGTAGAAAATAATAATCGTAACAATAACTGTAAATATTATAATATTATTTAAAGGAATCTTTTTGTACATTATTGTAAATCTTTAAACAATTACATCGGCAGTCAAGCGTTTTATATTCTGAGCTTGTTATTTCCCAATGATGTTTGCTTGATGTTTTTAAGAAGGATGTGCCTTTAGGCAATGTTCCTATTTTTATCTACAATCAATAATTAAGCGTAAATCTTTTGCTATAATTTTCTATGACGTTGTTATTATAGCTCTAATGTTAATATGCAGAATTCAAGAAATATTATTATGAATAAATAATACTGGACTGACTGCATGATATTTTATCACGTGCGAGAGGAAATTATTCACATGCTTTACGCTAGCTTCACGCTACTTTAATTTAGCCGGGAGCTAAAGCAATTTAAGCAATTTCCAAGTGTAATAATTATGTAGCATTTATGAGGACGGAAATTGTTCTTAGAATACCGTTAAGGTACCATTTCCATTTACATTTAAATCACGTAGGATTATTATAGTATGTGTAGTGAATATAATTATGCTAAATTTTAAAATGCTTTAATGTGGTTTGAAATTAGGTAAGCAAATCACCCCTCACTGGGTGTATATGAATTAAGAAAGACTGCTAATAATGGAAATATGCTGATCTTTTTCATTGAAAATTTTTCCAATTGTTATCTGTTCCACTGATGACATTGACAGTTGTAAGGATTTTACTAAACCTCTACAGAGGCTACGGAAAGATCACGATTCCAATAACACGCATTGAGCACTCGACTTTCGGAATTTCGACTAACTTCCGATTTCGGTTTTTCTCCATTTCAAGAAAATCAAAGAAACAAGGAAAAAAATTAAAATTGACTAATTTTTACGATTTGATGGGGTCCCTGGCTCTGCGCCCTAGGACTCGCACTCGCTTATGGAGAGTTAGACGGCTGAAACTTGACGTATAACTTGCGTAGTTACGGATTGCTTGAAGAGTGGTTAATTATTTGAGCAGTGGTTACTAGCGGTTAGTTTGACGTGTACCCTAAACCTTGCGGTCTCGGATCACACCAGATGTCTCAAGGTAGGAAACGCTATGACCTGAGGTTGAGCTCGAGTAGTTACTAATTACTTGAGGCATTGATACTTGAAATTGTTAATTTTTCAATGGATCGTCGCAAAGAAAATTGCTTGCTATAATTTTAGCATTAAGCACAAAGTACAAGCTATGTGGTTGTAAAACGATTAGTCGAGAAGAGCTTGCGCTGATGTGTGACGGCAAGAGTCACTAGCTGACTGTAGCTTGGGGTGTGCCTGATTAGCTCTTGCGTTATCTCTGGCGGAAAGTCTAGCTACACTTTCGGAAGATATGTCCCTGGCAGGTTCTCTGGTAGGTGAATGTATGATGACTGAACCATACCTAACGGTGTCTAAAAACACTAACGCATAAAAAAAGGAAAAGGAATTAATGTGCTTGACGTAGTCTCGAGTTAGGCAGGTTTCTGTAAAGGTCCTGTAGACGGCATAGTGGAGGAGCACTACTCTCTCTGACTACTGGATATTTGCTTTGTACTAGCAAACTCGCTCTTACTTCGGAAATACCTTCGTGGCCTAGGTGACCCGATGTCGACTCGACCAGATGTGTGAATTGTAGCTATCACATGAACGCCGGGTGAGCAATGTACTACGCTAGGCTAACGGCTGCCGTATTCGGGGCTGATGTGCTGGGCGGAGAAATCCTAGTCCTGCGTCGGGTCCATACCATACAATAGTGGTTACTGGTGATGGTCAGAGAAGCTGATTGACCAATGACTCTCTGAAGGGAAATACCTGACAAGAGGGGCAGGACCGTTAACGAGAACGGGCATCCATATTATATTCTATGCAAAGAAAAATAGCTTTCCAGGTTACATGAAACGATTTTCGCTAGAGCCAACGTAAGTCGTGCCGTGCACGTTGTTTTTCTACATTTGTTCCTTGTTTCATTTTAAGAGAACAAATGAAATTACTGACAAATTTGAAATAAAAAATTTCACTTTTTTGGTATAATGAATAAACCTTTAGGGCAAGAATACTTGCTTTAATTACCAGACTTAATTTTTTTTATTCATCCTTAAATTTCTGCTTTTCTCAATTTCACAGAAATAATCAACACACCTCAGATAGTTCGAACTGTCAAGTGTAAAAATCGCGTGGCTCTCATTCTATCATAAACGCCACAAAGCGGCACCGCAAAAAACGCGCGGCGCTCATTGTATCTAGGGCTAAAGTTGACAAGAACAGCAGTTCCTACGTTTTCAAAAATTTACAAATGGAATCCAAGCCTACATAGCTACGGCTTACGGGGAACTTCGATAAAAATGTTGCCTGATTTACTTTCAAACAGTGCAACCAAACACAGACGTGTTACCACAAATGCCTGTATGTAATTTTGTATGCGCGAATTTCATTGTTAAAGTGGTTTCTCGCATCTATTTCTAGAACGATTCTTCGTCAGATAGTAAAAAATAATTATGAACATTTTCATAGGATTTTACATTCTGAAGAATTTTTCAGTACAATAAAAATGTCAGGGACTCAAAATTTTCGAAGTATACGTAAAAACCATCAATTTTCGTGTGGCAGCACCAAGAAGGGGTTGCCCAATAAAATAAATTTTTGAATTGTATTTACTATTTCTACAAAGGCGCAGTGTAAAAAATATCACTCTCTACATCGACGCGTACTTAGGCAGTGTCAAGGTAGGTATATAATGAAAAACGATGTTTCCGTAATATATTGAGACTTGGATACATGAAAAACTTAGAGTACCCTATGATTTCATCAACTGGCGTATAAAAACGATACCAAATTCTCAGCATAATTATAACTAGTTAAGAAATTTAACATTCTAAAATTTCAAAATAGGGATATTCACTTTTTAATGTACATAAGTACATGTAAATGTAAACGATGTAAAAATATTTAGTGTAGGGAGAACTAGGCTACTATGAGCCTGTGTACACTGTGACCAAAATTGGTCTATTGTATCTTCTCCTAGAGGGGTTAGGCTAAATCTAGCCTATTTATAAGCTCAAGAATTGTTTTTGGGGTTAGCTTCCAGTCCTTATTTGGATGAAAAATGCTTCTCCAGTGATTTGCGACCTTAAAGCTGCAAGCGCGGGACATCACATATGATATGATTGGAGGTTTGATTGCAAAATTGGAATTGTACATATTACTACATACTGACTACTTTTTATCGTTAGAGAGATGAGGAGTGCAATAATATATCAGGTGTTGTCCATGGATGAATGAATTATTCCCCATGGATGAATGAATTATTCATTCTTGTAAATGAAGAGTCGATATCAATCGTGGTGGGCGATTGAGGGCGTCAGTTTTGCAAATTATAAAATTTAAGAAAACACATTTTATGGCAGAAATTATTATATTATACTTATTTGAACGTCAGAAAAGTGGTTGAAAACCAATTTACTGTCAATTCGGTTAATCGTAACAGTTTTGTCAGAAAATCAAAACAATAATTGGTATAAAATATTCTCCATGGACGAAATTTGGGTCAAAGAATGCAGAAATATCATTTTTTGCCAAAATCGAACTACTGAAAGAAGTCAAATTTACCTGAAAAGTCCGCGCGAGAGTCCCCTTACGCGCGGCATAACATGGCTATTAATGAGAGTGGCACAATTTTTTGCCACGTACCTATAGCAGTTTTCAATTTTCAAAAAATAACAACAACAATTTTTTTCCTTTGAGACACAAGATTAGTTTTCAATCGTTCTTGGGTATGTAATTTAGCATACTGCTAAGTTTCGCTTTAAAATTCCAATTTTTTGTCTTTTTTAATTTTTATTTTTTATAGTTTTTGAAATTTTTCACAAAGGGGTGAAGATAATTTTTTAATTGTATAATTATAATTTAAAATTATAAATTATGATAAATTTACAAAAAAGTAAACTTTATAATCGACCTTAAACTGGTCTTGTATCCTAGTATTTCATTTGCCTTACTAAGTATGATATTTGTGATTGCTATAGCCTCCGCTTACTTTATTATTTTATTAGAAAATTTATAATTAATTACTTAGGTACACATTTCTGATTCTAAACTTAAGTTAGTCTTGTTAAATGGACTTACACACACAAAATTTCAATCCCCTTCTTTCTTTTTTCGTGCTGAGCTATCTGACTAGTAATACCAAGCAAAGTTTAGCCAGTGTCGTATTAAATCTTGGTTCCTAACGGCTATATTCCAACATTTAACTTTACATTACAGTATAAAAGTTATGTGATAACAACAGATGGCAAATATGAAGTAAAAATATTGCCTCATAATCATAATTATGACAATTATGTATGCACATCAAAGGAAGGGTGTAATTATCTCTTGTTTTTTTTTTTTTTTGCATTATAATTAAAAACAATTTAGCAAACATATCAAGAATTAATTATGAGTTATGTAAATTGGCATTAGAAAGCACTATTAAATTTTGTCCAATTCGATTTATAATAGACTTTGAAAAGGCTATAATGTTCTGCAGAAACAATTTTTCAGTTCAAGAGTTGCTCCTCTCACTTCGAGCAAAGTATTTGGTATAAAGCTCAAAAAAGTGCTGTAGCAAACAAACATGGAGTAAGTAAAAATCAGTCTACATGTTCGTTTATTAAAAGGTTTTATCATTGTACCAGTTGTTGACATAAACAATTGTTTTGAAGAATTCAGAAAAATGTTATTGATAAAAACAGCAAACAGTTTTTTTTTGGTTGAAAGACAACTATATTGGCAACAAAAATAACATGGTGATCATGGTGGTGGGCATCAGCCCAGAACAGGAGACACTGTAGAAAATAATTTACCGAGAACAAACGACAACGTTAAAGCTTGACATAATCGTTTGGAAACAATTATGAGTAAAAACATTATTTGTTATGCCAGGAAATTAGATGTGAACGTATAATACATGACCGTTATCGTTTAATTTTCATGATTTGCAGTTTTTGGGCTGTCAGGAGGGAAAATACCTCTTTAATTTTCGAGAAATTTATTTGTTCTCTGACGTTTCGGCAAATATCTCTAAACATTATCAAGGACGCAGTCTATTTATAAAAGTTCGTGCTGAATTACTTGAAATAAAAATGAAAAGTAAAGATTATTCATAGATTAAATACATTTGGAATTTGGAAAATAATAGCATTAAATATAAAAAAAAAATAGATAAATAATACAACAACAAAATAAAACAAACCGTTTCAAAATAGTAAACAATCAAAAAACAAGTGAGAATAGAAGGATTTTAAGAACGTTTATTTTTAACAATTCTAAATCCAATCATTAATCGATTCCCGTCCGGGAAAAATAAACAAAAAAATTATTAAAAATATTAAAATGTTGTGTAGAGCTATTCAACCACTTTTCGCGTTTTAAGTCTGATTCATGATTTGAAATTCAATTTTTTTATAGATCGCCCTGCTGTTCCAACATTAGTGCCTATCGAATAAATTACGTTACCTTGGAATGTTTAGGTTGATTTATTTTTAAGGAAAACTCCGATCTTGATTTTATTTTGGTTTATTTGCTCGACGTTTATAAATACAGAGAAAAATAGAATAAAGCGCGAATTTAAAGAAGCATGCCACATCTACATGGAAAAAGAGATCTATCCAACTTAAGACAAAACACAGATCTAATTAATAAAGACTACCAACATATACTAACGAAACTGAAATTTGACATCATATCACAACATGACAAACAGCTCCGCACTTTATTCATCAGTGGTCCTTTAAATTAAACGCTTTAGTGTACACTAGTCTAGATTTTTATAAATTTTTTAGTTCTACTTTTACTTTCATATCTTTTTTGCTTATTATTTTATTTAAATTATTTATTTATCTCTATATGTTCAGTCAACGTTTTTAATATATTTTTAATGTGCATTTGTCTAATATGTTTTAATATTTTTAAACGAATCTTATGTGTATTAGAAACATGGATAAAGGAAAGCACTGTTATTTATTTAAACAACTTTAATACAATTTTATATTTTAATGTAGTTGGCTCTTGAAGAAGGGTACTAATCAAGGGCCGAAACGTTAAGCAAATAAACAAAAATAACATCAAGATCGGACTTTTCTTTAAAAAAAAAATCAACCTAAACAATGCATCATAAGCCCGATCAAAAACACAATCGGCTGTAAACCATCGTTACCTTGGAAGGAATTTTGTAAATAACATCCGAAACTAGATCAAATTTTCAAAACAGTTTTTTAGTGTTTTTATAGGCTTGAAGCATATTTTAATTTAGTGATCCTACGGTTTAAGGTTTTGTCAAAACTTTTGAGAAGACCCAGGGATATAATTTGCACGTTTAAATTTCAATGAATGGTCAGATCTGCTTATATTATGACTTCCACTATTATACATGCTATGTTGGAATAACAGCTTCACTATTACTGAACTTTTGAAACCATTCCCAGCAAAACGTTCTTAATTTTTCCCATATTTACTCTATGAAATTTCTTGTAGCTGAAATTTAAAACTTTGGCGATAGGGTCTTTGCAAGTGCACTTATGATGTTGAGGATGGGTTGTAGCGTCAAGACCTACTCGCTGACTTTTGGTACCAGTCCGGTATTATAGTAATTTTTTCACTTATAATTCTAACATCTAAATACGGTCGAGATCCCATACTCTCGTTTTCTAAAGGGAAATGCAATTTGGGCTGGTAACTATTGAGAGTATTAAGTATGGCGGACAAAATGTTGATGTGGCAATATGTAGAAAAGATATGTTAGGATATTTTACTTAAAATGTTGCAAAAAAATAAGACGAATTTTATATGGCAACAGTTGCCCGATTTGACCCAAAATTGGATATAAGCTTACATTTTTTATGAAATCTATTTGCGTAGAAAAAAAATTCTAGCTATTACGTAATCAGTATATCTTACCTATAGGAGGCAAACATAAGCTATGATAGCTCCTGATTTTATTTTAAACAATTGTAAAAAAATTTGAAGACTATTCTCCAAATATTTTAGAATATAAAGGTAAGAAATCTAATAGCGTTTAGGGTTATTTAAATCTTTTTAAATATTTTGTCTGTGCACCTTCATCAGATAACCTGTCAATAATTTTTCAATAACGAATCTTTGTAATTTTTTTTCTATTAACTTCTGATTTTACTATATAACAAATCCTTAAATTAAGAGACATTATTAGAATATTTCATTGATTCTCTAATCAAGAAAAGAGATTACAGCCTACTCTAATTAAATTTGTCAAAACTTTTTAACTCATTCTAAAGTTAGAAGTGTTTCGTTCATTGAATGTATGGCACCAACAGTGTAATTAGTATCCTGATCTGATTGTCATCATATTAATTATGATAATACATTTAAGAAATGAGATAGAAAAAATATGTAGCGTTTAACGATTTTGCATATCTTATGAAGGCGCCTTAAATATCTTCTCTATATACTCCTTCACATCTTCTCAGTGCCGTTTCTATTTTACTATGCATTCTGCCGAAGGGAAAATGATTATAAATAATTTAATATCACAAAACCTCCCATTAACATTCCCACACTAAATTAACTAGAAATAGAACAGGAAATTTCATAGTAATGGAAATTTATACTCGCCATACACGCATATTTTAATCGAAGCGGCTTATAATTATACTTTCCCTACCGCAAAGAACCTAGCTTTAATATGTATATCAATCAACCTATGTATTTACGGATTACTAATTTGTACAATATATTAATTCTACTAAACAACTCATTCAATTAGCATAACCATTAATTTGTATTGTATTATAGTAATTAGTTATTGAAAAGCATCACAATTGATAAACAAGTCGACTAGTTATGTGATCATGCCATCACGGAAATTTAATTATGATATCATCTATGCACCATAGAACTCATATTATTCAGATTACATATAAGATAATAATACTCTTAGAATGAAATATTCATAAACGTTTTTTAATTTTACTAAACTCAATTGAATCTCATATTGTCGATAAATATTCTTAAGCGTTTTGATATATATTCATTTCTCGGTCTGACAGAATGGATTAGAATGAAAACAGGTCACTAAAACCAAGAAAGATTTTGGTTACCTTTTCTATTTTTGCTGTGGCGCCACTTTGTGGCGTGTATGATACAATCACAGCCAATCGTTTTTTTACACTCGACAGTTCGAACTATTTGAGATGTGTTGATTATTTCTATGAAATTGTGAAAAATATTTAAAAATTAATAAAAAAAGAATTAAGTGTCTTGCCCTAAAGGTTTACTAATTTTACCAAAAAAGTGACATTTTTTATTTCAAACTTGTCTGTAATTTAATTTGTTCTCTTCTTAAAATGAAGCGGGGAACAAACGTAGAAAGAAACAACGCGTCACAAATTCAAAAGTTTGATCAAACTATGTGGCGCCACTAAATGGCGTGGCCCTAGTTATATATGAAAACCATAGATTCGAAGTGATTTCGTGGCGCGTAAAAACCGCGTGGCGCTCATTGTATCTAGGGCTAAGTCATCCAGATTGAGGGCCGGTGTGAATATTATGCCACGTATTATACTAGAATCATGACAACCACCAACAAATATTTTAGGTTTATTTAATTAAAGATCGTCGTAAATTGAAACCATATCGTCGAACAGCAAAAATTATTATGTCGAATTTCATAGGATTTCATATTCTGAAGAACTTTTCGGTACAATAAACACATCTAGGACTGATCGTTTTCACAGTATATGTAAGAAACCAACATATTTATATGGCAACACCAAGAATGGGTTACCCGATTTAGTTCATTTTTGAAACTTTATTTATAATTGCAACGAAAATGCCATAAACCGAATTTTAGTTCTCTATGTCAACGCGTTCTCAGGCAGTGCCCAAATATATACTGCAAAAAGAAATTTTTGTATGGCAACCCTACGAAGGAATTGCCCGAGTCGGCCCATTTTCGAACTTAAATTTTTTTTTTTTAAAAAGCATGTATGCAAAATTTCAGCCCTCGAAGTTAACGCTTTCTTGAGTAATCGTGTGGACGGACGGACAGACAGACGGACGGATGGATGTACGGAAGGACATGTAAAAATAAAATAACTTTTAATTTTATTAGTGGGGGTCCAATCCATTTTGCTCTAAGTATACCCTTTAGATTTCATCCCGGGTATAATTAGAAAAAAAAAAACTGACTGGTGCGTAGGTCCTTTTATGTAGCACAAGATGTATAATATGCATATCATATAATACAGTGCGTGCCATAGTTATAGCTGCACCATGTAATTGTGCGGTAGGCCCATCTCTGTAGCAAGAAAGAGAAAAATGTGTGTTATCGCTCACACCAAGAAAATACTTGACGTTAGAACAGTACTTGTGTAGTAATTCGATAAAAAGTTTCAAAATGAGTGTTGCATTATTATAGACGCACTTAACTTTTTTTATTTTAACAATAATGAGATTACACAAAAATTATTAAATAATTTTTATTAATAATCAGTAGCTCCACCTTTGTTCGCCACAATATTCAGAAGCCTTTTAGGCATTGATTCCATGAAGGATCTAAACATTCTGAAATCAGGGTTAGCCAACGGTATCTTGGAGCTCACTGATGGTGTTAAATTCCTTGATATCTTTATATTACTGTTGGAACAAACCATCCCCCATAAGGTTAGCATCAGGAAAAGGTGTCAGATAGCCGAGAAGGTTATTATTGTACCCCATCTTTTGTGGAGTGTCTTATGTGGATCGTAGCGTTATCGTATTGATAAATTAAATGGTCGGAAGGATAGTGTTCAAGATACGGACGGAGTTTTTATTTGAGGACTTTTCGGTACTTCAGGCCGTTCATAAGATAAGAAGAAAAGTCTGATTGTATAGTTCCATGATCCTTTAAGGCGTCCCATACAATCAATAACATGCTTCAAAAATTTCAAAAAAACTAGATGTCGCTTGAATAAAAATCTGATTTGAAAGCAACATCTGTTCTCGGCATTCTCTAGAACATATTGTGGTCTACGTCCATTCCCTGAATGCAATCACCCATTTTACAATCTGTATACTCTGCTCTGGTATACCATGCGGTATCTAGTTATTGTGTCATCTATGGTCATACAGTTAGAAGTTCAAATGTTTTGTTAATTGAAGTAAACGGCATGATAAGATTTGAGAAGTTCTTTTACCAACAATATATGACAGCAATAATATCAGCATTTGTAATTGATCGACTTCTGGTAATCTATTTATTTGAAAGAAAGTATTTCACAGCTGGTTTTATATGAATAATGAAAAAATAATTACAACTGTAAAAGCCTCTTTAAGTTTCTGAAAACACTCGCTTTTCCTATAGCTTTGGTGGTTATTAAGATCACCGCTAATTTTTATGATTTGATCACCAAAAAGCCTATGGACGAACTTCACTGTTTATCTAACTTTAATATTAACCTCATTATCTTTATATTGCAATCCTCATAATCATCTTCTTCGCGACAAATTGTTTTGTATTCTTATTTAAATTAGTACAAAAATCGAACCTTTTCTCTCTTGCGATTCACTTTATTGCCTTATAATGTTCAAGTATCCAGACGGCAAATGAACGCTTCTTTTCACTCTGAGAGATAATCATTAAGCTTAACGCTAAGACTTATATTTTACCAAATTTATAGAAG
Organism: Dioctria linearis; assembly: GCA_963930735.1. Lineage (NCBI taxonomy): Eukaryota > Metazoa > Arthropoda > Insecta > Diptera > Asilidae > Dioctria > Dioctria linearis. The sequence continues at coordinate 50,780,407 of OZ005742.1, read as the reverse complement.
GTAAGTAATTGAAGAGATGCCTTGTTTGTTACATAATTCATACGCTATCCTGTATTAAAAAGTGAAGGACAAACATTCGTAGGTACATAAGTTAAGATGAATAAATCTGAATGGCAGAAATATCTATCTGCCTTACAAGATTGAAGGAAAAAATTAAAATGGTTATCAAACCAATTTTTTTGATACTCTAGAAAGATGAATGCCTGTAATTAGAAATGTGTTCGTTAAATATTTAAATTTGTTTCTTCTAAGATGAACTAATTGGTAGAAATAGGCACAATCTATTTCGAAGAGGTTTTTACACTCCGAAGATTTTTTCGAACATACATATATGTTTGGGCTAACCATTTTCCCACAAATTAAAGAGTATTGATCGAAAATTAAACCTAAAATACATAATGTATTTATTATTTATTTTAATTCAAGTAATAGAGATTCAAAATAATATTACAATTCTTTGTGAATTTTGCTAATTGAATGCTCTTATTAAGCTCTTTTATTCTTCATCATCCTTTTTAATCTAACAAAATTTTCTCCGTTATTAAATTGTGGATGCAAAGGACTACTAGTTATTTATATTTACTATTATATATGAAAATTCCAACTATAAATGGAAACATATTACTTTGATAGAGATTTTTACTAATTTTTATTAATTTGTTACTATTTTTATAACTATTTTGTACTATTTAACTTTTTGGTTTAAAAGTAACCCGAAGAAAACAGACATTTTTATTTTCTCTTATAAATGATCAATTACCTTTACTAAATATCTCTGGCTTAGTTGTATGTAGCATTCGCTACATGAAAGACTTGTAGTGTTTTTTCTACCTTTAAATAAGCTACCTTTAGTAATTTTTCTTAAAGTGTACAATCTTTTATTGTTCCCAAGACAATCCTATCAGTTCGAGTTAACCAAAATCTTACTTTTCGCTTATTTCTTTTGAAAAAATGTCAAAAATTGTTTTGAAAAACCAAAAACTGTTTTCAGACAGTATACGATTTCTTCTTATCTACTACAGACAAATTGAAGGAAACAAATGAATTCAAAAAATCCTTATCAATGAGATTAAGAAATGTGTTCAGTCGTATATCTTCTGATACCAGCCGCTATCTCGAAATTCTCAAAATTTCGCTTGAAACTTAACATACTTTGCGCAATATTTCCAGCGAAGTCTACGGATTGGCACTCCTCCTTACCTTACTTTACACTGAAATTACTACAACAAAATATTTATATGGCTACCATGTAAGAAGTTGTCTAATTTTCTACACTCTTTATTTTTATATGTGCGCAAAACTATTTTGCAATCAGAATTTTAATTTCAATTTCTTTTCTTTTCCTCAATTACTTTTATTTTTTATTATACTTCTTACTGACGACAGTCCCATCTGGCGCTTTAGATACACGCACTAAATTAAAGACAGTTTGAATCGTATTAGAGCTAGCGTCTTCATTAACAATGCATTCCAAGATCTATGTAAAGGATGTATAGTACAAAAGCTATACTTAAGAAAGTGCAGATTTGACATAAGAAATTAGATTGTCAAAATTAACTACACCAGTTCCTGTTGCTTACTAAAAATTTATAATTAATTAAATGTATGCATATTAAAATCAATTAAAATATGTATCAAGATGTATGTCAACAAATGCAATTATATTTTGTCCTTCCGTTTATAGTTACCTAATAAAGCCTCACCCTCACCAGACCTTGCTCCTTCGGACTACCCCTTGTTTGGATGGATGCAAAATGCCCCTGTTTGGATGCATGCAAAATGCCCTCACTGGAATACGCTTGTCTTTAGTTGAATAAATCAAAAATTGGCGTGATTCGTTCCTAGCTTCAAAAGATCAGCAGTGTTTTTTTTTTTTGCAAGGAATCCGTAAATTGCCTGAAAAATGGGGAACTGCTGCCGATGGACAATACTTTCAATAATGTATCAATTCATTTAAATATTAAAATAAAGCTTTATTTTTGCAAAAAAGTCGCTTATTTTCAAGTTATACACCCAATAAATTAAGTCGTCTTCCCACACATAAAGATCAAATCTATTCTAAAAAATAATTCGTTTTTGCTTCTCAAAGAAAAAGTCTGACACAATAATAAAACCAAAAATACTTTCGAGCTTTAAAATTGACTTCCATGAGAAATTAAAATTTTCAAAAACGTTACATACAGTGCCATCTAGCGGAACATTGTAATTTTTGCATATCCATACATAATTACCAGTTCATTATGCCATCACTAATATTAGCAGTGGCGTCACTAGGCGGGTGCGGCGGATGCGGACCGCACCAGGTGACACAAGGGGTGACACCAAAATTAGGGTGGTTCGTAAAAAATGTTTTTTTCGAAAGCTGCAACTCCAGTGATTTCATGTGAAGCAGTATGGCACAAAAGTATGAAATAAAAAAAAAAATGAAATCAAACAATATCTGGACCCTGCTCCTCAGCCATAAGCCTTAAGCCATACGATTCATCTGAAAAATGAAATAAAATATATTTAGAATCTAGACATATAGGTTTATAGAACCACGTAGGGGAATTTCGATATCTTTAAAAAACAAAAAGTGGCGGACCAACGAATTTTTTTTTTTGCTTTTCATGGAAAATTTTCACCGTTCAATAAAAGAAAATCAAAGGGGGCTACTGAAAAATAGTTACTGGTGTCCATTCCAAAATTGACCACTTTCTATGATGAGCTATCAGAAATACCATGAAGGCAGCAGAGATTGATGTCGAAGAGGTCAAAGACTGGTCAGTACTTGACGTTTTGAAATTCATAGCTGAATGGGACTTCCTCGAATCTCTCCCATATCTCTCAGTCAGTCTACAACTATTTCTTATGATCTGTGTGTCTGTGTAGTTTTTCAAAGCTAAAATTTATAAAGAACTATTTGCGATCTACCATCAAGGCTTTCTGAACTTGCAAGATTATCAATTGAAAGTGATTTGGCGAAAGAAGTTGATTTCGATGAAGTAATTAGCAAGTTTGCAGCTCTAAAGGCCAGGAAAGGAAAGTTTTGATTTAGTCGAGATTTAATATGATATATAATTTAATGTTAAAATAACAATTAAAAAAGTAACATATTTTCTATGTAGTTCTTAGTTCTTAACGTCTTACAGTCTTTTACCAACCGACCTTGAATTAATTTTTTTTTCTTTTGCTTCTGTAAACATAGGACCTATGTTTATAAACGTTAGAAAGATTCTGTATGTTTCCGTTATTTGGCATTGGTGGACTCGGAGGAGGTCTATGGGGTTTCGTAAGGGTGGTGACATTATGAGTTACCGCACTGGGTGACACCAACCCTAGTGACGCCACTGAATATTAGTTCACTAATATTGTGTACAAAGATATTGCATTTCATTGTATTATTTACTACAGTCGATCATCCCAAAATTTCACTTATTTGTGTCCGAGGATCAAACTGAGACAATCTCATTTTAAAAACCAATCGATCATTGTCCATAAATTTAAATTTCTTACTATTTAGCACATAATTTTTTTTAAGGCTTAAAATCATTCATCTCCCTGCCACTATATATTATAATTTAATAATTTTTATTGACCCTCTGCTGAATAATTACATAAATTTTCATTTTTTTTCTTTTTCTTTTACAGGTAAGCACGAATGAAGTATACACGAGTAAAATAATATCTGGTGAGCAAAAACAATATCTCGTTAATTCACATGTTAAATATTTTGAGCTCTAAGGCATCATGGACAGATACATGTCAATTTACTCAACTCATTATTTCTAATTAGCTCTGTTCTGTTCGATCTTGTTATGGGGAAATTATTAAATGATTTACAATAATCGTTACGACCAGAACCTTTTTACATATTCATTAAATCAAGGTATAGAATATAATGTATTCAGTTCTTTAGACATTACCGGATTCCTGAGCTCTGCGCGCGTTTTAACTTCACTCAATACGCTGAACGTTGATTGTTGCTCGCGTAAAACAGTATGACGCCAATCACTGCCAATCTTGTCAGGCATAAAATTTAACAATTTGAGCTCAAGCTTAATGCAATACATATATACGTTCTCCATAGCGCGACGAATGGTTCTGCACACCTCACGATGGATGTAAATTCCTAATAAGTTTTACCCCAGGTCTCGCACAACCAATTTATTACAGCGAAATTGATTTCCTATTCATGCATTATTCACATCAGAAAATCAGGAAGGAAATCAAATAACTAAGTATCGTACGCGAACTGGACTGTATCACTTAGCGCTCCACTTCTTAAATATTGACGCACAGGTGTAAACATGGATGGAGAGCAGTTGTTCGTATGTGTGTGTATGTTGCAGTCCATGTTACAAAATTGGAATTAATCATGTTACGTGAAATTTTAATGTTTCGCGTCTTTTTAACTACTGCTGAGGTGAATTTGTCAACTTATCTATTAACTTTTACTTTTTTAGCTAGCCGTGATATAAGCTTCTGTAACTAATTGTCCACTTAAGTATTATTTTCTCTTTACCATTATTTTAATTATTACTATTAATTACTGTTTCATATCATACGTGCAGACCGTGCAAACTAAATTGGTAATTTTCTTAGGTTAATGGAAACTATAAGTTTTGCACTACTATCTTAATCAGAGAAAATAGATTATGAATGAATTATAACATTATAATTATGTGAACCGAATCAATATGTGAAAGAAATCAATATCGATTTTGTATTGATTTCAAGACATCAATCACAAAAATCGACTCAGACATCAAACTTCCTATGGAAATTTACATAGCTGTCGACCTTTCCAGAAGTTTATGCGTCTAAGTCCAGTTTTATAATTGGCATCTAGTTCCGTCGTATGCGACTTAAGTACCTACTGTCAAAGTGTTTGTGTAAAGCAAACCTAACGTCAGAAGTTGAATTTATAATCAAGCAAAAAGGCAGTAGGTTTTCTAAGAGAAGTCGTTCCAGCTGAGTATAGATTCACCTACCTACATATATAAAGGTTGATTATTATTAAAATAAATACGTTAACGTGTTCATATACAAATCCAATCAAAGTATCAACTCTAAATGTGTTCATTGGAGTGCAATAAATAAAGTGAAATATGATGAAAAAAGTAAATTCACCTAATACGCCCGCACAGATATAGATTCATTAATTAGCTTTGGATATAAAATTTCCCTTGCTGACTTCGGTTTTTTTCTTTAATCCCGTTAGATTGTATATTGTTAGATACTATATTATAGTTTTTACAAGATAAGCAAGTATTAGAGTCTAGAGTCTAGTTATCGAGTATCCCTCTAGTTTCTTACAAAAAAGCTGTTGGCGTTACTGCCAATGTCCGTTTTGTTTACACGCTTAGCATATTTTCCGAAGGTAAAATTTTCTTATAATTCCTTCTAGCGGTAGTTTTTGTTGCAGTATTTTCTGTAATATAGGGTAACAATATAGTCGACGCATCCTGATACTGTGATAAGAGCAATTTTTGTTAAAATCCGTTTTACGGAACGTCTTATTACATACGACTACCGTCAAAGTCCAAGATCACAATCATTACAATCAGTTTGACTTTATAGGTTGCTTTGAAACATACTAACACACTTCTGCTGCATCCTACTAGCTTGATTTTTTGACAGTTTGAGTACATAATGCATATAGGTTAGGTTAGGGATGAAGGAGGCCGTTAGAAAAACTAGCCTGCATCACTTAGACCTCCAGTGGGCTCATTGTGCCTCTTGACCTCATGGAATAACCTTTAAGACCGCCCTAAATCCATCCTGATTCCCGTAGGAATCTAAGAACACATTTGATCGTGATGGAGCCTATCTAAGTAATTCAGGAAGAAATAAGCAAGGCTTAAGGTATGGAAGCTCTTCTGTTCTGTTTAATAACGTTCTTCCTTTGCAGTGAAATCAGAGCACTCTTGATACCGCATTGTGTTTTTGAGAGCTTGAAAGATTCTACCTGGACCCATTTTACATTCTCGATATTAACCACCTTGTACGTACTAAACCAATCATCGCCAGTGTGTGATAGTAATGCGGATTTTCAACTTATCTTAATATATAAAAATCCAGTGTAACTGTATTTGTGCACGGTAATCTCCGAAACAGCCCAATCGATTTCAATGAAATTTTGTGAATGGATTTGGTTGGTTCCAGCTTGAATGATAAGATACTTTTGGACACGATAGTTGGCGCTGTTGTCGAGACGTAAAAAAACTTCCTGACAATGCGTAGATATGGAAAACTGAAATTTTGTATACGACGTTGTCATAAAAATTGAAAATACATGTTCAAAAATGGACCAAATGGGTCGACCACTTTTGGTATTGCCGTACAAAACTTTAGGTTTTCCCTATATATTTGGATACTGCCTCATGCGTCGACGTAGAAAGTTGAAATTTTGTGCACGGGACTTTCTTAAAAAAAATTTAAATTGAGTACAAAAATAGGACCAATCTGGTAACTCCTTCGTAGGGTTGCCATACAATAAATTTGCTACATGGTGTTTTCAGCTCAAATTTTGTACACGGCGTTTTCATAAGAATTGCAAATACAGTTCAAAAATAGGACCAATGGGGCAACTCTTTCGCAGGGTTGCCATAACAAAAAAAATTATTTTACTATATATTTGGGCACTGCATTAGAACGCGTCGACGTAGAGAGCTACACTCTGACACACATGAATATATGCACGCACACGCACATACACACACACACATACGCACACACACACACACACACTCACACAAACAGACACAGAGTGAAACCCTAGAGTACGAAATCGCGCGATCGAGTCGGATAATAGCTTAGATATTGCTTATCTCTAACCACCCCACCCCACCATCTAAGTATCTATATTATCGCCGGGCAACACCGACGGGCTCCACCTAGTAATTTTATAAGTATAGTGAGGTTTTTAGATAGGACTCTATTAGTCCCGCATAGGAACTATCGTATTTCCTAGCAGAAATCCACATGTCCTATAGATTTCCTTCAACTGTCTCGTATTATAATTTATACCTACTCATTTTCCAAATCAAAATCTTCCTGGCGAAATGTACTATGACTGCTATCTACTCCAGACCTTCTTCTTTTCAATATCCCTACAAATGGGATAAAAACTTTCAAACTTATTAAACACAGCAAGCTACTAAGTTGTCCTGTCTTCTCGTCATCTATATACGATTCATCCTCCTGAGATTTCAATATAAGATGAACTACTTTCAGTTAGGTCACATTTAGCAATTGTAGCCAGTAAAGAGATAGAAACCATTATAGGATATAATTACGACACCAATGACCATTTTCCTTTAACAGGCAACAAAGGCAGGTGCTGTCAATTGGATTCGTTTTGCTTAAGTCGTAAACTCCAACAATTGTTACTCGCCTCAATGATTTATGTCATAGGATCCCCGGATTATTTGGTGAGCATAGCCAAAAAAATTAAATAACACAACAAACCCATACTAAGGATGGGGATCATGTGGCACGTGACAAGATTTGTAACACATATGTAGTAGTGCGAGAGGTATTCTACCTTATTTTCTATATCTTAAGGCATACAGCAATCGAAATAAGTACCCTTTTCCGAGACAAACTATCACTTTTTACACTCCTGCGTAGATTACATTGGAGAACATCAAGCAATAGAGCACATAATACTGGTCCTCACTAAAAGACCTTGGATACTATAGATTATCCTTCATTGACGAGGAATTCCTACAAAAAACGGAATTGATGAAACTGTTCACGTCTGTCACCCTTTAAAGGCCATGAACTTCTTGAACAATTTTCTCAGGTATAACAATTTACATCTTTCATCTACACAAAATTGAATTACTATTATCTTTTTTTTTTATGAGAATCAACAATGAAGCTTTCAGCATTAAATTAAGGTCATAGGTATGTACATAAACACAAAAGCCTAACACGCCCCTATGAGCACGTTACATGTACATATCAATTCGAAGATTACACTTAATTGAAGAGATGGAAACAAACAATTTTATAAGTCCGTACTTCCGTTAAAGGTTAAAAAAATTGTTTTGCTGGAATTATCATAATTTTGCCTTGAGATTATCTTTATGGTGACTGGAGTTCGTGAGATGAATAAACTTCCTTCTAATGTTAACGAATTGGTAATTTCTATAAAATATGTGTAGTTTACGTAAACATACGTAACTTACGCATGTTAACGACATACTTCGAGAAAGCCAAAACACTTGTGCCGAAACCTATCTGGTTGTATTGATCACTTGGTTCGTTTCAATTAAAATCCTTTTACAAATACTCCGCCCAACGATCTTTGTCGCCGAAATACCTCAGCCCAACGTATTGCACTTGTAAGCGGCTTAATCACAACTAAAATGTAGGAGATCTCTTGGAGCTTGAGCAAATACGGGCAAAATTGGTTTACTTTCAGTGTACTTAATAAAGTGATTAAGGTTGGATAAAATCACAGGTAAACAAGAAACCAGCTGCGGACTACAATAAATACCTATAATGGTCCTCGAACAGCGACTATCCTATCGTCGTCCGAGTCTTAGCCGACTAGTGCAAGTCATCTTTGATCTGAATGAGTTTTAAGAGTTATGACACCTCTGACAGTATCTTTTTAATTGGGTCTTGAAATTGCGGAACAGATGACTGCGAATTTTTTCTCCTCTACTTATGTTATTAGCTGCGGTGCTCGAAAGGTAAGTGTTAGAGTTATCTAATATTTGCTCTTTGGAAAAGGCGACAATCTACATATTGTTGTTTGTGATCGTTGGGAAATATGTAGGACGTAGGTATATGTATTGTCACTTAACTTTTGCTAAGTAAAAGGCAATTACTTTAGAAATTAACGCAATCTCTTTGTTAGCGAAATTATGTTAATGGGTTTATATAATATTTTGAATAGTTCCAGTACTGTGAGAATACGTTGTGGGAAATTTATCCTGATATGTATAAATTTACATTAATTATAAACAATATCCTGAGTATTGTGAAGCTTAAAAAATAAAGGGGTAGAATAGAAAACTGTATAAAAATTCATTACGATTACATAAATCCCTACAAGAAATGTGTATAAAAATCTGAATGTTTGCACACATGCTCCGGCTGCCCTAAGCAATATATAGAAGGTTCTTGAACCTCCCACGCTTGGTAAAAAATATATAACAGATAATCCGACATAAATATAGTAATTCGGAGGTTATATTAGGTTAAGTAAGAAATGTGCCGCTGGAAATAAGAAGCCGACCACTTAGACTTCAAGCGGGTCCATTGTGCCGCTTGACCTCATGAGATAACAATTTTAAATCGCCCTATAGATCCATCCTGCTTCCTTTAAGAATCTCAGGATACATCTGAGCTCTTTACTTTGCTTCTTCCCCAGATTTGAAAGGAAGTAACTACCTAATAGCCCACCTCTTTTATTCATAAGTGCGCAAGGTATGTGTTGGATGGATTCGATTTCCTCGAAGTCCTTGCAGATCCTGCGGAAATCGTTCGCCGTCATTCTCAACTTATTAGGTGTCCTATGGTCCAATGACCCAATTAAGGAGTTGTATTGTACACTTCCTGTCATATGGCTATATGCAGGCCATAATTTCCTCGCAATACATCTGGTTTCCCTATAGATCTACCGAAGGCTTGCCTTTTGATAAACTTAGTAATTCTTATAAAAACAAAATGTTTTGTTCGCAATTTTGGAAATCTTCGAAAAATTTAGAAATACTTGGAAGAATTAGAAATTGGCTATTGGTAGAGAGATTTCTCTGCTACCCGTCTGAATTTATAATTCTTTAAATGTATGCCAAAAAAGAAATTTAAAAAAAATATATTTATGTGAAATATTTTTGTTTTAAGCAAAAACTTTTAAATACATACATAAAATGAGCGAGGCTGCTAGCGTTAGCCCTATAATTTCAGGCTGCTTAAATGGTGATGTTCTTTTGTATACCTTGTTTTAGAATACACATATTATTAGTAGAAAGAACATTGTATTCCGTCGATGGAAGGAAACTAATTTATGATGTTCAATTCATTTATATCTTATATGACAGCTAGATGGTACTGCAGTCGTTAACCGTCTAAATTTTCTTACTGGGTGGATGGAAAGTAAGAATGAATTTAATTACACAGGGTGTCCCGTATCTGGTCTAGGGCCCTATGGATAGGTCATGTTTAGACAAGCAACAAGCTGTATGGGTGGAGGAGGGGATCTCAAGGGTTTCCGAGAAAACGGGACTAAAAGACATTTGAATATGTTTTTATGTATCACCCTCTAACTTCTGAACGTTACACCCTAAGATGATGATTTAGACCTTGTTGATTGATCATAGTTGGACCCTCCAGTGATCTATAAATATTTCCCCCTCTCTTCTCCGTTTTAAATTATAGCTCAACAAAGTTAAAATTTGCAGCGGAAATAGCTTGCAAGCCTAATTCCCAATTCCTAATTCTGGCATTTGTTGATCTTTTTCGCTGGATATTCATTTTGGGTACAAAGTGTGATAGATCATTTTAAATCGAAGCTTTTGGATTTTTTTAATACAATATGAGAAATTAATATTTGCGAAACATTAAATTTGGGCAATATTCTATAGATATCGTCACTACATATATTTTTTATGGAATAATTTCTGACAACTCATGGTGGATATCCCGACGATACTTTCCAACGAATAAATTTTGAATTTCTTCTATATGATTTTGATATATTTTCCTAGGAATATGTTCGGACAACCAGGGACAAGGATTAAGTTCGGATAACCAAGGAAACAAGAAAACTGTGGTGTCTGTTTGTCGACCTTCGACCACGATATGATAGTTGTATATTCCTGCAGATTTTCTAAAATGGTCGACTGATTCCTCTTAATATTTTCAGTATTTGATTATATGATAAGAATTTGGAAAATATGGTTTTAAGAAGATTTTCCAAGTTGGGAAAGCAATAAGAAAAATAAAAGGTGTAAGCAAAATCGGGTTAAGTGAAGTAATTTTTTACCATGCAAGGCATACTATCGTAAGGTACCTTCGCAAGGCTCTAAAGGCTGCGAAAAAACTCTGTCTTTATTTAACAAATAGACGTTAATTAATAATCTTACAAGATTTCTTATAGTAAGAATAATTAATAAAATGAAAATAATAAATTAAATCAACATAATAAACATGAGAAACAATCACTCAATGAGGATAAAAGGATTAAGCAAAATAAATTGGAATAAATCCTGAATATCTTAAATACGTGGAATTTACAAAAATTGTTAATCTGCGTGAGGAAACTGAAACCAATAACGAAATATTTAACTCGACGAAACAACCTACGTGGACCATTATTACCTTAAGCCCTACAAATATCGAACATCTGTAAGTCCAACAATAAAATAGGGGGAACAAACTTAAAAATGAGATGACACACAAGACACAAGAGTTTATTTTTATTTACATAAAAGAGGATTCGGCAAAAATCAAATTATTGATTATAAATCATATTATAATATAAATTTAATAATAATTTAGGAAATTAATTCTGACCAAACTACCGTAACACAAACACTCTCATCAACAAGTAAAATGATTCTAACAACGCTTCTTTAGGTTAGAATTTTATTTTAGGATAACCGTAGTGAAGACTAAATAAATTTTTTAGTATGTACCAATTCTGTTTTTGTGAAAAGGATGTTGAATATTTTTGTGGAATAATAACCGTTTCTTAAATTTAAATAAATCTTCTTTTTTAAAAGTGAGATACCTAAAGAGATTTTCAGTTAGTTAGAATGAGCCAAGCAGACCCTGGATTGCCTGAGTAATGAAATATATTTAATAATTTAACAGGTCTAAACAGACAGTCACAGGATCAAACATTTCTGTAGTGTTACCGCATGGGTTTTAGCTAGAATAATATGTCTTCATTAAATATTGCTTTTATTTTATTATGACAGTGTAAGAACAGAGCAATTTTACATCAACAAAAAATAGCAAAATATAAAGATAACTTGATAGATTTTAACAACATTTTGTTCTAATTTTTTAATAAAATTTATATTTTCCAAGACATCAGGGAAATACGAAATAAAACGTAGCGCGTGGAAGAATGACTGAATCTTTTCAACCCACTTTAAGATTGTCTTTTACGATAGAGGTTTTCTTCTTAGAGTTATTTCCAAAGATTAAAAAAATCATAATATAAATATTTTATTAGATAAGAATAAGTCGAATGTAATTTTATTTAATTAATACTAAATGGATGGTTAATTAATAAAATTATTTATTTTGTTACACAAAATTTAGGACTATTAATAGTCCAGTCAGTAGGGGTTTTGCCCTACAAACGATGGGGTAGTTGTGATTTTTAAATATATTATCCAGTTCCGGGCCGCGATGAAAAATCCAAGTTTAGACTCTTATGGGTGGGGGGGTCCACCATCTTGATTTGAGGGTACCAAAAATTGATTTTCTCAACGGTTGATTCTACGACAAAAATGTAAAATATATAAATTTGAAGAAGATTCCCTACATTTTTTGGTAAAACACTTTTTTTGTAAGTCTGATGTGTAACGTGATACAGCTGCGGAAACGTGAACATTGCTCCAAAAAAATGTATTCGAATAGTACGCTCTTATATAGGGTGTTTCGTCCATGGTGGTCCATAGAACAGTAGATGATAGTAGTCACCTAGTTAAACAAAAAATTGTATGGCAAGAGGAAGGCGGCATCTCAACTGTTTCGCAGTTACAGGGTGATTATGAAAATTTGGTGGTCATTTACAAAATACCCTGTATCTTAAAAAGTAACTCACTTACAGAACTCATTGTATGCAGAGCTTCATTCCCTTTCTAACGACTGCTCGATCAGCCCCGTACTCCTCTCTTAGGAGCTATGGTGGTCTGGTACCCGCTCCAATAGAAATAAGTGATTAATAATCGGAAAGGTATTAAAATTTGGAACAAGAATTCATGGCGTTTGTCTTGATTCCTTGTCCGATCCGAGTAATAGCACTTTTATGTATATAGATGTCCCGTCGCATATTACAATTGCTTTCGAGTTTTCATCGTCTCCATATATAACTTTTTGTAGAGTCAGGTTTCGATCTATGATATCATTTCCTGTTTACAGGGTCCAGTCCTACATGAATGGCAACGTCATTGATAAGGCATTCACCGCTCAATGTTTTGCCTTAATATATTAAGCTATGTCGCAAGTCTCTCATTGAAATTACCAGTTCGCAGTTTTGTGAGAAATATACCTAAAGCGGTTCTTGCGTTTTTAAATCTCTCGCTTAGTGACAAAATCTAATTGTTCGCAATTGCATCCGGTCCAAAATTGCATCTGTTCATTAGTTACAGCAGCTCTCGTCTTAAAATGTAGCTTAGGACCTCCTTGTAAAGCATTCCTCATCACGTCACTAATATCACTGAACTAGGCTGCATTGGAGTCATAAATGACATTGCAGACTTGAGGTAAGTAGGCCCAGTTATTACTATCTAGGTGAACAGCTTGTATTCACAAAATATGCGTGTCTTTATAACTTCTGGTATTTTATGACGGATCTGATTAGGACAGTTGCTAAAAATATAATACCTGGGAGTGTTAGGTCCTACCTCTAATCGATAGCGGAGAGAGAAGAGGGAGGAAGGAGTGAACTCAAGACCGGTTTCTAGGTAGCATGTGACGCTAAAGGCGAAAACCCAATGAACGCGGCAGGCGTCGCGTCGCTTTGACAGTTCAATAGAATATACGTGTTTAAGTTCGTACTGGCCAAATGGCTACCGCGCTTGCCGGATTCGACGCGAAAGTAGAACAATGTTCTACTGCCACATCTAATAACTCTAATATATCCACTATTTCACTTTTAAATAATAACTCAAGCTTTTCTATCACTTTTTCTTTTTATAAATAAATCTTAAGAGTACCAACGCGACGCGTCCATTGGGCCTTGCTCAAATCCTACACGCGTCTGCCGCGAAGAACTGTCAAAGCGACGCGACGCCTGCCGCGTTCATTGGGCTTTCACCTTAACTCATTCCTAAAAGCGAAGCCCCAATGTACTCGTCGCGTCCGGCGCATTTTCCGCTTCTTTCGCGGCAGACACGTGTAGGTTTTGAGTAAGACTAAATGGACCCGTCGCGTAGGTACTCTTAAGTTTTATTTGTAAAAAAAAAATTGGCAGAAAAGCATGAGTTATTAATTAAAAGTGAAATAATGGATATATCAGAGTTAGTAGATGTGACAGTTCTTGTATTTGCAGCTTACCACCAAGCATATAAATAGTTTAAAATCAATCAAAAGAACTTTCAAAGGGTCTGCCGCGCGTTAAAAGTAGAACGTTACTCTAGAGTTAATTTTTAAAAAATTTTATAGATTTTATTATCACAAATATTTTTTACATCGGGGGATTTCTGTAGAATGTCTTACAGCATGTTTTGCAACATTTTCACGTGTGTCTCCACTTACCCTCGTCTTTGCAAATACCACAGTTACCATTGACTTTCAGTCTGCCTGTTTGATCCCGGGCTGCTGGTCTACTTGACACGGATCTAGATTGGTTTGGTATTTGGTGTCCCATCATGCATTCGATATAATATCTGGTACTGAAGTTCCTCATAATGTGTGAATTCGCTAGTTTGATATGTACAGCTGGCATGATGAGGGCTTCACGAAGATCTTGCAGAAACGTACGTCTCTTATTTGTCCTTTGGTTAGTTAGAATAGTGCATATCGTATATAATAAAGGATTCCAGAGGAGCCACATCCAAAATATTATAAAAAAATGCTACTTTATACTTAATATAAACACATAAACAAATTCTTGAAATGTTCGGAAAACTGTATTCCTGCCATCAACTATTATCCTACCTCCAAGTTTTGTAAGCCATTTGCAAAATACCGACTTTTCGGAACAGGCCTAATCATAAAATCAAATGCTTAACAACTGTTTGCAAAATATTCTTCTTATATATATGTAAAGCAAAAAAATGAAACAGTACCATAGAAATATACGTAAATATGGTTACATACCCAGGTATGTTATGGGTTCGTTTACTCATTAATTTTATCCATTGACACAAGAGTCAAATGCGTATATTCTATTGAACTGTCAAAACGACGCCTGCCGCGTTCATTGGGTTTTCACCATATTGATGCACAAAATGGCAGTGGATTATGAAAAAACAAAAAAACATGCGTTATTTGGATATTTCTAAAACTGACATGTATAGTACTAGGAACTAGGTGCAATACTAACTTCTATTCAGCTCAAAAAGAGCTATCCAACGATGCATTATACGTGACTATTGGAGCAGGGTACCAAAATTTGCTTCATCCTTTCAAGCAACTAAAAATGAACTCATTAAACCCAAATTTTTTTTACAACTCTAACGTTTTTTTTTTAAATCATTTTCTCAACTGAGGACATCCTTTTAAAAGCTCTCATAATTTATTAAACACTGTGGAAAAATATCGACCGATAAAAAACTATTAAATTTTCAATATTTTTCCAACAAGTTGACCGGAACGACTGACGTGCGATGTAAAAATTTACTTTTCTTAATCGCCACATCAAGCAGCGCAAAATTAGATATAATAAGTCGCGTCATATCTTATTTTTTAGTGGCAAGTTATTATATATCCATTATACATACCTATAGATCCAAAGAAATGATCACTAACTCCCAGATTATAAGCTAACCCATGTCTAACCAAAGGTTACGTATACTCATGAACGGTTAGTATTTTTCAAAGAAAGGTTTCCTGGTAGTTAGTTAATGGCGTTAATTTAGACATTTCTATCGATGAACACTAATGGCGTCTGTACCATCACGTTGACTCCAGCCAACGATATCATATTTACCGGGAAATGATTTAGCTTCTGATGAACTTTATTGCAGTTGATATCGTCTCATATTTCTTAATAAATGATCGAAGAAAATTTCTAAAGAGGATTTGCAATAAATAACATCACAAAGCTGTTTAGGAAATTTACTAAGCAGAATGGGGTAATTTTGAACTATACTTAGTGATATACTATATACATTCAAAGAAGATCTTTTACTTCAAAAATCTTGCAATTCCTTTTTAGTGTTGTAATACAAAAATATCCGTTCTTCATGGTAATTATATTGAAAGAAGCTATAATTAGGTAAATTCCCTTATAGTTATCCTCCCAATTAATTCTTACTTACTTATTTACAAATGAAATTAAATTGCTTAGTAGATACTACCTATTACTTAGTGCACGACCACATTCTAAACTAACTAAGACTTCTCGTTAATTAGATTGAAAAAAAGGGTCTTAAGACAATTTTAAATTGCCTGATCACGATATTCTTCAGACATTGGACATGTTGATGAAATCATCAAATCTCTGTTCAACAGGTAGAAATTAAAACTAACTAGACATCCCCAGTTGCTGATTACTCTGGGTTTAGCCTTAGTGTATACAATTTCATGAAATCTTCATTTCGAGGAGAAGATTTCACGATTAGCTCGGATAGGCGATTATGTCGAAATTAATGAAATAGAATAACTTCTAAATGAGGCACGTTTCAGTTGAAATGCGCGTCTTATTCCACGGCGTTGAAAGTTTGTAATTTGCAGGGGCATGCGCCAAACCGTATATATATATAGATATTCTCTTCAGCTAAATTATTTAATTTGACAGCATAGACTTCTGCAATTTTGAACACTGTAGGTATGTATATGGCTTGTATATGTTTCTTTGTTAGACACGTTCATTGAAAATTATCCACGAGACGGCAGTTTACTTGTCTATGAAACTCAATTGCTGAAATCTTTCACAGTTGCATCTTACATGAAAATTTATTTCATGTGTTGTTTTGTTGTTTATGGTAGAAATATTTCATAATGCCAATTATCATAGAAATTTAAATCATTTTTGTTTGAAATTTGTATAGTTATGAAGGGTGTTTCGCATACAAAAACACCACATGAGAGCACTTACATATCTAGAGAAACAAAAAGTTATATAAGAAGGAATACGTACAGTGCAATATTTGCGGTTTTGAAGGTAGAGCGTAAGGTATATTGATTTCAATTTATGCATACTGTATTTAAATATAATGTACTCTAAAATATCAAGTGCGTTTCAAAAATTTGCAATGAAATTACCTCATCAATCATGGCTGTAAAGGTTTGGAATTTTGAAAAAAAAAATAAAATTGTATCCTTTTTGGTGAAAGGAATATTTTCATGAGTAGTATGAAGTTTGCCTGATCCAGTTAATTAACGATTTAGTTTTTTTCTAATTTTGCAAGGCTTAATTCACAATATATTCCTATTATTGTTGTTTAAAGAATACATTGTATAAGGAATACGCACTTCTTATTATGGTTGAACTGTCGAGTGAGTACTATTGGACGTGAAGTCCGTCCTGTCAGCATGAACTGACAGCTCACTCCCTGATCAGCGTTGACATACTGGGCTGCACGCTATCAACTCGGCTAGTGCGCGAGAGTCAGTGGGGTGGGTAGCCCAATCCTGCCGTTGTCACGAACCATAATACAAAAAAATATTCGTGCGTTCAACAAAACGAGCACACCATCCGGTTCTGCAGGGACCCTTACACCACTTACCTTTACTTAAATTGAAGACATAGATGTTATTGTTATATTTACAGTTTCCCTAGTAAATCAAAAAAATTTGTTGAGGAACAGACCTATTCAACCTCCATTATCGATAGGGGGCTCCGGGAGAGTGAGGGCAGAGAGAGAGCAACTTCACCGCCCCATTGACAAACCTTTAACTGTATTTACACAATTCAGCACCAGTATATACTTAGGGACTACTGTGTTTCGTGCACTACACAATTTGCTTTGACTGGTGCCCACTAGGAGTCTTAGACGGCGCTAAAATTAATACTTAGAGCGAGCAAGAATCAGCACTACTAATTATTCTAATTAAATCATATCTATATGTGGGAAAAATAATTGGATGCATCCCAGAGGCAAAGCAAAAGATGAATTGCATTTAGTTGAAAAAATAAAAATAAAAACAAATTTGAATCTAATAGAAAATACAAGTACTCACCGCCACAAATTCTTCCGACGTATTGACGAGCTCCAGCATCCGATAAGTATCTGTATGAGAAGATCAAAACATTTTAAATTTTAAATTTGCCAATTCGATCTTGGTTGCCCTGCACTGATTCCATACTTTGGTCTAACAAAACTTCGTCATTGTTCCTTCTTCTTAAATTTTTTCTCAGAAGATCCTATTAAATTCTTACTTTAATTTAATTTTATTTTTACTGTGACTTGTTATCAGGTGTGTGTGTGTGTGTAAGATCTTCAAGTGTGCAAATTAAAGTCTTTACTTTAATTTAATCTTATTGATGTTCAGTTAATAATTCATGGCATCCGATTTAGAACTTCCTTGGACTATAATCCCATGCATTCAAACATTTCATAGTACGAAATATAAACACGTTGAGAATTGACTTAGAAACCGGTTGAGGAACTTACAAACTCCGGGTGGTGCGGGCGGTCACTCTATTACTATACGTTCATTTCACCTTTCTGAAAGCTATGTAAAATTTAAAGCCTATGCTAATTTCAAAATAAAGCGCCAGCTTCTATTTGGTGAGGGACGGGTCCAGCTAGTGGGCGCGGGGGCTCGTTTTTGAATCTATCATTAACTCCAAATTAATGAAGTATCTAGAAACTAATCAAACCCTCAACTTTCGGCAATATGGGTTCTCTTCTTCTGACTTTTCTATGGAATGTTGAAACCGTAGTCTATACAATTTTTGTGAGTCCAAAATAGTTGCTCTGGATATTTCAAAGGCCATTGACAGTGCCTGGTATTCGGCCCTTTTTCCAGCTTAAAGCATTTGGTTTCTTCCGTCCTCTTCTGTTATGAATGTAAAGTGTTCTATCTGGTCCCTTAATACGGATTTATATTAGATGGCATTATATCTGAATCACAGCCAATCAATACCGGTATACCTCCAGGCTCTGTTATCTGTCCATTTCTATTCTCAATTTTCATTAATGATCTGATTTCCCTTACTTTTAATCCCATTTATTTTTTTCTCATGACAGTACCCTTTACTTTGGTTACTCCTTTGACATTCTTGCGGAATACACAGGAAATGTCACATTTGTCGATCCAGATTGCATGATTGGATCATTGAATAACCACCTTGATAATGTCCTCGTTTGGAGCAAACCGAATCGCAACGAATTCAATACATCTAAGTTCCAAAGCTGTCCCATCTCTTTAAAACAGGATCATAATTTTTCCACTCCTGTTTCCTTTGATGGAGCACTTCTTGACGAAACACCGTCTTTATGTAATCCTGATCTTAATATTTGCAGTATTAGGCTGAACATATCACAACTTCTCTGTTGCCAAATTAGCATCGAAATATCTTGGATTTCTGCAAAGGTGTAAGAAATATTTCAGCCCATCGATACTAGCGCTCCTGTACAAGTCCTTAAGCTCATTAGCGAGCGATGTGGCTAAAACTTGTCATATGGACTCACTCGAGTACCGTCGCAATGTTGGTTGCGCTTCGCTCTAATATTTCTACATGCATGGTCAATGTTCTGATGAAATATCTAGTCTGATCCCTGATTCCTGAATCTAATACTTGTACTCTAAGCCGCACACATCCTTTTACCCTTCAAAATACTTTCGGCCGTAGAGTAAAATTCCGTGATGATTTTTTATCCAGAACTCTGCGAACGTGGAACAGTCTACCATCTTCTGTCTTTCCTCCGACATGCAAACGGTGACATACATTCACACCTTTGCCACTCTCCTCCCTAATTCCCTAATTCCTTTCTTTATCACCTCGCCTTGCCATGTTGCGCTTTGCATCATAGTTCATAGGATATATCCTGAGCTTGGCTTGATAATATAAAAAACAAAAGAAGTCACACTTTCTTGACTTGCCGACGAAGTTATATACGTACAAGGTATGTATTGCATCTGTTCTGTGACTGCTATTTTAAATAAATGTAAATTTTCAATTCCTGTATTTTTCAAGGATGCATTTTATGATGATTCGTGAATTTGAATAAAATACATTTGCTTAGTGTTACTAACTAAAATGGATGATTGGGAAGTTTTACACTTCCACCAAAAACAAAATGAATAATCTAACATCCCCTTTGACTTTTCGGAGTGGCAAAGAACCTTGAGCAACTGTCTTCGTTGTGAGTGGTAGCCACTTGCTAATCTGTTGGACTCGTATCTTTTAAATGATAAATTTTGTGCATTTGACATTTGCGAGTGGTGGCGAGCATCTTCAAACTTTTGTTCAGTTTTCAGCATATACCATTTTTAACCATAGTTGCGCCCCTCCCTCACAAGAATCCTGGATCCGCCAATGTGTATAGTGCGATGATTATAACTAAATCACTCTGATAGTTCATTTTATAATTACGCTATAAAGTCATCGAGATGGCATAGTATCGTTATAATTATTGTCTCTAACAAGACAATGACAAATGATTGGACTAAGATGGAAGCGTCCATTTTCTTATTCTTATATTCCCTAAGCTTCTATGTATATGACAATGTCAGGACAATCCTACAATTTTGATTGTTTTTCGTTTTTCCTTTCTTCCTTTTGATAGGTATTAAATTTTAAGCTATTACTACTGTCTGTGCAAACTTTAAATTCTTCTCGCCAATTTCCAGTGTTGTTGCTGGTTTCATTATAGTAATTGTGAATTTCGGCTGAATTAATAAGCAGTGTGCGCCAGGGGAATAGTGGAGCACCTTCTCTTCTTTTATTTTCCCCGGGACCTGTCCCATGACCTGCACGAGTAATTACTAGTACTTTACACGAGAAGCTTTTCATTCACCGGTGTCGTCTTATGACAACAACACATCTCTAATAATTCATTCTATAAATTGAAAAATCTTGTTGCCTTACCCTTTCTGTGCACTCTTTTTCGGAATTTTCTTTTTCTAACACCAATGTTTCAAGTTATTGCCTTTTTGACTTGGCTCAAACTACTAAAAAATTTTCAGTCATCACAACTGTTTGCTCACTTGAAATAAACTTTTCTTTCTGCCGTGCGTTCAGGGGATGGATCCTGATCAGAAAAAAATGACAAATGACAATGACATCGTGACTTTTTTCCGAAAATGGAATTCTTACAACATGACTTCATCCATAAAAAGAGACATTTACTGCTAAAATGTTACTTATTTTCGAAAGGCCGATTCTTAAAAAACTGGGTGACATGACAAATGACTTTTTTCATGGCATTTTTTGCAACCGAAATCACTTAGCCCTTGCCGCTTTGACTTTTGTCATATTCAAGTGATATCAAATATGTCAAGTAAGTACAAAAATAATAAATATTTGTATTTATTATATTATAATATATTAGTGTATTAATAAAGAAAACTCAATTATAGGAGCAAACCGCAAAAGGACACGTTACTTTCGTTCTAACATTTCAGCAATTATGTTACGTACTGCCTCATTCTATGGTTACGCCCTCGGAATAAAATCTGCTCCATTACTTTGTTGCTCGGAATATATTCAATCGTTGCGCAATTGTCAAATTGTCACTGCTATAATTTAAGATACATGTCATGTCACCCAACAAACAGAATTCCAAATTATGGTATACTGACATTATCCTTCCTTCGAAGACATTTTGTCATTTTAATTTTATCAGCATCCAGCCCCAGGTGTATACACCGATGTGTTTTTCAGCACAATTCCGCGTGCAAGGCTGGAATCATAGCCGACTGTCAGTGATCCGGCATCTCCAATGCTTCTTCTTAATTTTTCCCAGTTTTTGTGTGTACTCTGTCCCAGCCAAAATTTATTCGTATGGTTGTGCCAAACGTAGCAGCACATTCGCCGTGTAGACTAATGTCATTATGTTACATCTGTCAGTGGCGGACATGTAGCATGCTGCTGTCTACAGCACGCTACGACCATAACAATCTATGAAAGTGGATTGGACCACTTATTCATTACTGTATTGTAAACTTGAATTTAATACGATAATATGCTTTAATATGAATGCTAGACGACGACAATAATGTTTATATTCGCAACTTCTGTTTCTTCCTGTAATAAACAATATCCTCCTCAACGATCTTGACAACAACTCCTGCGCTATACATATATAAAATAGATATTGTTACAACACGTTACAGATCTGACTTTTACTAATGATATTTGCTGGATGAGCCACCAAAACTGCAATATCATGATTCAAAAACCTACATCAGAAAGTACTTCAGTTGGCCTATGATTTTATTCGGCAAAAACTAAAGAAATGCAAACTAGCACGATCATTACATTGCAGACGATCATCGACAACAACAACGTGGAGATTATATTATCAAGATAAAACAACGGCTGTTCAACTCTAATATTACCGCAGTATTACTTAATAATTGTAAAACGTGAAAGGTCACTGAACACATAGATAAATTCGTCATTTGAAAACTTTTGTAGACATATAGAATGTTAAACAAAGAACTGTTGCTACATTCAGACCAGGACAGATTGGATGATGAAAACAAAAGAAGTACTGGAATTGCAACAATCTATGACTTGAAGAAAACATTGTTGGAATCCTCAACGAAGTGGGTGGGTACACCCGCAATTTCGGGGAAATCTTTCTTCATTATTCTTCTATAGAATTAATTAACCTGGTTTAAGGATAATCAATGAAATTAATAATGCGAACGCAAACCCAGCATTTGCTGTTCATCCTTTGCAAGCTACATATGCCATGGGAAGGTAGAATAAAAAATTCTGTCTGCTTGTAAAAGTAAAAATTATTACAAATTAGTAGATACGTAATATTGATTACAGTACAATCCAAAAACTTTAAACTGAACTGAGATTTATGGGAATCAAAAAAAGTAAGAAATTAATTTGTGTCATTGATTTTATTGAACAATTTCGCTCCACAACTAGCAGTCATAACATAACGTCTCTGTTTGTAACCAATGTTTAGTAATGGAAACCAAGTAATACTACCTTGGGATACTTAGGAACTTACCCACATAGCTATAGTTTCTAATGTGACTTTAATACTTAATGGAAGTTACCATGTCTGCCAATGTTGTCCCATTTTATGATACCTCTCACATCTTATTCACACGTGTATTTAGATAAATTATTACTACAAAAGCGCACTTTAACGTAATAAATAGAACTCAACATTGTTTCAATGATATCCACACATAATTTTGAGGCTTGCTAATGAGAGCTATAAGTTTGTATTTTTCAAAGCATGGTCAACCACAGAGTAGCCAAGGTATCATCCATAAAATGTATTGAGATAACTTAATTCACACTTTGTAGAAATCTATTTAAATGTGAATCACGTTTTCCGAGATAAGTATTTCAGTCGTGATAGGTAAATATCGCCGATCGTCGATCGCCTCATCACGGTCGGTTATAGAGTCAACCCACATAAAAACATTACTGAAGGCTGACATCGGTGACCAACTAATGGTAACCAATTATTACAGGTCAAAATCCTTAGCCCCAATGACAATGACATTAGTAAATACCATAACAACGAAGAGTTCATTAAATGTGCAATAAAATCAAATATTCTGCGAACATGCAGGAGGTAGGTACTTACTAATTTATTCGAAAAGTCAATGTTTATGCAAACGACAACAGGTAAGTAAGACAACGCATATAAGGCAAAAGATGGTTATCAGTATTGTCACTGTTACAAGAAATTCAGTTTTAATTTAATTTGTTTGTTTCAACGGTATTTGAATGTGGTTTTTCGTTATAATCATCACTTGAATTGACTGCAATTGACATTTTGCTTTTTTTGTTTGTCCACTTCTGAGTTTCTTCTTGAGAGGCCTCGATATTTGCTGGTTTGTGTATTTTTTATTTATTTATTTAAGTTTATCAAATAACTGATAACTGCAAAAGATTTACAAAGTTCAATTGCTCAGAATACTAAAACTTTATAAAAATAAAAAATCTAAATTCAAATATAGAACTAAACTAACTTTTCAATTCGCTAACGATGATTAAATAAAAGAAACATAGGCATAGAAAGACAAGAGCCGATATTTTACTCGTGTTTACCAAAATTGTTGTATGATGCTAAACTTGCAAGAAGTCATAATACATCAGGAAGCGAGATGGTACTCAACTCATCAAGTAAGTTTTTGGCTTCCTATAAAATCTTAAAAGCAAGCAGAATTCTGGAATTGCTTCGACTCTTTTCGAAAGATTCTAAGGAAAGCAAATAAAATTTCTCCACAGCACCATATAATCATTTCAAGGAAGTGCATGAAGAACAAATCTAAGAAACCTTCGTTGAACTGCGTTGATTCGGTTTACGTAAAGAGTAGAAAGCAGCCCTGACATGAGAACCATTATTAAATACTCGTATATAGAAAAGCCCAGACTTTGTCTGTAATGCGGACAAATTCCAGGATGATTTTTTGTTTTGTAATGAAAAATATATTTAAAACATAAATTAAAAAATTAAAAAATTAAAATTAAATAAAAATATAAAAGAAAATTAAAAATATTAAAATAAATAAAAAAAAAATGTAAACTAAGATTGGTCTAACCAAAGTACAATAGAAAGAGTATCTAATCGAAGTGTAATAGACGCATCTTTCGAAAAAAAAAATTGTAGTGCATTTGATTGAATTCAAAGGTAAATCGTTATTTGAGCACCAAATATGAAAAATGGCCAATAGTTCAGGCGACAAAGATACTTACTTATGCAAAATGTGAAGATCGCCAACTATGCTTAGATTCTTATACCTGAGATCCCAAATAACAAAAACGTGGCTGTTGCCTGCAGCTGCATTTGGTCCTTTTCCCTTTCCTCCCCTAGCCATGCTTCAAGTGTTAGAGCGCATGGAAGCATTTTTCAGTGCTAAAAATAAGAAATGAAGTGATAATTATTATCGACAAATATTGTCCGTATTTTACAATTACTGAGAAACAGACTGCAAAGCATATAGCTTTAGCGGAATCTATTCATCAACTGACTAAGTCGAAGCAATTGATAAATGTTTTAAATAAATTCGGACACTGCATCAATTACAAAGCAAACAAAAAACTTCGATAATGAAATAACACCGTCAATTGTGTGTGAGGATGCAGACAAAAAGTTACTCATTCTAACAATATAGTTCGAGATTCTTCTTCATGGTGCAAGAGATAACAATGATTTCAATAGCGGCAAATATACTTCTCATGTTACAGCAATGCTCTTATATAAAAAAAAACACTAAAAATCAGATAAATGTCATTAAATTGAACCCGAAGCTAAACATAATGATTATGATTTAAAAACTTTGAACTTCCAAGAAATTCTTCATTTCGAAACAAATAAACTGCCTTCTGTATACCGAATTACAAGCACAGGAGTTATTTATTAAGATACAGTAAAAATTATTCAAATTTTAATAATTATGTCTGGGTATTGTGTAGGCTGCAATATAATGAATTAGACCTGACCTGACCATCAAAAAATTAAATACCAATAGTATCGTCTGAAAACTTAGCTGTATTTGGATTTAGCCGCATCATTCCTCAGCCACCAACTTCAAAAGATGTCGTGTACGATGAAAAATTATGTTAACGTAAGCCTTTGTCGTCAATTACTAAAGGTACTCAGTATAACAAAGGTAAGAGCTCACAAGCCTTTGTACAAAGTAATACGATGCATACAGTTTTCAGAATTTATAGAATACAGCAGTTAAATTTTTGTCTACAGGCGATAGAGAGGTAACGATAGATGAGATAGATAAAGATCATACAGGTTTAATCGACAAATATAAACAACATAATAGAATAATAATCGATTTTTTGACTAAGTATTCCAATTTCTTACAACTCACTAAAAATGAAATATTTAAATAATAGAAATTATTTTAAATTCAATGTGATTATGAATTAAATTTATTAATTATTGTTTTATATGAACCATACTAATTATATTCGCGGAGTCACACTTTATTTACATAGACATATTACAATTACCTACCGAAGATATAAATGATCTGAATAGAACAATGTTGTCCGTAAAACGAAATAATGGTACAATCAATGCCGACTTAGCACTAGAGCAATCTCAGAACCAATCTTCAACAATTACTGGAGGTTTGATTGGCATAACCAAAAATGAAAACGCGGTGCAGAGATGGATGCTTCTCTATCCCTTTAAAAACAGCATTCACGAAGCTCTTTGTTCATATCTAGATTTACAATCGGACTCCAAAAGTGACATCAGTCACCAAAATGAATGGACGCAATCCAGGATCAATAAAGACCAAGAAGATATTCCAAAGTTCAATGTGCTCATATTATAATCCTTAGCTCTGATACAAATGTTTCAATTCTGGGTATTTATTTCTAGACTAAACTAGCACGTCTTGGTTGCTTGGTATATGGTTCCACGGTTCTTTTAGGAAGAAATATTTTCCAAGATGTCATTTGGATGCTCAATCTCTTGGCGCAAATATTTCAATGATCAATTTATGATTTTGTTAATAATCATTGCTGATATCTTATTATTAACTTTAATTAATAAAAAAAAAAAAAATTGTCTCTCAAATAATCATTAAAATAGCTCCATAGCATGTGCTGAATCGATTTACTTGTGGCGTAAGGGGAGGGAGTATAAAAGAAATTGAAACAACAGGGTTTCTGGCAATATTCAAAATATTAATCTATATGCTTTTCTGAACTTGTATCAATTGGCAGAATGCGGTCCTCACATTTTGCAAACTCAAGTCCCTTCAGCTCCTATTTTTAAAACTCAAAATTTAAAATTTAAAACAATCGTTTTTGTCCGAAATTATACGAAATAATTTGGCATCGTTTAATCTTTTTTCCAAAATACCATGTTTTTTTGAAAATCACTACATATGAAGTGTCTAACTATCATAAAATATAAGACCACTTGACATCTTTAAAAATGAACAGCCACTCTCTACTCTCTACTCTTCTGCGCACCGAATTTAAAACACTTTAAAATCAAAATTTGAAAAGCAATTTTTTTCAGAATAACATGATTTTTTCATACAAAATTCTTAAAGAACCACAAGCTTCTCTAGCTTAAATCCATCACAATTTGTTTAAACATTCTTCAGGAAAAATGGCTCATTTACTGAATGAAAATCGTCTGCCATTAGGAATTAATAAATGTTCTTTGATAGATTTAGATGAAGCCAAATCTAGGAAAGAGATTTTCTAATTCTTAAATTATCAAAAATATATTAACTCATTTAAATATGCTTAGAATAAGATTGTTTACGGTTACATAAGCTTTCTACTAGAACAGAATACCTTAGGCCAATAATATATCGACGACAAGCAAGCAAAGGGTCCTGTCTACTTTTAGTCCAGTCAAATTAGAACAAAAATAAAAAAAAGAATTGATAAAGAGACCATTATTTTGGCATACTTTTGAAGATAGTAATAGTACTTACCACTATCTCCAAGGCTCGATCCGCCATATTGAAAAAAAGTTTCTCCAATCCAATTTTTTTAGCATAAGTATCTCGATAATCGTTGATCCGATCACAATGAAAGTTAATAATTAAAAGCTAATTAAATTCTCAATAAAAAAGGTATAATTTACTTTATTCATATCTTCAAAATTTTGTTATACACTATTGAATATAAATGTATTTTCTGTTTCAGACTGTGGTTAGAATCACACTCTCTATCTAGAGCCTGTAAAAAAAAATATAAATCAACAAAAATGATGACATTTGTGCGTAATATTTCTCATTCACATAAAAATTTGGCAACTCCTACTATTTAGTATTGCTGACTACGACCCGAACTGGGAGTAGCCTTTTCTATGAGGTTTTATTGAACTGGAGGTTGTGAATTTTCGGGACTATCATCATCATCTCTGTCTTCATCATCGATCAGGAAACAATCATCCTCGTCAAGCTCCCTCTCAACGGAACTCTCCTTTGCAGGGTCAAAAATAGAATATGAGTTCAGACACGATGTACCATAGCAGTAGCCACATACCTATAGGCGCGCATTTTAGTCCTGTTTTTCTATGATGAATATGAGAAATACAAATGTAATAATTCTTGTTGATTAATATTTTTTTTTCAAGCTCTAGACAGAGAGTGTGATCTTAACGACAATCTGAAACAGAAAATACATTTATATTCAACAGTGTATAACAGAAAAAACATTGAAGATATGAATAAAATGAATTATAACTTTTTTATTGAGCATTTAATTAGCTTTAATTTTTATAATAACTTTCATTGTGATCGGACCAACGAGTACCGAGATATGCTGAAAAAACTGGATTGGAGCACTTTTTTCAAGATGGCGGACTAAGCCTTGGAGGTAAAGGTCAGGACTTTTACTATCTTCAAAAAAATGCCACAATAAATGTCTACGCAAATTTATAACTGTTTACCAGTATTTTTTCTATTTGCATTATTTTAATCTGATTTGATTGGACTATTTGATTAGTTTTGGAAAACAACAAAAACTGTCTAGGATAAAAACTCTCAGTCCTTTTTATACCCTCGATGAAATCTAAAGGGTATACTACGTTTGTCATTCCATTTGTAACACCTCGAAATCATAATGATAGAGCAAAATGAATTGAACACCCACGCATAATATTAAAAGTTATTTTTATTTTTGCATGTCCGTCCATCTGTCCGTCTGTCCATCTGTCCGTCTGTCCATCTGTCCGTCTGTGCGCAAGATAACTCGAGAACGCGTTCACTTAGATAGCTGAAATTTTGTCCACGGGCTTTAAAACCAAAAGTAAAACTAATTCCGTAAATGAGATAAATCGGGTATCTCCTTCGTGGGGTTACCATACAAAAATTTCGTTTTCCACTATATATTTGGACACTGCCTGAGAACGCGTCGACATAGAGAGCTGAAATTTGGTGCATGGTGCTTTTATAGTAATAACAAAGAAAATTTCAAAAATGGACTAAATTGGGCGACCCGTTCTTGGTCTTGCCATGTCAAAATTTAGGTTTTTTAGATGTGCTGTGAAAACAATCAATCCTAGACATTTTTATTGTACAAAAAACCTCTTCAGAATACGAAATCCTATAAAATTGGTTATAATCATTTTTTCTGCCTGACGAGCCGTTCTAGAAATATATGCGAAAAACCAGTTCAGAAATCTAACTTGCATAGATCGAAGACCATACGAAATTTTATACTAGGATATCATAAGAATTGGTCTTAGACCAATTCTAGCTTTTTTACTTTTTTTACTTATTTTTTCTTTTATTTTTCAAATACTTTAGTTGAGACATTTTGTAGTAGAAAATTAAGAATTCGAGGAGGCTTGAAATATTTTTCTGTAAATTGGCCAAATTCTTTAATACCCATAGGATAAGTCAAGAAAGAGCGCAGTTGGAGCTTCCAATAAAAGGTCAATCAACAAACCCCGTTGAAACATAATGAATCAATCTAAACTCACAAATTAACTTCTACCAACACTTGCATTCGGTTATAACGAAGTTGCGGACTCTGACCTTTTGTCGCTTATTTTTGTCATATATTGTCATTTTGACATTGCGCCACAATTTTTTCATATTTCAGTATACCCCATAGTTAATTTGGATTAACACTTATAAACTATGAGATGGACGATGACATTGAACCAAGTTAGTCAAAGGGCACTAAGTTTGCACCTCTCATAGAAATGTCAAGTTCAAAATAATTTCTTTTCTTGTATCATTCAATGAAGTGCAATTTTCAGTTGATTTTACGTCATACCAGACTTTGACATTTACAACAAAAGATCAGAATCAGCATCCTCTTGGACTCAAATACTTACACATATGGGTGTCAAGAACTGATTCAAGTAGACTCTCTCAAGTTAATGCGGTCTTGTAGCTACGAGTATACGTACACACACATACACATAATGCTCATGGATACAAGTGTCCAAAACTCATTTCCGTGTGATATATGTAGAGAGATATTTGCAGTTTGTAAAAAAAAGTTTGGCAGCTACAGGAACGTAAGGATTTTCCTTCATTTTTGTAAAATATCCTATTACTTTTCAACGCTACACCTATAACGATGATTTTAAATTTACTAAAAAAGATATTTGTTCTTTCCATCTTTTCTTTGTCAACGAAAAACAGCAATACTCATATGTAGGCCAATTTGTTCTTTTGTAAGATTTTATCAAATTATACCACCAATGATTGTGGACTTCTTTAACGGCACTTGCGATCATTGTAAATCAATCATTTTAAATTAAAGCTTTGGGTTTCCTAATTCGATAGCATGTAGTAAAAATTTAAGTTAAAATTCAGAGATTTCGTCTTTTTTAAGGTTACACTTCGAAACGGAGGAATGAAGTGGAAAAAATATTAGAAAGCTCCAATTATCCAATTATCTAATAATAAGTTTTAAATCATCATTATTTAACAGTCATATAATAATTCATAAGAAGCTAAGGAAAAAACTAATTCCGGGAGTGGTTTTAAATTTTATAATTTTCTAACAACACTAATCTTCACCAATATCCCATTTTCCCGCATAAATGGGAATTTTGGGTATGCTATCAACCTATGAAAGGGTTGGATATATGTAGTATTATCAAATTATCCATATAATATAGAGGATCATTTAAACAATATATTCGTTTGTCTTCTTCTAAGGGTGACAATGACATCGGGACGATCATTCCTTGAAAAAAAAAGAATAGTAATTTAAAGCGTGGAACTGAAATAACGGCACTTAAATGATACAACCAACGTCTTCAATAGAGAAGGGAAGTTAAATTAAAACAAACAAACAAAATACAGGAAATTGAATCAATGATAAATTTATTTTATTATTTTTCCTTTGAATATTGGTCGTAATTTTTATTTCACTCTCTGCTTTAAAGACATTTAAAGCAGTCACATCAGCATCTAGATACAGTCGCAGGTAGGATCAAAGCCCACGACAATAGTGACTAAACGCTTTCTTAGTTAACCTTGACAGTGGCCTGTAATCAGACCAATTAGGAGTCCTACATGCGTCCTACTAAGCATCTCCTCGCCCTTTCCAAAGAAGGAATTGCCATGAAACGATTCGCATGGTTCGGTTTGGTCCCGCGATGCTCCTCCAATCCATGCAGTGGGCCTCTGATATGGGTTTCCGAATGGCCCCCTTTTCCATCCATAGGGGAAAATCCGCACATTGGCTCTGGGTTAATCTGACATATAGCTGAGACTTGTCTAGCAAGCTCATCAGCTTTCCCATTGCCGGCAAAGCATTGATGTCTCTAACCCGACTCGATCTACTCATCTTATCAAGGACGCTTTTGCATTCCCCTCCAGCTTTGATTTCACTGTCGATGATAAAATTGCTGTAATTTCTGACTCACTGTCGGCAAATATAAGGATGCTTTTATTGCTAAGGCTCTCTTAATATTATCGTAAAAGAAGTATACCTACTCACGAACACAAACGTACCTTCTCATTCAAGCGTTAATAGACTAATTGGAGATTCTATATGCCAATAATACATGAAAGCGTAGGATTTGCAATTTTTCTATCTTTCACAAAATCTCATATTTTGGTAATTCTGCAAAAAGGTAAAATTTCGTATAATGACACCATAATAATTCTTTTAACTTTCACTTCCGTGCATTAATAACATTGTAAGCATTTAGCATTCAGAAATCTTCTCAAATTATAAAATAAATATTTACCATAAGCAACAGACTCAAAGAATCCCCTCTCCAAGCTCTCCAATCGGGATAATATTAAAGAGCTCTTTAAATTTTCAATTACTTACATATAATTTCTGCATAATCACAAAAACGCGATATAGTAATACAAGCAGGCTGATAATATGCCACTCTTACACTTATTAAATTTGAAAGAACATCGGACTAGGGCACTGTTGGTTCAGCTCAGTCAATTTACAATTCAAATAATGAAAATACTATTCTGTAAATATTTGCGTTAACTCAATTCAGTTTTCACGACTTTGGTGTTTAAACGCTTTGATCAAGAGCCATTAAGATCTCTGGCCTCTTTGTACATATTATTACTTTAACATTGGGGCTTCAAGGAAAGTTGCCACTTAACAACATCTTAAAGTATAGGATACCAACTGCACCTATTTCAGTAGTCACATTGTAATTAGTATTCAGAGCGCAATGTCTCAGGTATGTACCAAGTTATAGGTAAACGATTCGAGATATATGGTATAGGTATGTTTTCATATAACGACTAGGTAACAAAAGGATGCCGAGAACAGTTTAGTACGACAACGTCTCTAGTGAAGTAGCGCATTTCTGACTACTGCCTTCAATTTACATATATATTCAGATTATGATTAATATTTATTCTGTATACACATTTATCGACGTTTTGATTTATAGATAGTTCATTCTCCTTGATTCATGGGCTCTACATATGGACGGATTACAAATCACTTGAGCGCTAAATCAAACAAGTGCTTAAACTTCATATTAAAAAGCTTTAATTAAGTATTTGATCAAAAGTGTTTTGTTAAATTTTGCAATTAATTTTTATGTATAAAATGGTAGCAATTTAAACGCAATAATAACGAATATCACGTCGTTTTAATTTATTTCACAATAACATAATATTTAATTTGACTTCGTATGACTTCAAGTACAAGGGGTGAAAAATATATGTCGAACAAATTTTGAGTGGATTTAATTAGTTGACCGACATATACGAGTATACATACAAGGACTTCAACAAATATTTTTAAGAAACGAATTTTAACTCAATATAATAGAATTTTCATAATGTTAATCTTTTGTACTAACTACAAGATTAAACACAACAATTCTAAC
Organism: Dioctria linearis; assembly: GCA_963930735.1. Classification (NCBI taxonomy): domain Eukaryota; kingdom Metazoa; phylum Arthropoda; class Insecta; order Diptera; family Asilidae; genus Dioctria; species Dioctria linearis. The sequence continues at coordinate 50,747,639 of OZ005742.1, read as the reverse complement.
AGGTACAATACATAATTTTGGAATTTACATCCAAACACAAGGTCAAGGTTATAAAGAACACAAATTTAAGAAAGCCGGAGAAATTGAAAGCAGTTTTGGAATTTCTTAATTAAAGCTGGTTTTGAATGTTTACTTGAAACAGTAACTTCAATTCTAAAGGTGTAGTTATACGACGGAGACTTTGTACTCCATAGAACTTTTTTTTAGTCTCTGGACACCGAAAGACTCATGTATATATACCTTTGGAGACACAAAAAACCTCTAAAGAGACCAAATCTCTTGAGACGTTTTTGGTTTTCGATCTCACGTCGTGTATTTCAAAGCAAACAGGTCTCCAGCTCTCCGGAGACTATTTGTGCAGAATACTCTGTCAGTTAACTGTGAAGTGAGTTTGAAAAAGTTTTTTATTAATTTTTTTTATTCTTTAGAAAATCGAACAAAATTTCAACGTTCTTCTTTTGCTGAAAGTAGAGTTTTTGTCCTGCGATGCATGCTGCCTAAATTAAAAGACTTTGAAATCCTTAAAATTTTCCGATTTTTGATATGCTAAGTTATATTAAATAAATCATAACATTGGGTCTAATTATCACAGGGGCTATTCTTTAGATTATTTCAGAGAAAATTATATATACATAGAATGCCCTTTATAAGAAAAACAATTAAGAATAATAAAAATATCCGTTATTCTTGAATATCTCAAAATACATTCTTTTAATTCTTCTTATTTTTTTTTTTAAAATAGAGATTACTCTTTGGGATTTTTTACGGGGGTAAACTTATATTTGTTCAAGAAGGAATTTATTTGGATTCCCCGGTATATAACTAGCAAAAGCTAAAAAATGTTTTTAATTTATTATTTCATCACAGAACCCATTATATTTTTGGTGACGAGATTCAAGCCTTGGTTTTGACTCATCAACAGGTCCCAAATAGCGAGTGACTTGAAAAACAAATGAAAAAATAGAACAAAGAAATGAAATGAAAAAATGAAAAAAAATTTTAATTAAAAATTTTTTTTCTATTTTTCTCAGTTTTTCATTTTTTCATTTCTTTTCTTTGTTCTATTTTTTCATTTGTTTTTCAAGTCGCTCAATTTCGCTATTTGGGACCTGTTGATGAGTCAAAACCAAGACTTGAAACTTGTCACCCAAATAAAATGGGTTGTGTGATGAAATAATAAATAAAATTTTTTTTAGCTTTTCCTATATACCGGAGAATCCAAATAAATTCCTTCTTGAACAAATGCTTATTTTTTTAAATAAAATACTAATAATTATTGTTAGTAAATTATTAAAACCTCAAATTGGGATAGTAATTGTTTAAAGAAAGAGAATTTTTTTCGTTCATAGAGGTCTGGTTATTTTAGAAGAAAAAACATATCACAAAAATATGTTATGTCATCCTTTATCCCGTAAAACTTGTACACCAAGGATATACTTTTATTAAGCTTTTTCGCATAATATAAAATTTTTCAAAAGCGTTTTAGATAATTCTTTCTAACAAAGTCTTGCTTGAGAATTAACAAAGGTCTTTGAAAATCTCTAAAGACCATACATCAAATTTCGTGTTAACTCTTTGAAGACGTGTCTCTAGTCTAGAGACTTTTTTGTTATGCCTTGCGGCAGAGATCTAATTTTTGGTGTCCAGAGACAAAAGTCTCTTGCTGTGTAAACATATCGGAGATTTTAGTCTCTGTAAACTGGAGACTAGAGACCAAAAGTCTCTCACCGTGTACTTTTGCCTTAATAAGTAAAAAAGTTAGAATTGGTCTCAGTCCCTAGATCAGGGGTAGCTAATCAGCCCCTACCCCACTAGTAGGTTTTCATAGTGGGCAGTAGGGGTTTTGTCCGTTGTTTAAACTACTTTCCGTTTTCAGTGCGTATCTAAGGGTACGTTAACACTTGACAGTTATTACGGAATATTTGTGTCTTAGACAGTAACTGAATGTTGGGAAGACGGAAAATAGGATATGTCAAACAGAGATGGCTGAGAATAGAAAGAATTGTCGGCAGATAACGTGTCTCAAATCGTAAAACTTGAGACTTTTTATCCTTTTTTATTAATTTATTATAATTATTTCCACAGCAGCATTCTTCCTTGAAAGTTCCATTTCCGCTGATGATTTCAGCCAGCTTAGTTAATGTCTGAGATCTGTTGTCGAAAATATTATGTGTTCTGTTTGTGATCTGCCATCTGTGTTGCGTTGAGGATTTAAGCGCTGAGAATTTTCTAGAGTTTTCTATCATTCAAGATTTCTCAAATAACCTATTTTCTACCAAGTTAGAGCTATTTCTTGACAGTTGTCGAGAGTACAATTAAGATTCTGTGCAGATTTTAGTTTATTTTTCTTGCAAAAAAATAAGCTCTAAAGTCTAGAGGATAAATCTTCTCTCTACTGGAGACGTGTGTCTCCATATAAGTGTCAGAATAACTATCAAGTGACACGTATATAAAGATTCACTGACAAAGCAGATTGGACTGCCCTTAATTTGGCTTATCAGCATTACTGTTTTTTACAGATATGTTTTGTAAGTACAGAATATAAGGCTTTGTACAATACAAGCTGTGTCCCTTCTTTTTACTTCATTAAACATTGAAAAAATTATTTCGGCTGCTACGCTGCTGTGAGATAAAGCTGCATAAAACTCGACTTATTGCAGAAAATTTTAAATTTCCCAAACTGAGTAGCAAACATCTACGCAGTAGCAAACAACACTCCCCTCAAAAATTACAAAAGTTTTTCAGTTGCACTAAAAAGGTTGACTGCACTAAATGAATTTCCGTACATAATTTCGTATTCTCACCCCTTTGTACAAGTTTGGTTCGTCGGATAGTAAAAATGATTTTAACCAATTTCATAGGAATTTATATTCTGAAGATCTTTTCGGTGCAATAAAAACATCTAGAACTGATCGTTTTCACAGTATACATAAAAACCCCCCAATTTTTATATGGCAACAACAAGATGGAGTTGCCCGATTTCAGACAGACGGACATGCAAAAATCAAATTTACTTTTACGCATTAGGTGTTCATTCAATTTTGTTCTGGCAGTATAATTTCTATTGGTTACTGTTTTATTTAAGTATGTTTACAAAATAACTTTTGGATATATGTAATTAATAATAAAAAGCCCGGTCTTCTGTAAAAATACTTCATTCTACTGAGAAAGTGTTTACAGTTGGGGGTCTGAATCGCAACAGCCTAATCTCCTGCGATTACGTGCTTACAATGGTGTCAAATTCACAATAGAGAGTATATAAGTCTATTAGGCAGAGGCGTCGTGTTTAATAATGTTTTATATTTCATATCATTCACTTATACAACAGTTACAAATGGAATGATAGACTTAGTTTACATCTAGGGTATAAAAACCATTTTTTAAGACACAATCGAAAATATACAAATGAGTTCGCTGTTTGATTCCAGTTGAAAAAGGCCTACTCCCCAGAGCTTAGGATATGAGTTACGTAAATGGGGTTACAGGGATCTTTATTGAAGATTTTTTGGTTCAATTTACACTAAAGATTTTATTTATTTATCTGCAAACTAATAAAGTAACTGTCTCTAAGCCACGCATTTTTAATTCTAGTTAATATGAAAAATCATCAAATACAACCAGTTCAAGACAATATATCCTTGACGAATTTAAGTCTAAAATTCTTTTTCCTCTTCACGCTCTTAATTAATGAATTAATTAATAAAAAAAATCAATTTCAAAAATGAAAGGGGGCATGCTCGAGTAGTTTTAAGTGTCGCATCGTAACCAGATAACCTAATTACAGGAACTAAAATTAGTTGCAACAAATTACATTGACCGACTGTATCAATTACATAATTGATATGATCTATGTAGTATACATATGTATGTATCATATTAAGGGATATCTGATATTGTTGAATATTCTTTGTAAGATTGTAATTTTGTTTGTTTATTCGGAGATTATAAAACCTAGAAATGTTAGTTTCAATTTAGAAAAAGAAGAAATGGATTTGTTGTTTTTACAAATCTTGAAGTAGTTTTTTCAGATTTAGATAACTATTTCAATTTCAAAGATTCAAATACATTTGCTCTTAATTTAAATTCATAGTATAAATCACTCGACCAAAAATTTGTTTTATTTTGACCCTCACAAAATATTCTTGATGGATGTAACCCATATAAAATTCGAAATGAAGAACTAAGGTTAATAATTTTGAAATAGTAACGAAGAGGAAAATAAAAAAGTTATGGACCAAAGAGGACTTTTTTTTCAGAATATACTGAAAAACGTGGCATCAATGTTTTATTTTGGCTTAACCCTAAATTTCTCAAGAAAATTTCACGAAAATAAGTTTTAATGAAGTAAGCTTCATCAATTGATAAGTTGAATTCAAAGAAATGCTCATGCTTTTTTAACTTTATATGTTTTTTTTGTAAATTTAAGGGTAATATAGTGAAAACTCTTTAAGGCGGACAGGCATGGAACCAAGAAATATTGTCAGTTAAGCGGGATGTCCGTTATTGAGGGAGTCGAAATAAAAACACCAAGAATCCTATACATAGATTGATACATACTAGTAAATAGTATATTTATTTGAACCAAGTTCGAGCAAAATATATATAAAGGAAGAATTTTTGTTTAATACTTAACATTACACTTTTACACATTTTATGAAGGATCAAATTTTCCAGTTATATATGTATGTATGAAAGTATTTATTTCAAAGAAATCATCCATTCCGCTTTGTCGTAGATGTATCCCAGAATTTGAAGTCATTTTAAGAGCCTCGTTGATCATTGGGGGTAAATTTCCCATTCTTCTTTTTTGGATCTATCTTAGGAGCAATATTTGCCCGCTCATGCGAGGGTTCCGCTTATAGGAGATGCCCGTTAGGACAGGTTTCACTGTACATCCATGCACATTTACAAAATAAATTATACTAAAATAAATACCAATAAGTAACAAATTAAAATGCATTAATGCCGGTATTCACCAACCAATTTAATAAAAATTTAATTTGAGGTTTTAGTATTCGCGTTAGAAAGAGTTAGTTTGAACTTAGAACAAAATTCATACATATTATCTTTATATATTTACACAAAATAATACATATTTAATTGTAATTTAAATTTTAAATAAAAGAATAGAAAAAGGTTAAAAAAATGTTATCCTTGCATTTAAAAAAAACAAAAAAATGCTTAAAGTACTGAGTGCATGGTGCCATTTATATTGAAACCGTTCATGTTCTCCTCTTCATGAACACTTAAGGTAAGATTGTGATTTCACATCCTTTTTCTCTTAACAGTAACTTTTTTTACAATGTCCAATCACTTCTTCGTCTCCCACTTTTTAGCAGTTATGGGACATTAAAGTTAAAAATTAAAAAAAAAATCGTAAATCTTTTCTTTCTTTTTTTAAGTATTTAATTATCCAATTTTTCCGCCAAAAGTCTTGGTTAGGTCAATACTTTCATACAAAATTAGGAAACCTTAGAATGTTACCTTTCTTTATGCAACCATTTTTTAGATAAAACTGTTTTTATGCTTTATAATTTCATTAATTTTGTTATTGTTATTGTCATTGCATATAGAAAAATTTAATAATTTAATCACGTCTGACTCGTCATGGGAAAAAGATAGGTAAATACATGCTCGGTATAGAATGAAGGTAAAATTTCACAGAACTCAAATCTGGATTTAAAAAATTCAGGATAATGGGACATTTTGGCGGGAGTTTGTTAAGGTTTTAAAAAAAATTTAGAAAATTTGTTAACTTAGATTCTTCTTCACAATTTTATACTAGAAATGAGTAGGTAATGAGGTGGTCAAAGACTCTTTAAAATGCATGCATGAAGCGTTCTCTGGAATTTTGTAATTTAATAAATTTGAAAGCAGAGCCAAAATTTAAGCGGTGAAATTTCATTGTTTTTTTTTCACACTAGGTTTTCATTACAAAGTTCATGTACATATATGATTTCTTACATTATTACACAAAGTTTGTAATTAAGAGAATTGTCGAATTGTAATCGAAATGTTTCTCAATAGAAAACCGAAACATGATCGTATCAGCATAATCAGTATATGTATGGAAATGTTGTCAGGGTTGGCCACCTTTCTGATTTTTTCCCATAACTTCAGCTTAAGAAAGAATTTGGTCAATCCAAGCACATCATTGGAAAGGTCTGGGAAAAAGGAACACTTTTGATGAACATCACAGATTGATTGGGTGAAAAATTAAAAAAATTATAGGCAGTGCTGGCTAGGTTAGCCAATCAGCGAAATATGTGCTGAAATGATTAAAAATGATCTGGAAAAATTAATTGAATGAAATAAAAAGCCGAATTTGTTCTTTTTTTCTGTTTTCTAGCAAAATATGAATGGCACATTATTCGGAATCGCGTTTCCGGCATATGTCGTTATATGTACCAATTGACGCCCTTCAAATGCACTTCTCTCTTTTATTGTCCGAAGAGGACTTTTTCTGCGTTTTTTTTTTGGGTATCTTTCTTTAGTTAGTGTTTTATTGGCGGACTTCGTTGGGATTTCTGCGGAACATATTTTGGACGTCTTTGAAGCACACGATCACAGTGGGTCACAAAGTGGCCAACCTCAATGACAAGCACCACGTAAATTTACAACCAAACATGTTACAGGATTGACTTTTTCTTTTGGTATGTTTTCAAGCATAAGCCACACAACACATGCATAATGCTTACCTTGATGATTGGAAATTTTCTCCTCACTTTCTGACCGTATTCACGCTGCTAAAAAAAACTTTTTTTTGAATGTCAAACTGCTGAGTGCGAAACACGTGCTTTGCGTTTACGTTCTAAATCTGTAATGTCACAAAAAGTTCGCTGTTATTGAGAGAAGTTTTTCCGCACTCAAACATTGGTGGCGCTAGTAGTCAAAACTAGAAAAATCTCAGATGGTCGACCCAGACGACACAAATATTAAAGGAAATGTTGATCTTCACTTCACACTTCACACGTACGCCTAGCAAATGGGGAGGTGTCACCATTATATATGTTAACTTTTTTAAAGACATATTTGATCTGTTTAGGATTTTTTTGGAAGACCCAAAAGTGACAATATTACTTTTCAGAGAGTATTCTGAACTTTCTATGTATCTTTGGTAACATTTAGATATTTTGCAAAAAATAAGAATAAAAATTTTGCACATTTGAAGCTGGGTTAGAGGTTAATCTTAAATAATCGACTGAATTTAAGTAACATTCAACAGGAAGGGGTTATACCATTTTAAGAAATCGTTACATTTATTTGGAGGAAAAGTTAAAACTCCCGAGAAATTCATTAAATCCATCATAATCACCTCATTGAAAATTTCATGCTTTAATGTGAACGTCACGAGTGCATTTTAATTATACCATAATTAATCTGTTGTCGAGGGGAGGATAATGGTTATTAGTTGCAGAGAACGGACATAAGGATGTAAAGCTATTCACATACTGTATATTCTGTACAAACTAAATCGTGAAGTCTGTTATTATGATTAGGTTGCTTGTTAAATGTTATATTGCCTCAAATTATAAAGTTCCATGTTATTAAGGAGAAACTGTCAGACAAGACTATAGGCCCTGCGGAGATGCAAAAAATTTTCAGTTGGTTCAGAAGTCCAGTTGAGGTGAGATAAATTAAGATCTTTTATAAGATAACGACTTTCGAATTAACAAGTAGTTTCAGAATTTTTTCACTCAGATTAGAAAAAAGTGAGTTATAGCATAGATGGTACAAGAGCAGAGTATACACATTATGAAATGGGTAGTGCATTCTGGAATGAACAGCAACATGTTTTAGAGCGTGCCGAAAACAAATATTTTTATAATAGTACTTTTGTATACATTTGATAGATTTTCTCAATACTTCAGATACGAAAAAATAAGAATCACTTTTGATACTGCATGCGACATCTAGTTCTTGTGCCATCTATGGTTATAGATACTATAATTTTGGCTACGAATTCAAACGTAGCCTTAATAAGGATTTAATAAAGTTAATCAATCATTTATCAGTCATATCTAGTTTTGTTAACATAAATCTGCGTTAAGATTCGCAAAATTGAAACAATGTAGGCATATCTAAGATAAATAAACAAAAATCTACAATAAGAATGCAAATCAAATCAATATTGCTATGAAATACATGCACATACAATAATCTGACATTGAAATATGAAATGAAATTTTTCCAGATATTTTAGCGCCAGCTAGAAAACAAGTTTTCCATAATAAACAGAGGCCAATGGCCAAATAAACCGGTTATTGTCTCATCTGCCTCACGTATCAAATAAATTTCATCTATCAAATTGAAAACTCATTTCCTTGATTCAAAAATTCAAAATAGACGCGAAATTGTGCGATTTTTTGCTCCTAGTGCAACTCATCAAACTTTCACCGGACATCAATGATCAAAGAAAGCGAGTAGAAGTCACTCTACCGGTCAATCATCTTTTCTCTTGTGATCAGATTCACGCAAAAATATCATAAACAGCAAACAGGTATATATACATTGCAGAGTTGTCTTATGCGATGTTGCAGCTGGGCTGCTGGTCAAAAGATGTAAATAAATCGAGAAATGATGAGTCTACACAGAGTGGGCTTTCTCGTCGTCGAAATATCCGTCCATTCGACTTGGTATGTAGGTATGTATGTACCTCAGATGAATGCAAATTAATCCATCGGATAATCAAAACTGGTTGTCTCGAATGGTGCAAATATATACAAATATATACACTATAAATATACAAAAAAAAACAACTTCGTCTTCAACCACCCAGTAGCCTGGAGGTGTATTACAGAAAGTGAGAATTTATTCATTTCCGATGTTGTTGATCTCGAAGGAGAAATGGAAGAAAGTTGCAAGTCTTTTGAATCGAGTTTCAGCGGTTTATAATACGCATTTCTTTACCTGTTATGAAACGTATCTGATAAGATCTTGTAGTTTAGTAAATTTTACAAGTGCCACAAGGTCTTTTCAGCTCTAGCTCTTATCGAGGTATTACAAGATACCAATCTAGGCCAAACAGCCAAAAGATTATCGTGCACTTCTAAATCAACGGATTCAAATCAAAATGATTAATTACGGTCGTTTTTACTACCAGAAATAGCATATTTATGCAAATATTATAACAATAAAGATTTGCCTTTGAGCTTGTTAAAATCAAGTGCAATTTGCAAATCCATAAAAGCTGACCTATTTCCGAGTTTGACCAAAACTTTACATGGGTGTCTACTTGAATGTTAGATTAAATGTACATAAGGATCGAAGTGATGAAGATCATTACAATCACCGCAATATATATTCACACCTTAGCCAAGGTATTTTAAGATAATGAAGAGTTGTTCAGTTCAGAGAAAACAATATTATGCTTTTAGGATATTTTAAAAGAATTATTTTCTTTGGGAGACTTATTATATAAGTGAAAGGTGATGTTATCGACAATTGTATTTCTAAAGAGCATGTATTCAACAGAGGACAGATTGAAGTAGATAATGAAATGTGACATGAATTTTTATTACTGCTTCGGGTTTTTTACTGAAAGTTATAAAATCGTAAAATATTTCAATTCGCACACAAATACATGTATATGTGTATGTACAAAGTTTCTGGCTCATATATACGTGAATAAGACAGTAACGCAATCGCTATTAGATTTTACATCATATGTGTAGCGAAAACATAAATATTAAATTTTGCTTTTTGAGATTACCAACAGGAAAATTGAAATTTAAAATAACACGTAACACCTACATATTAGTTCATTATCCATGGTGAAAATTCCTGTTTGACTAACGAATTAGATAAAGACTTTTCGTTGTATAGATTTCCATTTGTATATATATATTATATAAACCTCTAGTACCAACTTAACTCCAAAGGGAATTTCATTCATAAATATAAGAAGATAATTTATGACTCAAAGACTCTTATGCGTTGAAACTGATACAAAATTCGGAAGTTTAACATCATAAAAAAGTCTTTATAGTAATGTCGGTGTGAATATGTTCGCAAATAAATACATTCCTTACAATCCTTCGCTGCCACTTAAGCATCTCAAGCAAATATAAGTTTGGTATTATATTATTGCACTGTAATTGCTTAATTCTACAACTGTACAACAATTCCAATTACTGTAGCTGTTCTGATAAGAACACAATAATAATCGATATACATAAGTATAACTTCTTCTAAGTCATCCATGAAGTGTGGCAATTCTTGAATATTTGAATAACTTAAAAAAGTACTTTTCAAATTAAATTATTATTTTTAAGTACATACTATGATTTTTTACCGGGTAAACTTTACAACTGTTCTAGAAGGTTATTTTTGGATTCTCCAGTACAACAGTAAGAACGAAAAAAAAATTTATTCGCTATTTCATCACACAATTTATTGATTTTGGGTTTCAATCTTGGTTTGAACTCATCAACAGATAGCGAAATTGAGTGACTCGAAAAAACATTCGAAAATAGAAAATGCAAAGAAATAAAAGAAATGAAAAAAAAATGGAAAAATTAAGAAAAATTAATTTCAGTTCATTTTCCTATTTTGCATATGTTTTTTCGAATCATTCAATTTTGCTATTTGGGACCTGTTGATGAGATCAAACCAAGACATGAAACTTGCTACCCAAAATCAATAAATTGTGTGATGAAATAACGAATAAAAAAATTATTCGCTTTTGCTGATGAAAACAACCGGCGAGCTAGAAGAAAAAAAAATACTTTCTAATCAATAATCAATCATCATCTCCAAAAACTAGAGAAGATAAGCAAGCACACTGGGAATCTGGATTCCTCATAATCTTAGTGACTAATAAAAGCAAGCGGAAATCAATAGTTACTAGCTTGCTCTCTCGGTATAAGAATGGCCCATTTTTTTGATCAAATTGTTACGGGAGGCAAAAAATTGATCACGTGTGAAAACATTATTGACAGTGAGTTGACAAAGATCAGTAGTAAAAAAAAATGAAATTAATTTTAGTGCTCTTACTACAAATTGTTCTTTGAACTACTTAATTGATATGTTCATTAATTTTACAATACTTATATTGTTAATAATATGAAGCTACTAAAATTCTGGAAATATGGGAACAAATAACATGTGTCAAAATTTAGCTATTGTTGAACCAAAGGAAGAATATTAAGGCTGGGTCTATGTCATAATTGGGACAACTCGGTGCACATTTAGCAAGATGGGCGGGGCGTTAAGATTTTTTAATAAATCGCAAATTCATTAATGGAATATTTATTTAAACACCTAAGGCAACAAATTAACGTTTTCTAATTTTAAAATTTGTCAACCAATTTTTATTGAAAATGATTTAAAAATGAAAATTCAATGATTTTTTTTAAATTTCTCTGGTTTACGGTGCGGGGCTACCACAAATTTGAACTAAATTAAATAAGTTTTTTAAATAAGCTTTTTGAAGTTAGTAAGCAGAAAATAACGGTTTCCGATTTTTAAAGTTCTACTTATATCTACGACAATTCGACGCAATATTTTTGTTTTACCTGCATTTTACCCATTAAGAAAGCAATCTATTGCATCAAATTTTCACAAAAATAAGTAGAATTTTAAAAATCGGAAACCGTTATTTTCTGCTTATTAACTTCAATAAGCTTATGTTAAAAATTCATTTAATTCAGTTCAAATTTGAGACAGCCCAGCTCCGCAAACCAGAGAAATTAAAAAAAAATCTTTGAATTTTCATTTTTAAATCATTTTCAATAAAAGTTGGGGGACAAATTTAAAAATTAGAAAACGTTAGTTTGTTGCCTTAGATGTTTAAATAAATATTCCATTAATCAATTTGCGATTTATTCAAAAATCTTAACGCTAACTCTGCACCGAGTTGTCCCAATTATGTCATAGACCCAGCCTTAATAGGACGAAATGACAAGAATTGAGGAAACGCAAAGCATATAAACGATGAGACAATGTCATGCAATGAAAAAAACAGTTGGTTGACAAAATTATTTTCTCTACGGAAGATTGGATGGGAAACTGACGTCTATCATACCAGCAGAAGAAAGGCAAACGAAAAGCAGGTTGCTCAAAGATATATCAATGTCTCCGCTAAACAACGAAAAACAACCTAAAAAAATTTGATAATTATCTTCAAAAATCATTAAATTCATTTTCATAATGAAACTGATGGAAAAGTAAGAGTATATATCGTTGGATGTTTTTCTCCATATAAGTACTCTGCCTTTAAATGATCCACTATAATAGCTAAAATATTAAAGCTTTCAATAAGAAAATTTTTTGATTCGGTAATGAATATGAACAATGTAGTACATACCAATGCGACAATGTTTCTTCAGTTAAGCAGTGCTTAAAAATACTACACGTAATACTAACGTAGCTATTAAGAGTGTAAACAAAAAAAGTATTACTTACCTCTCTAACATAAGTGATTGCTATAAGAAAGTTGTGTTGAATCGGGAACAAAATCTTAGCTGGGACTTAATTTGCTAAAAGTCGACAGATTACAATTGAGCAACTAGTCATGCAATAATAAAGGTAACTAATTAACTAATGTACACTTTAAATTAGAACATATTTTAAAGTCACCAATCTATACCCCTTCAGACTATATTGTGAGAATGAAACTAACTAACCCATTTATCACATTCGTGTATCCAACAAATTTGCTTTGAAAAGAGCAGGCAAGAAACCCGACTACGGTAACTTACCTCCTATAACTTCAGTACACTTCAGGTAAAATGATAAATTTCGAATTAAACTTCAAAGAAGATTGAAATGGCTTCCTCAAAGAAATAAGTTGCTGGTAGCATCTACCCAAAACAACTTCCAAATTCAGAATTAAAATATACATGCATCTACAATAGCTGAAAGTACAGATCGATGAGGATCATTATCCGTTTCACGACAGCTTTGCATTTAAAACAAACAAACAAATTCAATAATTATTATGTAATAATTTAATTAATTCATTAATTACATTAAGCTCTCTTTAATTTTTTTTTACATTATTCAAAAATATTATTTTTAAATTCTGTGTCCAAGTAAATTGCAAAAAATCAACAAGGATAAATACCTCTTATGTGAAGAGTTGAATCAAATAATACCTTCTATGTATATCACCAAAGGAGGCTTAACAAAGCCGACTTACCAAACAGCACCTAATAACTTAAAAATTTTCGGGAAAACCTTAACATCAACGGAACGCCAAAAAAGTCCAAGATCAATGGATATTTAATGAAACCTGGCAACAAGCTTAAAACAGAAGGAATTAACTTAATCTCCACATCCAAAGCTCCAATAATTAATGAGAAGGTACGGGTTATGAACAGCTTCTATTATCTCAGTAGTATAATTACCAAATCTGGTGATATTTAAGAGAGAAAAAATGTAATTTCCAGAATAAACAAAACAAATAATGCCAAGGAATAGAACTCCATTAAAAACTCAATAAAAACAAATGTTTGGCTGCTTAACTCCTATAAGAAGTAAAAATAAGAACTGGTCTGAGACGAATACCCTAGATAATAGCCCATAAATATAATTTCGTTTGATCACCCATTTGTGCACGTCTGATTTCTGAAGGGGTATTTCGCATATATTTCTCGAACGGTATGTCAAACAGTAAAAATGATTATAGCCATTTTCATAAGATCTCATATTTTGAATAACTAATCAGTACAGGATAAATGTATAGGACTGGTCATTTTGAGAATATACGTAAAAACCCTAAATTTTTATATGGCAACACCAAGAAAAGACAGCCCGATTTAGCCCATATATGAAAACTATATCTCCTCTTTCTATGAAAACGCCTTGTACAAAAATGTCAGCTCCCTACGTTGTCGCGTTCTCAGGCAGTGTTCAAATATATAGTGAAAAAGAGTAAAAATTATAATAGTTTTCAGACCAATCATATTATACCGTAGATAAAAATAAAAGTTAAATAAAGTGAAAACCAAAAGTTTTGTATGGCAATACCAAAAATGGGTTGCTTTATTTAGTTCATTTTTGGAATTTTGTTTACTATTGCTATGAAAACATCATGTACCAAATTTCAGCTCTGTATATGGCAATCCTATAAAGGAGTTACCCGATTGATCCCATTTTTGAGCTTAAATTTAATTTTTTTTTTAAAGCCCATGTGCAAAGTTTCAGCACTCTAAGTGAACACGTTCCCGAGTTATCGTGAAGATAGACAGACAATCATCGGCAGTTATTGGTATAAGGTCAAATGCAATGGGTCTCGATTGCATACATCCTAGTTTCGTTAAAGCTATTCTACCTATTTTACTACTGTATCTTACACACAACTTATATGCTATCATAACCTACTCGTGCGTTCCCAAAAGTTGGAAATTAGCTAAGATAATACCAAATCCTAAGACATCTTCATCAGTATACCGACCTATCTCTATTCTTCCATTCTTCTCTAAGGTGTTCTAGAAAATAATGTACAATAAAATATTGAAAATAATAACTTGATATCCGAATGTCAATCTGGATGCAAAGTTAAGTATAGCTGCAGAACTGCTTTGATTAAAATATCCAATGACATTCGTGATGCAATTGATTATAAAATGGCGATAGTACTTGTACTGCTGGAATTCTCTAAGTGTTTTGACAATGTGAATCTCATACTTTTGTTTAATAAGCTTGCAGCTCACATAAATTTTTCCTCATCTGGCTGTAAGCTTATAATGTCTTACCTTGGCCAGCACCGAGTTGTTAGTGGAAATAGAGTCTCTCATTTTCTACTCATTCTTACTCAGGTTCCTCAAGGATCAATTTTAGGCACATTGCTGTTTACTATGTTCATTAATAACTTAAACTTGGTAGTTAAACATTATAAATTTCATCTGTATGCTCACGAGTTTCAACTTTATATCTTTGAGCCGGGGGAATCAACTGATGATGCAGTACACTACGCCAATACCGATCTTATGCACACACATTCTTGGACACTACAGAATAAGCTAAATCTTAACGCTTCAAAGTCCACCTCAATAGTCAAATTTAAAGCTGAGCTAGATACGTCTTTTTTCCCTGATTTGAAAATTAATGATGAGGATATCCTGTATAACAAATCAGTAAATAACCTGGGTATAGTATTCAGTCAAACTTAAACTGGAGTGCTCATCTTAACTTAGGTACTCGATTCTACCACCTGGAGTAAGCTAAATGTTACTTTTAACTCTGCCATTTATTATATACCTGGTTTGAAGCGCTATGACCATGTCTACATATGTAAAGTTCATCTTTGGATGTACACTTGAGTCGTATCTGGAAGTAAGAATACTAGTATTTTGCGGAATATAATTTATAACCAGAAGCCCATTTACTTATTTAATAAAATTAATTTTGTACAATCATCAAAATCACTTAATTTAATTCAGCCGAGTTTTAAATATCGAACTACTGAACGTCACTTTTTAGTACAATCTTTGATAGTGTGGAACGCTCTCCAAAATAACATAAAAAGAAGCAACAATAGACGTAATTTCCGATCCTTGGTGATAACCTCTTTCAATAGTAAAACATGCAATATTCTATAGTCAATGTGTATGGCTAAATTAAATATATACATGTATATAATATATACTTAATACATATACTTTCAAAATGCAGGAAAAAAAATAAAATTTTTATTTTTTATTTTAAACACTTTTTATACACAAAAATGATAGACAAACGTAACGTTTCAAAAAGTAGGCAAGTCAGTTTCGCGAGTCATATCTCTGGAACGAAATATCTGAAATAAAACAATCACATGGAATTAGATTAAGTATAATACTGAATTCGTTCCGAGCTACAATCATTATTTTTTATATATAATTAACAAACTGGCAGACTTATTTAAGAAAGAAAATGGGTTCTTTTTCAGTGATTTTTACTATAAAAGAAATAGTAAAATTGGAAATTTTGAGATGATCGTAGTTCAGGACGAACTCACTGTTGTACTTAATCTAATTCCATGTGCTTTTTTTATTTAAGATAATACCCTAGGAAGACGGACAAAATCAATGATCATTCATTCGTAATTGATTTTTGCAAAAATCAAGTTACCCAAGATTTTGTGAATTAAAACGAAAGTTCTGTCAATTTTTATATGTAATTGACACAGTGTTGGGCAAAATGTAATCTGATTAATGATTAACAATTAATATTAACCATGTAATCTGTAATCAGATTACTTTGTAACAGATTACTAATGTAATCCATTTCCATAATTACATAATGTAATCGATTAACGTGTAATGTGATTACAAGTTAATCTGATTACACATTAATCGATTACAAGTTAATCCCACTACATGTTAATCTAATTAATGTGATTACATTTAAGACATTTAAAATATTTAAGATATTTGTATTCTAATTCGTCATAAAACTCCCTAAAACTAATTTCGTACGAGAACAATACCATTTTCTTTCGATTCATGTCATTATATTATTAATTACTTTTAAGTAATCTACAAAGTAATCTGTTACAATGTAATTAGATTACAAAATATTCTAATTATATTGTAACAGATTACACATTTGATAGATTACATATTCTCTCATAAGTAATCTGATTGATATGTAATCGAATACAATTTAATTAGATTACTTTGTAATTTGACTAAACTGTAATGGAATTATTAATTAAATTACACTGCAATCAGATTACGCATTGACAGCATATTTTTAATAATTAAAATTCAAATTTAAAGGTAAAGCGTTCCAGAGATATGGCTCAAGTAAAACGTTACATTTGTCTATCATTTTTGTGTATAAAAAGTGTTTCAAATAAAATATAAAAAATGTTTTTACTGCATTTCGAAAGTATGTTTATTAACTCCAACAACTTTTAAATCAATATCAATACTTATACCTATACCTACAAAAAACAATTAGTAAAAATAGCCTGTTTTGTAGCGCGCAAAGTAGTATTAAGTTTTGTTTTTCGAAATTTTGGTAGTGTAGTTGTTCGCTAAATATACTAAATAAACTGAACAAACAGACAGACGGAACAGGCAGAAGGACAGACGGACAGACAGCCGGACGGACAGGCATGGGTTTTGCTCTACCATCATTATTTCTATGCATTACAAACGGAATGACAAACTATGACAGTGCTACCCCTACCATATAATTGCAAGACCTTGAAGGATACTCAATTTATAATACTCCGCCTACACACTGTTATATATTTTGAACGCTTCAAACAACACTCGTGTGAAAGACGCAAGAAACTCATAGAGGAGGAAAAACGAGAAATACATGGAGAATAGGAATTATAACAAAAATTGCATCAGTTTGAAGCTTTGGAAATTCTGGAATGATATAAACAGGGGCGCACCGCGAGGGAGGACGAACGGTCTGTATATTATTACAAAGTCCCATAAAATAAAATAAAACCTTTTAATACAATAGAAATAGAGCCCTATTTTTCCGACTCCTTAGGATTTGGGACTCGTATCCCCCCCCCCCCCCCCCAAGCAAATCCTGGGTGCGTTACTGCATGTAAAGACTATATCAAGAAATAGGGTACGATGTAGCGCTACTGTAATCGTTATATGTCTTTCAAAGGATTAAGGTAAAGTGATAATGAAAATGTGGAACATTTATGTTCATAGTCGTTGACTAGTTTATCTATCTGGAATATTAGTGTCAATGGTAAATAGGTATACCTATTACCGGTAATCACATTAAAACATTTCATTTGCCATTAAGGAAACTAGAAAATACTTATAAGTAAAATCATCATATTCTCATTTAAATTTTATGAGGCTTTCCATATAAAAGAATGTTGAATCCATTTATAAGTAATAAATGAAAACTTAATTAATTAATCTCATTTACTGCAGAAAATTATACACATTTCTATTAAAAATTGCTGTAAAACTGAGAAATATTAAAAATCAATTGTTGCACAATATGTTGTCATCGCAAATTGAGGCGATATCAAGGTGATTTATGTCATGGTCGCATTTTAAATTAAATTTTAATTTTAAATGATTTCTACCCAGCGGTATTCAACTATCCCATAAAATATTTTCAATCTAACTATTGTTGTTGGTACGTGTGGGTACAACCACCAGAATTGATGAATAACATCAAGTTTTCTACTGACATATGTACGTGTGCACATCATCTGTGAAGTGTTTAACAACGTTGCAATTCTTTCTGTGATAATAATAATGTTCCCATAAAAAAAATTTATATTTTGATGCATTCCATGTGCTAATCAACCTTAACATGCAAATCTGTCATTCCATATGAATTTATAATATCTTCAGAATAATTAATAATGTGCTGTCCACAGAAAATATACGATTTGCAAAAATCAGTAAAGTTTTACGGCTTGTCAGATTTGAGGTTAGGTTTAAGTAAAAACCTTATTCTTTATAAATTCTCATGTACCGAGCTTTTCTATTTTCAGGGATTAAGTTTAACTAAGTAAATGATTAATGATCATAACTCATTACAAACAATCATAAATTAGCGTCTGTCAAAATATGATAAACTTATTGAAACTTCGATTCAGCTTCAACTTCATCAACACAAAAGCACAGGAAACAAAATTTTGTAACTTTCTTTTCCGACTCACCTGACCATTGACCAATTTGCTTTCGAATTTCCTTCATTAAGTGTTTCTTTTTCATTAATTTTTTTTCTTCTATATACGATTAGGTACTCCCTGCAATAAGGCAATGATCAAAAGTTGCAAAAAAAATATTTCTTCTTTCCACTATTCGCTATAAATACAATGTAACTGTATCCATATTGGAAGTTAGTTGGAATGGATTGTAGTGCTGCAATTAGCAGAAGGTTGATAACTTTCAAAGTTATGGTCATTTAGCCATAAAATCCACAAGAGATAGCCGCGATGTGTATCGCGGAAGCACTCAAATTCTCATTCAATTAATTGGCCAAAAGAGTGGAATTACGTTATGAGTTTTTTCCCTGGTTAACTTATTTAACGTGGTTATGTTTTTCAAAATAATCATGACATAAGATATCTCACCTTATGTAGATTTACATAAAAAACACGACAAATGCCTAGTGACCTTAGGTCAAGGGGAGATTTTTGCTAAAGTGACACAATTAAAAGACGACTTTAGCACGCAACCTTGTGTGTAAGAGTTACCATTGAATTTTGACTTCAATATCTCTGTGGCGTCGGAGTACTTAACAATGGTTGAGGTTAGACCAGTCCAGACCAATGAAGACAGGATTGTAATTTTGTGATGAATTGAAAGCCAAAATATTTCTTTTTAGAATACAATATTAATTACGTTTATAAGAGATGCTGCGCCATTGTCAGTTTACCTTGATCTCCAGGGGCTATGGCTTTTCTGCAATAGTTATCCCATGATATACCGGGGTTAAATGTTTATTAAAAAATGTTGCACAATACCTAGCCTCTGCGTCTTTCGTATGCTGTGCATAGATTTCATGTCCAATATATCCGGAATTCACTTGCCGTATTTTAAATCATGTTTTTTAATATTGTTTTGAGAAATAATTATAAGTCAATTAATATATTGTAGTGACATATGTAGGTATCGAGAATATGGTCGATCCTGATTTAGTGTAAATGCCCAGACATACCACCCCAACAATAAACACATACGGTAAAAGATATTTGAGCTAAGTTCGGCGTTTAATCGCACAGCAGTTAAGGCTACAACAACACAAGACAGTTCATAAAAATAAAATAAAAATAATATAATAAAATTATTTTATCGAATTAGCTAAATAGAAAGGATTTTAACTGATGCATGTTTTTTCTCTCCTAAGAAAAATATGACAAGTATGCAAAAAAAAAATCGAAAACTAACAAAAGAAATCAAAATTGAAAGGATACCAACCGCTAAGAGGGTCTCTCATAAGTGGTCTTCTGGTACCCTGTTGCTAACCAGTTAAGCTGTTTAGATACCATCTTGAGGATATCTTAAATTATAAGTCAATTAATCTATTAATAATACAAAATTGAATAAAAAATCGATCGATCGAACACACCCAACAACGGAGCGATACTGGATCTTCCACATGTTTCTATTTCGATAATATAAGGACCGATTCTAAGTGGTAGACAGAATATAACTTTGAAGATATTTCCTACCGGGTTGATCATGGACCAGAAAACTGTCAACACTATTTAGAGTCATTTGATGTATCACGTCGTTCGTACGTAAACATAAAATCAGAATACGTCTGAAAGTTGGAAAATTAGGCACCAAGCGGAATGGCGAATTCCACTACTGGACCTACCAGCCTTGTGTTTGTTTTGTTATCCTTCCTAGTCGATCCGTCAGTATATTAAACGTGGGCCCATTGCTAGAACAGGAGGCGTCAGTTAAGATCTGGCTTCTTTAGTTAATGGTTACCTGATAACCTCTTTTGAAGGAAAATCTTTTGGTCTTTTGGTTAGAGCTTTCAGGTCTACTGGAACCGCTCGAGGATGTTAAGATGTGTCATTTCAGATGGAATGTGATCATCTGAACTTTTCCTTCGAAGCCTTACTTCCATCTGGATAAAGAGGTAGAGTGGCTGTAGACCAATAATAGCCGCAAGTGTCCGTTGAGGAAGCGATGTGAGAGCACCGTGGTCCCTAAACAGGCCATTTGTATACAATATGATTATTTTTGGACAGAAAATCCAGTTGTCAAACATTCAAACGAAAATGGATACTGCGGCTACCAACAAGAATCTTTTGTTTGAAAATTATTAGATAACTATACTCGTCATTATCATCACTCAACTTTCAACTGGTGGATTTATTAAGTGATTGGCCTTATTCTCTTCTGTTGGTCGTTTTTTATCGAATTTTAGCGCTTTTTCTCAACTTCGATTGTTTTTTCTTGACTGATTGTTCAATAATGGAAATATTTGGTGGCCAATGAGATGCAACAGGAGATGGATTCATGATAAGATGGTGATGGTGAGACACCGTTACCAGATAATGAATTAGAAGCAATATGGAGTTCATCAAAAGAAACTGATATTTTAGCAAACTCTTTTCCTAATTTGGAAGTCGACTTGATCAATTCAGTAGCAGCGCCGCTTCCATTGTTTGATATTTCAGATCAGGACATTCATTCGGAAGATAGCACTCAGCCACTTCTGTTACCACAACTAGGCTACTCGAAAAAAACACCAGATTTGTCTTACGGCAATGATCGAGTACTGCGGACACCACGGGTGTACTTAAGTAGTTTATTTGTGGCAAAGCACTGCGATTTGGGTATCTACAAAATGTGGTACCCAAATACACTTTACCATTTAAATTTGGAAATGTACCAGGGAAATAACCCTGGGGCAAACCCAGACGACGTCGAAAAATATTGAAAACCTTCAGCACCACTCTTTTCAATCCTTGATGAATTTGACGAAGCAATAAAATCACTTCCATTTTGCTTCTATTTTGATAACCTTTTTACCACACCTGGTGTGTTAACTGGTCTACTTGAAGGTACTCGAGGAAAACAAATTTTTACATGGCTGGTGGATGTTTCTGTCCAAAATTCATAAATACTTAGTCGTAAAACAGGCCACAAGTACACTCAGTTAGAGCTTCGGAGAAGCATCACAAACAAATTTTGTCGCTCATACCTCAACCTCGACTTTCTGGCTATCGACGGCCCTCTCGAAAA
Organism: Dioctria linearis; assembly: GCA_963930735.1. Classification (NCBI taxonomy): domain Eukaryota; kingdom Metazoa; phylum Arthropoda; class Insecta; order Diptera; family Asilidae; genus Dioctria; species Dioctria linearis. Next base: position 50,726,004 of record OZ005742.1, on the reverse strand, counting down.
TTGAAAAATGAAGCCTGATATGATTGTGTTGGCCATTTTGTATAATTTTTTATTTTGTTCATATAATATAACATTTTTACGTGAAATATTTTTCTTTTATCTGGAATATAATTTTTATTTTACTTGTAATACGTGTCATTGTATTTCAATAAATAAGTTGTCGTCCTCTATTTTGGTTTATATTATTTGGACAAATTAGTGCTGAGAATGGCCGAGTGTAGCGTATACGCTGCTGACGCCAAAACCCAAACGAATTGAAGAAATCAAAAAACAGTTTTATTTTAAGCTTCATTGGCCTCCAAACATACACCACACAAGATTTCAGATCTCCTCACCTACTGGGCACCTTTCAGTTTTAATGGGTTAAGATAGAGTAGATTGTAACTTTGAACATAAGGCTATCATCGCAACAATTTGGAAAGATACGCTGTCAAAAATCCAGCAACAGAACAATCTCCCAAGGTCAAATTGAACGAAATTGCGACGAAAAGTAGAAATTCGCCCGATTTTTGCATCACGAGCATCTCGTGAGTTGATAATCCACCACTGCCCATACAACAAATATACATTCAATATTATATCCTCCCCAGCAAGCAAAATGATATGCGGATGATTCGCGAACGATTCCGGTGAAAATAAATTTTATCGCTGAAGATTATTAAATTTTATATTACGGAAGTCACCTTCTTCAGGAAGGGATCTGTTTCGAATGCAATACGTCTTGAGGAGTTGCTTGCGTATCATCTAGGGAACACGAAAGTAATACCTGCAGAAGATAAGAGGAAGATATCATTGAGGAATCACGTTGAAGTATCACATGAGCATTGCCTGAAAGAGAGGAAAATGATATCGCCAAATTGTCTCGATAATATCACCATGGTAATAGAAGCAATTATATTATTTTTAAGTACAATTTTATAAATGAGAGGAGTAAAGTATTATATATGGAGGAAACTTTACTATAATTTACTCCGAACGCTTATTAAACTAGAATGAAAAGACCTAAATTTTCAGGTAATGCATCTTTTTCATTAAAAATAAACGTTAGCCGAATTTTCATCAATGTATTCTCCAAGCGAAACTAAGAAGACAAGTTCGCCCTTGGTTACACAAAGGTAAACTGAAATTGGAAGCTACCGAACTCATATCATTTAATTATTGCTTAAGCTAGTTAAAAGCAATTTTCATACATTTGTATTGGTCAAATATTCCGAAGATAATAACTGGAAGATATCCCCCAATTATCGTGCTAATGATTTTTAATCTTATTTGTTGGGTCACTGCACGCACCGCGTGCTACGCATTCAAAATTTTCAATCTGACTCCCGCTTTAAAAAACATTCGGACCAAGTTTCTAGAAGATGATATGAACTGTTTGGATCTTACTTATTCTTAACAAGTAATATCGTAAAACTACCAACAGAAGAGGTGAGTTCAGCTCAAAATACCTTTCTAAAACCATACGGGATTACTTAATTAATTTAATGAGCGATGAACTTCGTGACATACTTAGTTTAAAAAATTAAATCTTTTGAATACACAAGTCTCTCTGAATTTATTCAATATACCTGACCTTTCGGCATACTGATTAATTGAGCATTATATTACGATATATGGCACATTCCCATTAAAAACCTTTCAATTTAAAAAGTCACATGAAGGAGATAATTACGAACTAAATGATGGATTATCTGGAAATGTGTAAAATCGAATTTTTAAAGTGCCAGGGATAATTGCACGTCAAGGCGATTCCATTTTTTTTTTCAGTTCTCAAGAAAAATGTTCTGAAAACCGGGTATAAAGCCAAATGCACCCAAAATCCATATTGCACTAGAAAATGTAGATTTATTTATTTAAGTAATTCGTATCTACATTGTGCATCTCCTATTGGCTATGCAATATAAGTAAAATATACCAATCTATTGCACATAACTACTCAAATAATTATTATTATAAAACGTAGGTAACTAACTAACTAATAACTAAAATAAGTATAGTAAGTAATACATAGATACTAAAATAAGACAAGATGAGTTAAATCAACGTCATTGTCACAAATTTCATTCAAACGACGAGAGCAATAGCAAATGGGTTCATACTAACCAACAATAAAAGTTTCGGTGATAATACTGGAGAGAGACTTGCTGTTTCAATATTGCAGCTTGCACTAATCCGCATGTGTGTGTCTCTATATACTGAGAAAGAACTAACAAAAGTATGAAGAACCTTGGAACTCAATATTGAAATTGCGAAAAATTTCGCAGTATAATAATAATAATTTAATACACGAACCTTTTAGAACCTAATTTTATATTGCAATGTTCGCTGCAACTTTTTCTGACATTTAATATTTTACACTTGTCAAGTTGAAGTGTCTATTTCGCTTTTATTTCCATATAGACAAGTAATTTCACAATATTTGCTCGGATTTTGTACGTGCGCGAAACTTTCTTAAGTCAAATGACAAATTAAATGATAAATCAAGTGTAAGTTCTCTAATTAATTCTCAGTATCGTAAGCCGCAAGTGTGTCTCTGAAATTGTATTATATTGCAATATCAATGACTCAATTTGAAACCGCAAGTCTGTCCTCGGTGTAAGGTACATGAAATACACTTCGAGCTCTTAGTGAAAAATCTATCATATAAATATTAAGCAAAATTACCAAATCAGCTGAACAAATTTTGTAGCATAGAATATCTCTCAAAACCATTATAGATGATATTCTTCTTCGAGTATCCAAGTGCTGTTACCCAAAAGGCATACATTTCGCATTATCATTGGGTAAATCATGCTTCTAATGGAATCTTCTTAATGCCTAGCAAGTTATTTCTGTTTGTATTTTTGAAATTCTATGGAGAAGCATACTTTGATTATAGATCTAACCAGGACAATGTATAAAGCTTTATATATGCAGTGAGGATTTCTCTTCAGTTTTGCGTTTTATAACACCAAGAATTCCCCAGAGAAAATAAGATAAGTGTGCAATCTACTCCCCAGTTTCGCATCAAAAATGAAGTGTGTATGGGTTAGTTATTCTACTATCCATAGTACAGCAACAAACGTTCTCGAAATGTACTGAAATTCTGTCTGCTTCTTTCACCTTAAGTTCAATGCAATTTTTACACAAAGGGCCACTAGGCCTGGTTCCAGTACCTCGCCATTCATAGGTCTCCCTAGCCCCAGCGATATTATGAAAACCGATGATCAATTTATCAACCAGTAAAACAACCAATCACAATTTAGTTTAATAATAAAAATTTAAAATCTTATAAAATTACGAAAATTAGTAGAAATATAAAAACTAACGATGTAGGTGAGTCTCGAAAACAAAATTTAGTATAATATAAAAGTAAAAATAATAATAAAAAGAAAAAATAACAAAATTTAAATAGAAATATGAAAAGGAAAAAATTGTGAAAGTGAAAATAAAGCAAAGAATTGAGAAATCGAGAATAGTGCACTTACAACACACAATAAAAGTATGGAATTTAATTTAACTACTAGAATTTGGCCACTGAAAAGAGAACATGGAATTTATTCGAAAATCTATGCATGGCAAAAAAATTTTCATACAAAGTTTCATATATAAAAATGGTACTATTGTCAGTGTATAGAATCCGTGTTTACAGGCCCAGTATTTTTAAAAATGTTCACCTTTTCTCATGGCTTACTTTCAGTATAGCGAAACTCAATTTAGTCATCAGAGAAAATTTTAACACAGTTCATGTTATCCTAATACTGCCTGGCTCAGATTATTCCCTTTAATTTGATTACAAAATAGCTAAACTCACACGAAGCCCTTTACTTTAAACTAGCTAAAGTTGCCCGTTCTTAGAACGAGATTCTCTCCTAAATTTTCAATTTGTTTTATTTTTCTTCAATTTATTTTAATATTTTTAATCTTCTTTTATTTATTTATTTTATTTTTTTACCCTTTTTTTAATTCTTCTTTTTTTTTATTTATTTTTTAAATATATTTTTCATTAATAAAAACCATACTGGAATTCAAACTCATTACAAACAATCTGGGCTTTTCGTAAGTTTTTTAAATATTTGTTTCATTGAAAATAAAAATGCTGCAATTCGTTGCATTACAGTCAAGATCTGGGATTTGTTATACATATATTATTAATATTATATGACATTCGGACGGGGATTACACTTATCGCCACTTTACATAAACTTTATTCTCAGGACAGAAAATCAGTTTATTCGTCCTTGAACTTGCAATTGGTGTGTTTTCCGAATCCTATTATATTCTACCGTACTATTCCTGCTGATAACCCAAAGTAGTTAAGAAAATAATTTCTGTTAGAGTGCCCCCATATTCTATAGTGTCATTGGCCCCCACTTGGCTAATGACAGCCCTGCTTAAATTCCGTTATTTTTATTGGATTCATTTGAATCCTTGAATATAGCTGGATAGATAAATAATAATTTATTGAAATAAGTAGTATTCTGGCGTAGTTTTATGTTGAGTCCAATTGCATCTTTTCAAATTTTTGTCTTCTAATTTTTGACAAAAATGAAAACGAAAACTCATAACCAAGAAACACAAATTTTACACTAAACTAACAGAAATTTGCTGCAATACATGTAATAAAATATTTTATATTTATTCTAATTGCAGTTTCAATAAAAAAATATCTTCTTCCAATTAAAATACATTTTTATATTTTTTCGTACGAGAAGCAAACTTTCGTTCCGAACTGTCAAGTATCTTTTCGTTCCATACTTCACGTTCCATATGAACGAAAATTCTTTTCTGTCTTACATAACCTCATTTTCGTTTGTTTACATTTAACTAAAACATAGCTTAACTTTTATTCGTTCGTTTTTTATATGTAAGCATAGAGGAATTTTCTGTGTGTGACTGATTAGATTAGATTAGATTTGTAGAGGGTTGTGCAGGCGATATACTTGCAATCACTGTGACCAAAAAGATCTATTGTGAGTCCCAATTTAGCACCTTCTAGGCTTAGATTTTTGATAATATCCAGAAGCATTCTAGGATTTAGATCCCGCACGTAGTTTTATGGAGGAAAAGCATGTTTGAGGTGAAGTAATCTTCGCCTGGCCAATATTTCGAAGAGCAGGTGCTCTGAGGTTTTATGAGCATCCTGACAGAAGCGGTAGGATGAAGTCTAACCCAAGCCCATCTACTTCAGGTGATAAGAGAAAGAACAGTGGCCTGAGAAGAGCTATGTAATACTTTTAAGCTGTGTTCTCCTAAAGGGTAGGAGTTTTTTTGTTTTCCGCCAGAAGTCTCGATAAACTCTTTTGCCTGACGAGTCCTTGCAGACTTTCTCAATAAAGGTATTTTAGTTTATTTTTTGCTATTTAGGATAGCCGAAGTACCACAAAATGGTTTGCACAAAGGGAGTTTCCGTTCCTCTTTTGGCTAGGCAGTCAACAATTTCATTGCCCTTATCTGCAAGTACCAACATGGGATAACTTTATTTCTCCTTGATAAATTTTTAAGGATTTTCGGACACTCCCAAACAATTTTAGACTTGATAGTGTAGGACTTTAAAGTCGTGAGAGCGGTTTGACTGTCCGAGAGGATATTGATGGGCCTTGAGAGCAGTTTGACTGTTCGGAGTCGAGAGGAATGGAGCCCAGGGCTTTTGAGATATGGCATCGGGGGCCGTAAACGCCCAGTCCGACTCCACTATTCATGTTTGAACCATCTGTAAACCACACCGTCTATCCTTGTTGAAAAAACGGTTTAGAGGAACGCCATTATTGTCTCCCAAAATCACGTCGAATGTTCTTATACGAAACGCACTTTGGCTGTGAGTATAGATATTGTCGTAATTTGCTCGAAGCATATCTGTTTTAAGATACTTAAATTACCAACCAAATCACCTGGCTTGAAATGTTTCTACTTTTGCGATCTGATAGCACTATAGATCGCTTCCTTTTTCACTTAAAAATACAGAGGTGGAAGGTTTAGAGGCTCAGTTTTCTTTTTTATTAGTTTTTGGCCACCATGCGAGGGACGTATGGGACCAAACAGCTGAAAGTGATTAGTTTTCCGTTTTTGTTTTTCAATGTTCAAACAGCCTTAGCCCGCACACCATCCTTGGATTATTGTACCGAGTATTAACGGGCTCTCTTTCTTCTATTTCGCTTTGTACTCACTATCCACCACCACTCTATAATTAGAAATATAACAACTTTTGCTATCCTCAAAGGATAGCTTGACTAATATTACGTAATTTTTATTATTGGAACTTTTTCGATATTTATCCATATTTTCGATAAAACTGTCCAGCAGACAGATTATATAGGACACCCTGTGTGTAAGCTATTAATTCCATCCATAATTTTTAATTAACTAAACTTAAATAAGGTTAAATATTTTAATATTATTATTTTTCTTCCAATTAATTTTTATTATATTCTATAAAAAATTACTCTTGCAAAATTGCAACATTATTTTGTTCTTTGTCCTTTAGTTTTCTATGACAAAGCGAATGTTTTCGCAACAATTTCGTGGTGATTTCAATGAAAAAAGACTTAATACCCTTGTAACAGATAAAATTTATAATAAATTTTAGGCTGTTGCAAGGCTGCAATTAAAATGACAAATATGCTCTCCAGAAAGTGAAATTCGAGCATGCGTAAATCAACCAAAATGTTTTTTTAATTTGGTACTACCTGTCACGTCGTCCATTTATTTCAAATTAATGTGATTAATGACTTCACTATTATAATGGCAACTATACAAAGCTCCAAAATTTCTAGATTTTCTGTGCAAAAATTTTGGGCATAACCAAATGTTCCGCCGCCGCCGCCGCCGGTCTTTGAAGAGATTGTTCAACCATGATAATACCCCGATGCAATATCTAAACCAGAGGTGAATTACCTACCTATACTGAGAGCATTACGTTTGGCATCTTATAAGAAACTACAATGTCGAAATGCATTTTAATTGCTTTCTTTCTTTCTTTCTTTTGCACAAATTATGTAATTCTGTTATTTTATCTCACCAAGGTACTATTATATATGTGTGCCTACATAATAGATTTCAGCATTTTCCGAAAGATCCCTCCACTCACAAATTGATACCCAATTAACCAAGTATAATCTGAGCTTGGGCCGCTTAAACTGCGGAAGCATTTCAAATTCGCATATAGCCTGTAACTAATTTTGGGAAAATTGGCCCGTTCTGTGCATGTTAACAAAGTTCCACAGGGCAAGCGAATTACCGTATAATATAATCAAAACAATTACGAGATCTGCTGAATTACTTAGCAAAATCAGAATTTCATGGACAATCCGTTAGCGAATTTTGCATTTAAAGCTGCCGCCGAAAAACGCCATTCTATCGAACCATAAATCGAGTTGGAGCTAGTTATAAACCGATAAGGATTCGATTTGTCGATTTGGCTGGTAGCGAGGTTGAATGATTTTTAAATATTAAATTATTGCCTCTTGCAAATTGAGAAATTACTGATATTTCAAGGTTAATGTGCTGGTGTTGCACACAAATCACTTGGTGCGTCTCATTGAGAAATTGAAAATGAATTAATTTCATTTTTTTTTCTGTTACAGAAAATTCCTTCTTCGTCATAACTCCAAGAAAAATACTTGGCCACTGTTAATGAACCCACGCGATTATGTACCGATTTAAGTAGTAAACAACGATTTTTACTCTACTGGAATTATGGTCGATCGACCATTAATATGTTAACTGCGGGTAATTAACATAAAAAAGCAATGCGTAGCGTTAGGAAGTCGTGGAATTTACGTACAAGGGCAGAAAAATATGAAGATTTATAATTTTGGAAATGAGTTTTAATATTACAACAAGCGTTTTCAAGGGAAATAGTGGCCCTAGTAAAAGTAAATTCTTTAAAATAATATTTAGTAACATACTAAAAGCCTTTGCATAATATTGAATTTATGAAATACATATACGACGCATGCCGATGAAAAACAAATTTATATATGTATGTATAAGTTCAGGTTCAGCTTTTCTATTGATCTCATTTAATAATTGACCGAGGCCTGCTTCTTTTATGGGTGTTATCAAGGAAAATGCAGGAATTGCCTAATTTGATGTTAAATGTAATTACAACTTTGGTTTCGGAATGGGTTTTTTCCAGTGTTTTTAAAATTCATGAAACCCAAGCACTTTACTTGTCTAACACCTTTATGAACATTACCTAATTAACATGTTCGATCAATTTAAATGTGGAGGTTTACACTATCATCTACATACCGAAATGACATGTTTTATGAGTAGGGCTTATTATATAATATATAACATCAACTTGCATGAGTTAAGGTTTTCTCTGTTTATACATGATTTATCTTCAGATTTAAGTTTTTTAATTATTAGTTGGCGTTACAAGATTTTGTAAAAGGAAGCGAATTCCTAATAAAATATATTTAAATTGGGAAATTGGGAAATTGTATACAGTGTCTTTGTCTTTATATCAAGTTGTTTATACTGTTACTCAAAAACCACTTCATTCTTGCCTCTACACCTATACTGCCACCGTGAATTTTACGAATTAGGACTGAACCAATAGATTTCATTGTGGACGAACATTTATATTTTGAGATCAGCATATGGGTTATCAGGAAAAGCATTTATTTCTAAATAGAGGTTTTCTAAAGACATATTTCTTAATAATTTTTCTTCAAGTTTTACTCAAATCATTTCATGGGGGACCATGAGACATATTGTTAGATTGAAAAAGTTCCTTATATGAACCCTACTGAAAATCGCACAGGCATAGTATTACTATCTTCACTGAAGAAATAGTATATGAAAGCAAGTATAAGATTGTAAAAATTCTTGTATTTTTGCAAAGATTTTAAGCAACAATTTATAACAATACAAGATTCCAAATAAACCATGAACTGAGAACTGATGCTCTAAAATGCCATTTTGAGAATCAAAAATGGTATATAGCCAGTTAATATACGCGAAAAATAGAATTCATTTCGCAATAGAAGCCAAATATGCAATTGTTTTAACAAATTATAATAAACCTACAGGATCAGTGCGAATTCTAACAGAGTCTTGTAAATATACATATAGTTCGTTATTTAAAACACAATATTTCAGATATAAGTTCTTTCTTTATTTAACTTTACTGTTCTCTTGCACAAATGCACAAACAATTATCAGATCAACTCGTTATTTATCGCTAGTACAGTACTTCTAATTATCGCAATCCAAATAGTTTACTTTGTTCACTTCACTGGCTGAAAAAAGACTCGCCTCCTGGAAGTGTGTATTTATACTCTACAAATTACACTAGAACCTTCCTGAATATTCCGATCTCCGAACCCAAAAATTACTAGATGTCACTAACCTACAGTTGTTTGCATTTCCAATAGATGTCGCTTGTGTCACTTTGTTGCGCATAACAATATATAACTAGAGAATTTATATCATATTTGACAAAAGAGATAAAAATGGAGAAAAAACCTATTCGAGAGTGCTACACAGACTGTTGTCAATGTTGTTAAAAGGAAATAAGCTTAACAAGGATATACAAGCGTGACTTAGTCGAGGACGCTCTACCGTAGACCATATATTTATTTTGATAAATTTGGAACAGACAACATAATGTGGACATATTTTATATGCTTTTTATATAGACTCTCAGGTATGCTTTCAATACCTACTATAAATTGTTATATTATTATTTTGTAAGCCCTATTGACTAGAAAGTCCTATTATTTTGCGCTGCAAAATTTTTAAGCGGTAACCGAGGCAATTTTTTGGAATCATGAATAATTTCCTTCAGTACTTCGAGCGACAGAGGGCGGCTACAGTACCTAACTCTTCATTGGTCCCAAGTTTATTGGATAGCCTCAAACTCAATTCAGGGTCTTCCAGTTTCTTCTGCTTCTATCAAAATTTTCTTCTCCACCTATTTATCGGCCCTCTTGCGAAATGGGTTCTTTACGTATTTCTATCGACAGCCAGTTTCTAATTTTCTGTTTTGTCATATCGCCGCGTGTTAACAATCCAATTCCACTATCTTCTTTTTATTGCGTTGTCGATCATGTTCTGGCCAGAGCGTACCCAGCATTCTTCGGTTGAGATCCAGTTTCACCAGTGAATTTTAATGATACAACGCAAACACCTGTTGACAACAGTTTGTAGATAGCATGTTGTAAGAAGGGTTAATGCCGGTAGGTCGGAAATTTCGAAAAGCATTCACACAAATGACACGGACTTTGTTTATTTTCTATCGCTTTCATCAAATTTTGGGCGAAACGTTTTAAGAGGTATAAACCAAAGATTTGAAAGTAATTCTAGTTTTATATTCATTTATGTAATTGTACAAGGCTCTATTTAATGTTATTGTCAGCATTTTTTTTTGTATATTAATATGTTTTGATGTTGAATTGAAAATGGGCTCCCGGGGCAATACCGGTCAAGTGATCACCATTACCTTTTGCAAGGAAAATACATCGTGATGTTATCCATTCCCCTACAAAGCTCACATAGGCTACAACCGCTTGATGTGCCCTTTCATGGACCTTTAAAAACTGCCTATAGAAGGATATGAAATCCTATATGATGGCAAAAGTAACACACTTCGATGTGGCGTTTTTATTTAACAAAAATAAAGTCATTAACAAAAGTAAAGATGAATCCGAATTTCGAGCGACAGGAATTTACCCCATAAATCCTAAATTTTTGAGCAACATCTGATTATTTTATTTATCTCATTAGATGTGATCGCCATTACCCTCGTGCCTGACCGCGATTACTCCCATACATGTATAATGGCCGTCAAATCCATGTTTTTTAAAATGGCTCCTACTACTTTAAATATATCGATTATAAAAGTTTTAAGTTTCTATGTGTTTTCATAAATATCTTAACTTTGTTATTCTTTTTGAAATAATTAAATATATGAACAAAATGAAAATTTATAAGTATTTGTCATTAAGTGGCCGGCATTTCCCCTTCTTACCATAATATATTGGATTAGCTTCCCTGTCTCACACAGATTTCACATTGAAATCAAACTGTTGGAAATTAGTTCTTATTGCGAACTCACTAAATTTTCATATCCGGGCCGGGATACATGGAAGAAAGCATTTCATAATATTTTTAATCAAAAGTTGACATTCCATTCTGTGCTGCTGAATTCAGTAATTATGCCACCGAAATTTTGGGAGATTTGGAATTATAGGATTCAGGTCCAGGTGGTCGGTATTATCATCATAGTCCAAATAATTTGTCCAATTCATCAGCCCTCATTGTATACCGCGCGGGTTATTGTCATATTATACTCATATCGGCTTTACTGTGCTGTTTTTGAGTTTCACTGTTCTATAAGATTAAAGTTGTTTTCAATGATGCCTCAAATAAGAAAAGTCATCACTAGTAATATCAGAGCCCGAAGCACAGAAATTCCACGTAAGAATCAGCAACTAAGAGAGAACGAATCACTGCTCACTAGCTAAAGTTGCACGTTCTTAGAACGGGATTCTCTCAAGTTTATAAAAAAATATTTTTTTTTCAATTTTCTTTTTTTATTTTTTTTTTCATTTTATTTTTTTTTTTATTTCTTTCATTTAAAAAAACAGCCGTGCGCATTTCTCCGCATTACAGACAGAATTTCAGCTTTTCTTATATTTATTTCCAGAACTGTTATTGCAAGATGTTCATTTTATGTTGTTTCAATATATTTTTGTCGTACAAAATATACAGCTGTAAAGGCCTAGATAACGACGAGATTGGAATACTGGTTTTAGTCGACTTTACTAAAGCTTTTGACTGTGTAAATCACTCAATGCTCCTCAACAAACTTCAGGCATTTTTCTGATTTTCTTCTAGTACTGCGCAATTGATCAGAGTTTTTTATGTGATAGATATCAACAAGTGGGAGTCAACGATCGTTACTCCGATTTACAGCCTCTTTTCTGTTGCGTTTTCCAAAGATCAATCTAATAGGTCATTGCTGTTTTCCTTATTCATCAATAACTTACCAGAGATCGTTCAAGACGTTAGTACCCATTTATATGCGGATGACCTACAAATATACAATAGTAGACCTCTCGGTCTTATTGAAGACTCTATTGTAACGATTAATGATGACTTTGTGCGAATCTACGATTGGTCTCAGCGCAATCTTTTGATGTTAAATCCTAATAATTCTAAATATATAGTTTTTACCAATAATACTTTGAAAACTGACTTTCCGCACATCATGTTTGGGGGTGAAATATTGACTAGAGTAAGCGAAATTACGAATCTCGGTGTTACTCTTAATGGGAGAAGGAAATATTGTGATCATGTACGCGGAGTACTGGGTAAGGTGTATGGAGGTTTGAGATGACTCTGACTCCCTGCAAAATTACTAAGCACGGACATTAAATGTAGATTAGTGAAAACCCTCACCCTGCCCTACTTCTCTTACGGGAACTTGATTTATCCTAAATTGGACAGTTACTGCTCTCATCGAATAAATGTTGCCTATAATGATTGTATCCGCTTTATTTTCAACTTACGTAGATTTGATCATGTCTCTAATTTTATCCCCAGAATACTGGGCTGTCCACTGAACATTTACCTACGACGACAAACAATTCTATTCCTCTTCAAGCTTATTCATACTAACGCCCTGATTACTTAATGGATGAGCTTCAGTTTCTCCAATCTTGCCGTCGTTGTGAACTTCTGATTCCACGTCATAATTGCTTGGTTTAGAAGGTCTCTTTCTTCATTCAGATCCCACGGCTTTGGAACTCATTACTTGCTATTGTGCAGAGAGCGGTTACTGGCGGTGAATTTAAAAGGTTGCTATATTCAATTCAGATCTAAATAAGAAGTTTCGAGAGAGCTGCTAATTAATTAGTTATTACTTAATGGATTAATGATTTTAACATAACATAATTATTTATTACTTGCTTGAGTATATTTGTGGTAGCAATATTTTCATAGTATAATTCTACTTGAATTTAGTTTTTGCTATGTGATTTTATAAGATTGTAAATTTGTGTAGCAACCCAGCTCAATAAATTAAATTAATATGAGTCTCGAAAATCCTGAAAGTTTTAATTTTTAAAGTATTTTAAGTGCCTTGAGTAGCCATTGTTCTGAAGCCGGAAATAGTTTTAAAAAACGTTATATGATAAATGGAAAAAACAATCAACAATCGAAAGTTCCAAACACGAAATCAGAATTTAAAGAAGAATTTTGTAACTGAGGCTCCAAATTGCTCATACCTAACGAATCATGGATAGCGATCCTGATCAATGATTCGGTCGAAAAACTCAGCATCAGAAAAAAGAGCCCTTCAATTCGGCACACCAGGTCAAAATTAGTATTGTCATAGAATACAGTCCGATTAGATTGAAGAGATTTCACTGTTAAGATTTTTTTAGTCTGAAATTCACGAACTATAAACCCAAATGTACAGGCAGAAATGAATGCTTTAAAAAAATCAATGAAATCGTTACATTATGGGTCAATTTTCTTTCAAGCGATCGTTTTGGACCTAGAGCCAATTAGTGATGAAATATGGCTGACCTTGTCCTCTTCAATGGCACCTCGATACTGAATTATTTCTTAACACATTTAGATATGACATCAAGTCTAAGAGCAAAATGACTAGAAGTTGCAGGAACCTCGGAAGCACCAGACTGCACTATGTATATGAGCTTGGATAACATCGACAGCTAATGAAAAAACAGAAGAATTACCATACCAGACAATCGATATCTTAAGTTCCGCTTGAATGGTTAGAAAGATGCATTGCTCCATGCAAAATCACATTACGCTGCACTAGATTATATTGAGTAGAAGTGTATTGCGATGCAGATGATCGCGTGAAAATGTGAAATCGATCGTCAGGAAAAAAAGACCGAATTTTATTAATGCATTCTAATCTTCTATAAAAATGTACGTACCGAATTTTGTTTCAACTTTGATATTGAAAGTGGTTGAAAATTTATTTTGTAATAAAAAATAAAATGATTATACTATCTGTAAGTTTGTCAAACTATTACTCTTATTAGTTTTAAGCCATATTTTCATGGTGAGTTAACAAATCGCGACCTTAGACCTCCCGACATCTAACTGATCGAGGCATCAATTGGAGGAAATCATAGTTTTATTTCCTTATAACTTCTGTTCTCATACAAAATTTCCACGGATAAATTTAGTGCCATATGAAATTAACTTTACCATAAATTTTCGTTCGAATAAGTTGAAAGCCGATATATAGCAACTATTTTAAATCAGATGGAACCTTTACCCAAATTTAAGTCAAATAAAATAATTTTCCAAAGTTATATCTGTCACTTAGCACTTCGGGATATCGTTTCCTGATTTTCGTAAGAATGCAACGTTCTTAATACCTTGGTGTTTTAAAGAAATAAACAAATTTTACGAATTTTTATTTTGTCTCATATAGGACTGGAACTCACAATTTTTAGAATCGGTCATATAAAACAAAAAATGTTTCTTGTATGTATCTATGATTTAATTTAGAATCGTTGAAAATAAATGTTTTTACAAAATCATCCATTCGATCCAAATAAAAACAAATAAACTGTATTAGATTATTAGTGATAAAAAACAAGTACCTACGATTGCCGAAGTTTATATAAAAATGAGGCGCGAAAGCAAATTATTAAAAGTTTTATAACTTTGACCAAGTCGAAAATATAATTTACTTTTGAACGATTTGTTAAAGCTCAAGAGCATAAATAAAAGGAAGAGCTCGATAATGCGCGTTTTGCAGTTCCATTTAAAGTGACATTTGGTAGCGGAAATGTTGGTTAGGGATCAGTAAATTATTCCTGGACACGAAGGAGTTGAAAAAGTGACCGTCTGGTTAAAACAGGAGCTTACAGTTTTAGCTAGATCGGCCGCTTTATGTTAACAGTATCCTGCATATCTAGGAACGAACCCAAAGGAACATTACTTTGTTATCCTTAGGCAACGTTTGGTTCAGTGTGGTAGTATACTAGACCAGTTTCGAGTCAAATTCTTTATAGGACAGAACCAGGAGCGCAGTGTGTCTGTCTAAAACAAACTGGAACTCTTGCAGCGCTTGTTTAGGTTTTTCTGAACTTCAACCTCTATAGCACCAGAAAAATGGAATGTGAGGTAAAAGCGGAAGGGGGAGTTTCGCTTATGGATCAATGTGTCTGGTTTTCCAACCTTCGTAGATCCATCAGTATACCAGACATGGACTTGATATGGAAATTGGAGCCCTCTGCCCTGAAAGATCCATAAAGTCGTTAGGTATTTAGACCCTACTTTTCCCAAAAAGCCCTTGGCATGATCCAAATGCTCACATTGCTTTGTTTATTATCATTTTAAGGTAGGGAGAAGCTGCTATCCAGGATTATTCCTAAATATTTGGTTTTTTGTAATATTCTAGTGAAACTCAAATTAACCCGGGAGCTGGGAACTGGAGACTCCTTTTCCTAGTGAAGGGGACTATCACAATCTTTTCCGAGTTTACTAATAGTTTTTTCATTTATTGATTCTGGCACCATAGTGACTATAATAAAGGCAGTCGGCATAGTTCGGGTAATAGCTGATTCAAGTTTCCCATTAACACAAATGACAATGTCATTAGCATATTCCTGGGGCTTAAAGCCGACTCCTGCACTAGGTTTAATATTGCATCCACAACCAAGAGCCATTGTAGTGGAATTAAAGTTCCGCCTTATGGGCACCCAATAATAGCTCTGATTATTGTGGGTTCGCAATTTAAGGTAGATGTCATGCAGTGTTTTTCCAGCATAATGCCAATACATATGACCATGCAGGTTTTCATAGTTCTATCTTCGATTAGCCTTTTGAAGGAGTCAAATAAGGTATTGTCGAAGTCCTCCTGTTATTTTACTCTGGGTCGTTTTTATTGCCCACCCATGAAACAATTGTGGTTTCCATTGCAACTGGAAGATATGAAGTATTTTCGAATAGATTTCCTCCAAGTACAACATCTTCGTAATTTTAATCATCTGCTTCTGGAATAGGATATGATCATAAGTGCTCAAGGTATATGCCAGTTATACCAGCAAGTTCGTCACCCAAAACATAAGACTCTTGAGTTCAAAATCCTCCACTATCTACCGCAACTGAACGCAAAGAAGGGCCAACTACTCACCTGCCAAACGCCTAAATTTGGATGCATATGTGTGTTTAATTTTGCTACAAAGTCGTATCTGCATGACTTTATTGACGTTTTGTGCTGCATGGTCCTATATGAGCAAAATATTGTAGCTACAACCTGATTGCACCAAGTTTACATACTTTCGAGTTCACATAGAACTAGACAGCATGAAGTATCTCCTAAACCATTGGAGATACACAACTTTGGAGATAATTTTAATCGAAAGAGAATGGTCGAATTAGTATAACCACATAAATAGCTCAACATAAAAAAGTATTGCCAAGTTAAAATAAAAAACATGTTCTCTTGTTTTACTCTCCCAGAAAACCAAAAAGAGCACAACTAAAATCAAAATATCTCCAAAAATTGTTATACGATAACTTTATTATCTCAATGAAAACAAGGTTTTTCGAGAAACCATTTTTTGCACAAAATACAACAACTATAATTGTGAAATTAATGGTGCTAACATAATTTTAATTGAGACCAAAGATGTATTGCTATGCTATATTGTGTCAATTTTTGTACGCATTTTCCTTTCACTGCCAAACATTAGAAAATATTCCACGAAATTCCATACAAGCTTTCGGAACGTTAGAAGAAAACGTGATTAATTGTCGTAAACAATTTTAATATCTCAAAAACTCACAAGAACAATGAATGAATGATTTTGACATCAACATAAAAACACCTTTAACCACCTTCAGTAGAAATACACAAAAAGAAGGTAAGGAATGAAATTTGGATGGAATGAGAAATGAACTGCTGCAATAAAAAAAATATCAAACACTTGAATCTTGCACGCCGAACCCATTAAGTTGAATATTGTTGTTCGTATATCTTTCATCACTTCAAACACGATACAATTATCATAATATGTGATGAGAGAATAACCAAGCTGAGCTCTGTATAAAATGAGAAGGTGGAAATTTTAGCACCAGAATTAACTATATGCAAGCAATTCTATCACAGTTTTTAGCATTTTGCGCTTTACTCCACTCCCTCAGTGAATTACATGTCGACGACGAAGTTAATTTAACGCTTCGAAAGATCAGATCGAATTTCTATTTTTGCAGTTTTCCAATCAGTTCACAGCAGGTGAATACAGGTAGATATATACACTTCAAGCATGATCAGGTAGAATGATGAAATGATCAAGTGCTGCTCTCCAGGTACTAAGTATAGCACGTCCACAAAGTCTCTTTGGCCTAAAATTGCCACCTTGAACTTTTTTCCACAGCAGCGAAGTGAAGAGATTATGTAAGAGTCCTGCAGTGATAGATCGCAAAAATCAGACGGATTCGGACTATTTGTTACCACAAAATATGTGATTGCTTACTATGTGTAGTGTAGTATCAAAAGTGGATTTTTCACGGCTTTATATCTAGTTATCATGCCAATGAAGGAATATTTTGCAATAAGTGAACTTGGCACGAGCAATTTTTATTACCATTGGGTGTGACGAAATTTTTCAATTGTGTAAACTTGGAAATGTGAAATGGTAGAGTTTTTTTTTTTATGCATGAATTTAATTTAATCCTTGTCAAAGCAGTTCAGATCTCGAATGATTATTTGTCTCTCCTATGTTACTAGATTAATTTTTTTTTTCAATATTCACTTACACACACTGCCCTTGAATTTTATTCATGGTCATATAAAAAATAAAACTCGGTGAACATCTTGATCTTTTCACGATTAAAATGGATTTAGGGTACACTATGAAAAATTTCCTACTCAGACATTTCTTAATCACCAGAGAACTAAAAACTTGTAAAGCTTTCCACAAAATCAATGTAATTTCTTTTACTTTATTTTCGAAGTCATCTAATGCTATCTGATATGCACTAACAAGCTCTTTTTATGAAAAGGGTTGTGTCATATTATGTTTTGGTCCATGAGCTGCATGATATAATTGATCTCCGTCATACTAACTGCAGGATGATATGGCACGTTGTCCAAGTGCAGAAGTGCTTGTTATGGTAGTCATTCGGATCGCACATATGCAGATACCGAAAATTATGACTCTTGTAAATTTTACATATGTTCATATTTAAATTGGTTTCTTAGCTTTTCTCTTAACTGTGGCAATTCGGGGAATTCCCCATTTATTGTGTGTCTCCTTTTTATACCATATATGAAATCATATGGTACAATAAGTTTGTGAGCCTTAGAAATAATGATGATAGAGCAAAATGGATTGGACACCCACTCATAATATTAAAAGTTATTTTGATTTTTG
The DNA here is from genome assembly GCA_963930735.1 of Dioctria linearis. Classification (NCBI taxonomy): domain Eukaryota; kingdom Metazoa; phylum Arthropoda; class Insecta; order Diptera; family Asilidae; genus Dioctria; species Dioctria linearis. The sequence goes on along the minus strand of OZ005742.1, from coordinate 50,707,642 downwards.
CATGTCTGTCTGTCCGTCTTCCTGTCGATTCTATCGATAACTCAAGAACGGGTTTACTTAGAGAACTGAAATTTTGGACATGGCCTTTTTAAAAAAAATTGTAGATTTAAGTTCGAAAATGGCATAAATCGGGTAAATTCTTCTTAGAATTTCATAAAAATAGTTAATACAATTTCAACAAAAAACAACTGAAAAAGCTAGAATTGGTCTAAGACCAATTCTTTTGATACGGTAGAAGAATATAGTCGTATGTCATTTCGTATGGTCACCCATCTATGCAAGTTTGATTTTTGAATTAATTTTTCGCATAAATTTCTAGAACGGTTCGTCGGACAGAAAAACTGATTATAACCAGTGTTATAGGATTTGATATGCTGAAGAACTTTTCAGCACATTAAAACCATTTAGGACTTATCGTTTTCACAATATACGTAAAAATCCTAAGTTTGTATACGGCAATCCCAAAAAGGGGATTTAGCCCATTTTTGAAATTATATTTACTATTTTTATGAAAACACTATGTACAAAATTTCAGATCTCTATGTTGACATGTTCTCAAGTAGTTTCCAAATATATAGTGAAAAACGAAATTTTCGTATGGCAACTCCGAGAAGTGGTTATCCGATTTGCCCCATTTTCGAACTCAATTTTACTTTTTTTTAAAAAAGCCAGTGTGCAAAATTTCAGCTATCTAATGTAGATTTCCATTGATATTTTAAGAAAAGTGCACGTCAATCAGTAAAAAATGAGTTCAATGGAACAACTTTTGACGCGATGTGAATGCAATAGTAGCTCATATCCGTGTAATTTGTCAGATCGAAATTTTCTGGAAAAAATAACATCACGAATAACGTAAAAATTATGAAAATTGTAATTTAAAAAAATTTGGCGTGATTAAGGAAGAATTTGGTAGAGTAATAGTTGGAGATTGATATGTAATGCTCAGTGACATTCAGTTGTGACATTTCTCATGTAGATGTGTGCGTTTTTCGGTGTAACACCGCCGATTTTTCCGGTGTAGCACCAGACTCATTTGACGTACACTTTTTCTGGCAGTGCAGGTCAATGGAACAATTTCGGTGTAACACTGCAAGAAAAGTTTAACACTTCTCCTAGAAAACATGATCAATGGAAATCGGTATAAGTGAACGTGTGGACGGGCAGACGGAGAGACGGACGGACAGACAAACGAACGGACGGGCAATGGGACGAACGAACATGCAAAAGTCGAAATAACTTTAAATATTATGCGTACCAGATTTCCCGCGCTTTGTCGCTGACATGTCAGAATGTTTGGCTCAAAATTTTTGTCATTGTCCTTTCGTTCAAATCTTTATGGTATGGACGTAAGTTATAAGCATTTTCGCGCGTCTGCCAAATTTGCCGTCCATTTTTACACTTGCACATGAAATATCATTCTCTGCTGTCACACCAAAAAGCATCATAAAGATGATATGACGTTTTTCAGCTTATTATTTTAAGCGTTCGCGGCCATCCCGTCGCGCCCTCCATTACTCAAAAGCAGGCAAACTTCCGAATAAGTTATCAACGATGTTAAGAGAGTGTGATAACATGGAAAATTTTGTTTATGAAATGGCGTAACTAGTTTCGTCACCAGCTCTCCGTTTATTTTGTCTATTTGATTGACTGCAGACAGACATTTTTTTTTATTTACTTACTTGGGTTATTGAACTCGATCGAATGATAAACAAAGCTGTTTTTGTTCTGAATTTTGCACACGCACACCTAGGACCAGATAGTAGACAACTTACCCTAGTACCGAGAACCAGTGATGCCAGATTTGCAGATTTTAGACATAATAAAATGTTTGTGATGACAGGTTGGCAGATTTTAGACATAATAAAAGGTTTGTAGATTTTCTCCGTTAAAATTAAGAGTTCGCAAGCTCATTTTTAATACATATTCTTTTACATTTACCAGTCCGTATATTCAATGCTATAATTTTGACTCAATTATAGATAAAAAAAACTGTGTACCACTATTAAATCATATTTATCTTGAACCTGACCTGGGACTCAAAAAATGTGGAATAGATTAGCCGTAAGCAGAAGTTAAAGAAGTCTTCAATGACAGTTGACTGTCTATTTTTATTTGCTATTTGTCAGCAAAATTTATAATAGTTTGATAACCACTCTTCTTTTAAAATTGATACCCTTCCCTCTTATTCACAACATTGTAGCTCCTTCATCACACCCAAATCCTATACGTGAAAAAAAGGTTACGTTTTCTTAAAAATATTTTCAGGGAAAAAATCTTTTGTTTCAAGAATTATTAAAAATGAATCCATTATCTTTTTTCCGTACCTATCTGAAAAAAATATCGTGCAAACAAAGCAATACTTGACAGTTGAAATGTTTGTAGTTTCATCCATTATTAATGATAATTTAATAATAACTTTTTAAAAAAAATGGTTCCAATTTCTTATATCAAAAGCTTTTGTTCTGGTCCAGTACATTTAATTTTTGTTCTCTTTTTGCTGCATTAGAATCTGGACATATATCTTTTAAAAATGAATGGTTAATGAATTTCTTTAATTTGGGGGAATTTTTTCTTCTTATGGTTTTCTGTTCATATTAGTTTAGTTTTTACTCAAAATTTTCACACGTGCGCTACAGTATGACACTTTGAACCGAAACTTAGGCCTGTCACTTTTCTGTTTTTATACATTATTTTTTATGTGATTCAATTGACACTATTTACCTATTCTCAAATATGCAAAATTATAGGAATTACAGGACAATATTGGGCATATTTTTCTAAATAGAATAGCCATTAGAAAGAATGCAAATAAAATAAACAAACAGATTAGCATCCACTACAAGACTACTAAACAACACAAGTTTTTGCGCTTGTACATAAATGCCAATTAGTAGATAATAAAAATGGAAGTTTGAATTGGAACGAATTAAACAAAATGCAACATGATGGTACTATCAGTGTATCATAAACTATGCAAATTACTTTTTTTAATTAAAATTATTTTCCATCTATTTTTTATATTTTACATTCGCTAACGTGTACAGCGAGGTGTCTAGCCTGTATCGTGTCCAAGTGACTTTGAATGTGCCTCTCAGTCACGATCGCGTCCGAGTGATCACACTGGTGAATAGTTCTTTGCTAAAACTGTTGGAAACTAGTTCACAATGGTACCTCCACGGATCCTTTCTTTCCTCTTTGTAAGATGCCAAGGTCGTTTTGTATACGCCCTATCGGTAGGTTCGTTTAACTTTAATTTTATTAAACTTATTTATACTTTTGGGTCTGCCCTTCTATCTGTGGATGAGCTGAAAAACTTATCTCACCTAGACCTAATTCGTTTTATTAAGAAGACAAGAAAGTTTTGGTGAGAAGATGTTTAGCAGTTTAGAATAATGGGCCGCTTTGGCCTCCATGCTTGGGATCTTTCGTCCCCCTACCTATGCCTGTAGTAAGCAAAAAGGCTCATTGAAAACTCAGAAATTTTTGCTTTTCGAATAATTTCTCCAAACATACATTTACCTATAGAAACTGCACGAATTTAGCACAAGAGATCCCTTTAGGCATTTTAAATTGAGTGGCATCTTACGAAGATACGAAGATATATATAAAAAAAAAGTAGACCATTCGCCTATGGGCATCTACAATTCCGCTTAGATCTTGATTATCAAATTTTGTACTTCTATTAACCATAAACTCACGAAGCGAATATACAATTCAATCTTCATTCATTCGGTTTTGTGGTGAATATCTTAGAAATAACTGAGATAAATAATAAAATTATCAAGAGTTTTTCGCTGGCTTTTACTAGTGCGGTTGCGCTAAAAGAAAAACATTTCAAAAAGCTCGTTTCATTTGACAAGTGCGATTCGAAAGATAACGACAAGAATGTAACAATAGTCGGCACTTAAAAAGTGAAATTTCAATATTTGCTTGCTCATTATGACAATGTTTCCATGAAGTGTTTGCCATTCATGCTCTCTTCGTGGCTTTTCAAGTGACGCTTGTCTTTTATTTATTAGCTGTAAAGACCTACGCAAGATATTTAAAAGTTTAAATTTTCATGTGGTTTATGTAACTGACAAATATTTTTATCTTCTTTTACAAAAGGTCTTATTTTATTGCTCGATTGCATTTTATGTATATTTACGGCTATGTATACAATCCTTGAGCTTGTTTTAAAGTGGTCATGGATAATTTTAGTAGTGCGAATGAGAATTTTATTCACAATTTATATCAAGCAAATGTAACTGATGACGAGTTAAATGATCGTTTTGAATGTTTTTTTAAACACACTTTTAAAATGATTATGAATGTGCTAAGGAATTTAATAGTTTAATAGTCACATAAAAATAATGTCTCAATTATTTGAAGTGTCTTGTAATACTGTTGTTAATTAAATTCTTTGAAAAAGACTGGAAGTATCTGCCTTTGTTTCTAAATTGCAGAATAACTTGATTCATTTTCTTTTTTCCTTTTTTTAAGCAATTTGAAAAATCGGAGTTCATGATAGATACGAAAATCATTGATATAAACTTTTTTTCCAATGAGAACTATCGTAATGCCGGAACTACTACTAATATTACTTCAGAATGTGTTTAGACAACCGTACGAAGTAACTCTCATATAAAAATCTAAGCTACTTAGTAGATTTCGAATTTGAGTGCGCTGACCCTTTCTCCTAAAAAGCCAATAATTGTTTCAAATCGGACTTCGTAATTAAAGTGATTGAAAGATGATTAAGGCACTTTCCTTTCGTAAAAGGGCAAAATTCGGACAATAAAATAAGTGCAGGCTAAATTCATTTGGACATTTGAATATTTTTGAGGATAGGTAGAAAAGAGCCCAAATCTGTTCGAATACTGGGAATAAATGCATTTTGATATACATACAATCTACGAGTCACTGGCTTATTATTCTTAATTATTCCTAAACTCAAGTTAAAAAGAAAATTTTTTAAATTATATGTAAGGAATGCTCGGGTTCAAGTAACCAGAATTCGTTCAGCAAAAAGTTTAGGTGGCGTTAAATTACAATGGCTTCTTGGAACTTTTTAATCTCAGTTGCCCTTGAAATTGAACTTGGACTTGTATGTACATAGAGCAAAAGTTTTATAATTAATTTGAGATGTGGGGGTGATTCTGATCTTTTGTCGTACTTTAATGTCAGAATATATGACAAAATGAAATGAACTTTTCCACTGCTTTTTTTTGTGTTATTATTCACCCCAGCACATCTTGCATTACGTCGAATGAACTGAAATGACACTTCGCATTACAAATTCAAAAATCTTATTTCGAATTTAAGCACTTGTATTGGTCTAAGTTGGTGTAAAATCGGGGGAATACGGGGCTGAGCAGTTGTTGGAAAGGCCATGAAGTTCTACATATAATGAGCTATTGACAGCAACCGTACACCCTGTACATTTTAAGATACAGGGTGTTTTGTGAAAAACTAGCATAATTTTTTAATCCCCCTGTATCTCCTAAATGGTAGATGTGGACACCCCTCCCCCGCCATACAATTTTTTGTTCACTAGGTGAGTACTATCACCTCCTGCTGTATAGACTACCTAGACGGAAATACCCTGTATACATTTCTATTGAAAAGATAGAAAGGAAAGAGTATTGTGTTCTCTGTACCGTGCTTTCCTATACATTACACGACATTTCGTCCACTAATTGTGGAATGTGGTCCATAATGAAAAGGCCTTGTATTCTCTGTACCGTACCATCCACCAATGCAACAATATAAGACAGCACAAGCACAGAGTTCCCACAAAAATATTTTAATACCAACTAAACTTAGCCGTTTTACCCAGAGCTAAGGCCTTTGAATTCGGCTAAAAAATCGGCTAAATCCTTTTACCCTGAACGGTAGTAAGCCAGAATTACTAACCAGAGTTTTTTTAAAACCGGCTCAAATTTTAGTCGTTTTAGCCGGGAAGATTCATATTGAAAAACGGCCAAAATAAAAAAGCAGTTAACAATTTTTTAAAAATGTTTGCAAACTAAATAGTGACTAAAATGGCAGCTCTGCCATCCGATGTGGAGATGGGAGGTAGAGCAGGTGCTATAGCTATATTTTGCAGGTTTTGGTACGTCATGTACTCGTATTCAAAGGACAATTAAGATCTAATATAGATCTTAATGGTTGTTTGAATTTCAAATTATTTTTATTGAACAATCATTATTGTTTCAAATTCGAATTGTTTTTAACAATTCTGGTTCTATTTATAGGCTATGCAGTATAGCTATAATAGGTCATCTTCTTATATGCTGCATAGCATACCCTGGAACTGTAATAAAATTTGCCCCAAATAAATATTGTTGTAACGAGAGGGCGGCAACGAACGTTTCCCCTTCAAAAATGCCCTAGATCCATCACCGATCACAAGAATTGGTTCTTAGACCAATTCTAGGTATTTGTTCGTTAAACAAACAATGCTGACGCGTTTCGCCTTCTTAGGGCATCTTCAGAGCTATCCAAAACTTAGGACCTAGATTATTGCTTCCATCACCCACTGGATTTACTCATTTCATCTGCCTGATTTAATTGTCTTTCTTTGTTTATTGTTTTTTTAATCGAGAATCTTTTAAAAATATTTTTTTTCCTTCTATTATGTCGGACTGTATGACACCAACAGTATTAGGGTACGTGCACAACGAGGCGAACCAAGGCGAGGTGAGGCGAGGCTATATCAAGAGTTTAAGAAATAAAATTATCGCACGCTATGAGAGTGTTCATAACAAGGCTGTGTAGTACGCGATGTGCCGAGACACCTCGAATTATTTCGCTCGAGAATGAAATTTTTCAATATTTCACGAGGTTCAGCAAGATAATTTTGATAGTTGGCATATTCGTATAGGTTTTTTCTTTGATATAATCGAAGGGTTCTTTACTGATTGTCCTATATTGAAAGAATTTATGAGGATCATTCCGTAAATCTTCATACAGATGATGAAATTCACCAAATTCCGGACGTTCATATTTATCGGGTGGCAAGTAAAGCAGCTAAAAGTACACTTATAAAAAAATCCCATATGGTTGCACTACTTGACAAACACAAAATTTCTTCTGCAGAATATGACGGCATAATTTATGTTCTCACTTCGCGATTTACCAAGAAACTGAACGAACGCCACTCTGCTCGGACAGCGAAGCAGCTGTAAAGGCCTTGTCAAAACCTTTCGTAGCCTCCAAGTTAGTACTGGAGTGCAAAGCCACCCTAAATACCTCCTCACTATATAACAGGGTACTCGTTGTGTCAGGTCAAAGCGATATCAGCGGGAACGAAAGGGCGGATGAGCTCGCTCGTATTGGTGTAACCTCAGTGCAATCTTCTTCTACAGTCGGGATTGCATCTAAAATTTCTTGTATCTAAAATTTCAGCCTGGGCCTGGAGGAACTGCATGAAGCAAGCAGGGAGTGTTGGGAGCCAATTCTGAATTTTGTTAGGGAGTCCGGCTGGGCCCTATGAGCTATTGCTCATAGGTCTAGAGGGTGAACAATGGGCCTTGCTGTGGCCTAAGTTCCACAGTCTTCCCCCCGGAGGACTCAACCTCTTTTCAATCCATCCATCCAAAGGAAAGTGAAACGTTAACGACAGTATGGTACACAGCAAAATGTCGACCAGTTATTTTCATTAACATCCTCCAAAAATAATCAGCAACAGTCAAAATTTATCGAATTTCATCGCTACATCTTAGTTGAACGAGATTAGTCGAACCTCTAAATCGTTTGTTAACTTGTTCCGAAAATAAAAAAGCCTTTTTCCAGATACAATTACTGCATACTTTTCTTTATTTAAATATTGATTTAAAGAATAAACAATGTATTATTAAATTTTTTCAATTCAAATAATCTAACCAAATATTATTTTCTTTTATTTTCTCAGAAAAGACCGCAGAAGATGATTCAGACATGCTGATGGAACCTGATGAATTTTCTCATATATCAGTTGTAAGATCCGAAGGTCACCAGATATATCCTGCAACAACAGAATACGAACATCTCGATGATATTTCAACAGGATATGATTCACATTCTCAGGCCGCACAAAACTTTTATCCACCTTTCTTCAGAGAATCACCACCGTTAGGCCACTCTAGACCCTATTATTCACCAACAGATGGACCACAAAGTGGTAAAGTTGCCAACAGCAGATCTTTTGATGCTTCTATTCTAGGTTCAGGTGATTTCGGAGTAATAAGGGGAGGAACATTTTATTCTGATGATGATACCCCATACCAAAATAGTGAAGATAATAGCGAATTTAATCAATTCTTCGGTGATAATGCCAATAATGGTCATGGACGTCCTCAAGCAGATGCTTATGTACAAAAATTCACATATCCTGAAGAGCAATTTGCTAATTTTAGAGATTTTGCTGACATAAATACACCTTCAGATTCTGCCTATTCTCAATTTGTTGTAGTCTATGCGAATAAAAATTCAACATCATCAACTAATCATCCTAATCCCAAAAACATTTTCGAACAATTGGAACTTTTAGACAAAGAAAAGGCTCTAGAAGAGAAAAAGAATCGAACAAGCAAAACAAAAGAGAAACTTGCAAGCACAAAGCTTGAGAAGAAATACAAAAAGAAACTGGGACCAAAAGACTTAGACTATGAACCACTGTTAGCGCTCAGCTAAAGTATTTCATAAACACCCTGTCAAAAGTGTGAAATTGATTGTGTAATACTCCTTTTCCCAGTTCACCACAATGAGATCAGACGTGAAAACGTCTTAATGTTTCTTCTATGAAGGTCAAGTACTTAGCCTCAGATATATAATTAAATATTTCGACAACTTTACATTTTTCATATTTAATCATTACTTAATTAAAATAAATCCTCATGATCATTAATTTGAAGCCGTTGGGGACCGCGCGGTTTGCAATGAATGACATTAATTTCTCCTCATTTTCAAAATGCGGCCATGACAAACTGCTCTATCATCGCTCGCAAGATGCACTCTCCCACTGTGTAAATGTATTATGTAGATAATTCTGATAGTTTCGTTTCTAGTTTAAGGATACAATTACGTTAAATTGTAGAACTAATTAATAAATAAACATAAGACTTTACGATCAGTGTCCTGTTTTAATTGATTTTTTAATACAAATTTTTATAAATATTTATATTTCAGTGACTTAGAGAAGAAGTTAAGTTGATAAAGAAACTGATGCTCAATTCTACACAAACAAGACGATTATATTTGGCGTAGGTCTTTTATTAAAAGATCTTCTAAAAAATTAAACCTCGGACGAATTAATAAAGTTTTGTTCTACTCCTTGTTTAACTAGACCATGAAAGATTTTATGACCCTTATATGGCCTCCATTCACAAAATTCCACCATGAGAATAATTTTGTTACTCGTCGGTAGAGATTGAAAACAATCCCAGACAAGCTTTAATTCTACACTATAGGACCGTTGTGTCTTGAGAGTGGATTAATTTTCTTAAATGATAGAGTCACTGAAAGCTCTACGCATACAAGTTTTGACTCATTTTTTAATAGCTACACTTCAACCTAAACTATGTTAAGAGATGCACCAAGGCATCTAAGGCCATAAACACCAAGCCAAGCTCCGTCATCAGATTCCTTTTCTCTTTTTTTTATTATTAAGCCAAGCTCAGGCGATACTAGTATGATGTAAAGCACAGCGTGGCAGGAAAGAGATAGAGTGAGGAATTAGGGAACGTGAGGAGAGTTGCGGGGGTGCTGATGTATGACACTCTTAAACTTTCGCAAATTGTACGTCGGAGGAAAGACGAAGATGGTATACTGTTCCACATTCACAGAGTTCGGGATAAAAAAAGCATGACGGAATTTTCCTGTATTGTTCAAACTCCATCAATTTTTAGAGGAAAGACGGTTTTCACTACACAACAACAATCGCTTGAAATCTAGCTTGGTGTGATTTTGGCGGATCCAGGGGAGGGGGTAATACCATCATCCACACCGCTTATGCGGAAACCTTCCTAGTACCTCACTACAGTATTGTGGTGGCTTAACCAAGCGACTTACGGTGCTGGATAAGTGATACCCCTTTGATGTTTTTTTTTTGTTAAATTTAATTGCAGTATGATGACCGCCCCTCTAATTTCAACACTAGATCGGCCCCTGGTTGTGGTATAACAGAAACATTGATTTGACCCCAGATTTATTTCAATTAAGTTACTCAGATGATCAGCCAGGCTCAAAATGTCTGATTCTCTGCACGCTAATATCGTATGGATTTTTTTTTTCTTTTTTTTTATATATATTATTAAGCCAAGATCAGGAGATACCCTATGATATACAGTACCTACAGCATTGCAGGAAGGAGATAGTGAAGGGATTATATGAGGAGAGTGGCGGTGGTGTCGATGTATGTCGCCCTTAGACTTCCGCGGATTATATGCCGGAGGAAAAACAGAAGATGGCAAACTGCTCCACATACGCACTGTTCGGGATAAAAAACAAATTACGGAATTTTACTGTACGGCCGAAAGTAATTTGAAGGGTAAAGGATGTGCGCGATTTGCAGCGTGAGTATTGCATGCAGGAGTCACTCTACAAGGGATTTGACTAAATATTTCATCAGAGCATTGACCATGGATGTAGCGATAAAGAAGCGAACATTTCGGCGGTGCTCAAGTGAGTCGATATGAGAAGTTATTCCCATATCGCCAATGAGCTTGAAGTCTCTCCTTTGGACAATATCCAATGAAGATAAGGCTGTGCGACCAGCCCCAGCCCATACATGGGAATTGTATTCCATTCTAGGTCTAATGTAGAGCTTGTAGAGCAGCGATAGATTTGACGGGCTGAAATATTTCTTACACCTTTTCAGAAATTCAAGAGATTTCGATGCTTCTTTGACAACAGAAAAGATGTGATCTGTCCGGTTTAACTTACTGGAAATATTAATGCAAAGGATGCTTAGTGACGGTGAATCAGAAATTAATGCTCTATCAAAAGAAACGGGAGTGGTTAAGTTATAACCTTCTTTTAATGAGATGAGACAGCATTGGTTCTTAGAGGCATTAAATTCGACGCGATTTAATACATGCGGCATTCTCCCTGGAGTCCGCAAGACTGTCAAGGGAGTAAGCGAAATGAATGGTACTGTCATTAACGAAGCTATGGATGGGATTGAAAGTAAGGGATAGCAGAACATTAATGAAAATTAAAAAGAAAAGAGAATTGGAGAGATAACAGAGCTTTGAGGCACACCGGCAATAATGGGATGAGGTTCAGATGTAACGCCATCTAATACAACACGTATTTGGCGACTAGAGAGGAAACTTTCAATCCATAATAGAAGAGGAGCGGAGAGACCAGGTGCTTTGAGTTTAGCTAAAAGGTCTTGATGCCAGACTCTTTCACAGGCCTTTGAAATATCTAGGGCAATGATTTTGGACTCACCAAAATTGTGAAGACTACGGTTCGAACGTTCCGTAAGAAAAGTCAGCAAGTCTCCAGATGAGCATCCAGCTCGGAAGCCATATTGGCGATCGTTGATGGGATGATTAGTTTCTAGATACTTCATTAATTTGGAGTTAAGTGTAGATTCAAAAACCTTTGAAAGAATCGAAGTGATTGCAATTGGTCGATAATTTGATGGATCGCTATCCTCACCTTTTTTGGGAATAGGCTGAACGTGAGCTAGATCCCAAGCAATTGGAAATTTTCCTGTCGAATAAGGAAAGGAGAATAGTTTGCGCAGAATAGTATGATAGTGACGACGGTTTTAAATAGTTTGTAGGTAGAATAAGAGTGGTTTATCATGCACTGAAGTCTCTATTAATTTACCACATGATATGTAAATGAAATATCCTCGTCAGTGGATAAAAATTTTCTTGTATTTGTTCAAAATGATTCAACTTCATAACCTTAAAAATATTCAAAATCCACGCAAGATAAACTTGCGTTAGATTCGTAAATTGTTCTAGAAAAATACAGACTATGAATTTTATCAGATTAATAAATTTCAAATTCAAATCTCAAAGACAAAAAGTAAATACGAAATGAAGGAAGGGTGTATATCCAGAATAATGGCTTCCCATAACTTGGACTTAAATGCAACTAATAATTGCAGAATCTTCAGAAATATTTTTGAAGAATTTACACAGAATATCTAATCGACTAATTTCTATAAGAGTACGTAGGTAAGTAGAATCAACCACAAAATACTGTGACCAATATAAAGTATGGATGGAAAACATATCAGAATCCGGCGTCCATCAAAATAAGGTTTTGAATGTATGTATAATAATTACAAGGAGTACTTATCCCTATTATTTTTGTGGATGTACATAGAAGGACGTTTCCCGCCGATTAATGCTCCGAGCTCAGCCGAAATAACGATGGTAGAGCATTAAAAAAAGTGCTTTTGGGAAACAATTATTTGCTGGAACTTAGAGTTACCATAATGAAGTGTTTTTAAAAGGAGTTCTAAAGGACATACATAAGTTAAATATGCAATAGGCTTTCTATTAGATACAAGAAATTTGTATTTTTTCGTCCTCGAAGTATGGAAAGAAAAGCTGCAAACGTCAAATTTGCAATTAAAAGCAGGAATCAAGACTTTCAAATCTGAAAAGGATTATTAATGCAAACCTATTTCCAGACTAAAAAGTATCTGCGATTATTTTCTTTACTATGGAGATTTCAATAAAAAATTAGAAAATATTTGATTTGTAGATTATCTCTTAAGACACAATATGTTCATATGGTGAATATACATATATTACCACATACATACATATAGTCCAGTAATTGGAGAAGTTTAAACAAACAGTCCTTGAATGACTAAAAATCCAACAAAGGGTGTTTTGGTATCCTCCGCGAGTTTGGCAAAAAAAATTTTCAGAATCGGCTCTGCCATCCCATGCGCTGTAACGGAGATTGGAAAGAGATTCTAAAAGAGCCGGAAAACCTATATTAAATTCTTGGTTATCAGCTGTGTATGATCAGCCATGTATGATCAAACCTCTGTCACTCAATTACTTTAGTGAATTATTTATTGCGATTAACCATGGAAGTAGAGATAGAATACCGTTGAGCAGCGTTTAACTGCAATTATTGTAGCGAAGCAATCGCCAAATATGCTTTCAACTGGCATATCCACACCAAAAAATTTTATCGAATGGGCTCTTTTTATATATCTCCAAATCCACATAGAGTAACTTCTGTGATCTCAAATGCCTTTTCAAATTCCTTAGCGTTGATAGAGATCTTTCTCCATAGTTTTAAAGGGGAAATATAGGTGAAACTAATGTAACGGAAATATTTTGTCTAAGTCCTAGTGTCCTTTTTTCCTTGGAAATGACGGAAACTCGACATGTCATGTTAAGGGTATACTTATAACCAAAAACTTAAGTGTATTTGAGAGTTTTCATCAATGGTTGAAGGAGCTCTACAGATCTGTTGCAGAAGAGGCGAAAAGACCACCATTGAAAAAGATTGAACAAATATTATAGGCAATAACAGTCCATCTAATCTTACAATTCTTTCTCACTATGCTTTTAGTACTTTTCTGTTCAGTTCCCTGTAGTCAACGAAATACCTTATACCCTAGACACACAACACGATCTAATGAATTATTATCATTAGTACTAATTATTCATTAAAGTGCCGTGTGTCACATAGCATTCATAATTATGGCTAGAAAATCATATCATAATGAAGTACACTAATGAAGTTTTTTTTTTTGCCTTAATTAGACCACTAACGAGGAAAAATATGCTAGAACTGAATGTATTTTGACATATAATATAAATCTGAAACATCGATGTACATCTGCCGCTTTGAAAAATAAGAAGAAGAAATATACATATGTTACCAAAATGAGTCGTTATTTAATTATTCATTATGAGCCCTTTGTGCCTAGGGCATTAGCCTAATAACCTGCAATTCTTTACCATTCTTCATTTCTTTACTTTAATCTGCCAGAGCCCTCTTATGCTCTGTCTATGTCGGGTTTTGTTAAAAAGCCTGCTGGGCACAGATATTTTCCTCGGTTGCGTACCATCTCTTTTACATGACAACCGTAAGAATAGCTGCTTAAAGCTCGCTTAAGTACAGTTCCTAAGCATTATTAATATTATAACTGAGAAAAGTCAGTTATATTACTTAAAAAGTTGTCAGTTTCTAGATTGTTTCAAATAAACAAATCTAAAATTTACACACCTTCGATGTTGCTGTCGATGCTAGCCCATATTAAATGATGTGAATTTGCAACACATCCAATGATGTCTAACCTACTCTTCTTTTTGTAGTAGCTTACGAGTCCCATTAGCTGCTTCTGCATCTCCAGAAAAGCCCAGCTTACTTCGTGGCTGCCTTTCGTAGTTTGAATCTCGACTGCTGTTACCACAAAATCTATGTAGAGTTCAGGTTTTCAGACGTTTATTGTACCACACGTGTTCACGAACATTAGCTGAACTTGGATATAATACACGAATTACAAGGTTCGACAACACTTGTATTTTATCAGGCTCGTGTAAATATGTGCTTTAATTATAAGATTTAACAGAATTACTTTCTGCAAATACCATTGCAGGTCACCTCATTTTTAGCAATGTTAGTAGCGCTGCATTTACAGTGAGCCAAAACCCTCGAGAATACTTCACAGGCCATGAAACAGACTCCCTCCCTACCACATGCGAGGCCCAACGTAGTCCTTACATTCTAAAATATTTGCAGTGTTCTTATGTAAAAGTGACAAAAGTTTGATTTGAATAGCTCCTCCGCCCTGAACTACTATTCATACAGAAAAATGGAGTTCTGTGAATTTTAAGCTTGGTTTCTTATCTTCCGAACCGTAATAAAATTTTCATACCTTTCCTAACAAAATTATTTAAAAAAATTTATCTTAAGCAAATGACTACGATTCCTCAAATAAAAATTCTCAGCTGAGTAATCATTGTAACCGCCTTCATGGAATGCCGTGGGCTGATGATATCGAATGTAGCTATGACTACAGATTCGGACTTCTGCTGCACGTACACACATGCAATTATCACTCAGCTGAGAGCTATTGAGCGTAAAATGGTAAGTTTACTTTGTAATCAAAACTATTTTATTATTTTGTTAAGTAAGGTATATAGGAAGTGTAGCCTTTGGGAAGGTAAGCAACCAAGCTGTAAATTACTAGAAGACTATTTTCCTGTGTGGATAGTAGTTTAGGCTCTATGGCATATATAAAGCCAATGTTTGGCACTTTTCCATAAGTATCAATATAGAACATTTTAGAAAACGGACTAAGCACGCAGACATATAGATTTCTGCTTCATGGCTTGGGAAGTATTCTCGAGGGCTTTGAGTGAGCCCTTTAAAATAATAAGATGAATTTCGCTGTTTGATTGCCTGCATATATGACGGTATAATCGCTATAATGGCCATATTGCTGTGCCGGCCCGGTGCCGTTGCCGTTATGTTTTCAATAGGCTAATTTGTTTCTTAATTATTTTATACGCATGGTCGAGACATCGCCGTTTTCACACATAACGACGTTGCATTTTCCGTTGGCCGTTACCGTACAATATTATAGTAATTATAAAATTGCCACCGGTTCTGCCGTCGCGCGACACTAGAACAACGTTCAACGGTCAAACAGTCTTAGTAGTCCAGTCAATAGGGTTTTGCCCTGCAAAAGTTGAGGTAGTTGTGATTTTTTAATATATATATATATATTAAATATATTACTTAGCTCCGCCGGACCACGATGAAATATCTACGGTTGATCCTACGACAAAAATGGCTGATATAAATTAGAAGAAGACTAAATTCTCTACATTTTTTGTATAAACACTTTTTTTGTAAGCCGGATGTGTAACGGCTTACAGCGGCGGAATAATGAGCCTTCTTCCAAAAAAATTATACGTATAGTACCCTTACACAGGGTGTTTCGTCCATCGTGGTCCATAGGACAGGAGGTAATAGTAGTCAGCTAGTCAAACAAAAAATTCTATGACAAGGGTGGCAGCATCATAAACGTTTCGAAGTTACAGGCCGATTAAGCAAATAGTCTTTCACAAAATACCCTGTATCTTAAAAAGTAAGTCACTTACAGGGTATTATTGCAGAACTTCATGGCCTTTCCGACAATTGCTCGACCAGCCCCGTACTCCTCTCCCCTAAGGAGTTATGGTGAATGAATGGTAATGAATTAAACCAAAAAGTTGACAAGTATGAATTGGACTTGGAAAATATTTCTGAGTATATAGACAGAGTTGAAGTTGGTGAAAATGCAAAGGTGATGTGCAAAATGCTTTTGGGACATAAAAAGAAAAGTTATGAATATGGGTAAAATTTTATGAAAAATTCTTTGAACTTTAAACTTCCAAGCCAAAGCCCTACATATATGGAGGTGGGCAATAATTAAAAAACTAAACCCTGGTCTGAACAATTCCTTGATATCAAATTTGAAGGAGCAGGTTTCCAAAAGAAATAAAATGAAGAAGGAAGCTTGCATAGCTTTTGATGAAATAAAAATTCGGAAAGATTTAGATTTGGTGATATCGGAGGTGGTGAACGAAAATATACCTTCGGTGAACACATTTGCTTGTTTATGTTTCCCGGATTGCATTATAATTGGAAATATGTCTTGAGCTATTATGTTTCAAATAATGCTATTTTAAGTGAGGACTTAAAATTAATCTTACTGGAAAACATCCAAATTAGTTTCGAATATAAGATGTGTCACTTGTGATCTGGGCGCAAGCAATAGAAAATGTTTACGACTGTTGGATGTCAGAGAAGTACAGCCATTTTTTTACTTTTCAATTTGAAAAAGCGGTTTATAAACTTTTTACTTTGTATGATATTCCTCATTTATTTAAAAGCATTCGGAATAGTATGCTTACTAATGACATTATTACACCTGATGGCAAAGTTAATTGGAGTATAATCGAAAAATTATATGAGTTCAATTCTAACCAAACTTTTTAATTGTGTCCCAAATTGACGTATAAGCACACCCAAATACGTTTGATAGACAAAAAGTTCGTTTTGCAACCCAAGTCTTTAATAAAACAGTGTCTTCTGAAATAAATACCTGCTTGGAACTGAAGAAATCAGTAGCGTAACTAGAGGGGGCGGTGGAGGCGGTCCGCCCCGGGCGGCACATATTTTGGGGCGGCATTTTTTATATTTCTGTCTAAATTATTTAAAAATAAAAATTAATGTCATAATAATGTTTTAGTCCACAGAATCATTTACTATAATAAGTATTTAATTTAACAAAAATACATGCTGACCCCGGCAATCCTTATCGACGTTGAGATTTTTAAGCTTCATCGAATATGTAAACACACATGTTAATACTTTCTTTAACGCCATTGTTATTGTAAACAGAACCTCCATAGCCAGTAAGGAAGAGGATCGAGTTTGTTATCACCTGTTGGTTGAAGCAAAGTTAACTTAAGAACAAGTTGATTTTTTTTTTTTTTGGAACAAGAGGATGTGCGGTGACTGTGTAAAAAACATTTATTAAACATTTTAAGTGCTTTGGTAAAATTAATATCTGAGGGAGAAAGGAAGAAACTATTAAAACGAGATCAGACGCTGGAATATTACTCAACTCAATGCAATCTTTTTCTTTTCTTATCTGTCCTTTTGGAAATTAATGACGTGCAACAATACCTTCAAACAAAGGAGCTAAATATCGTATCAACGTGATTTAAAACTGAGTTCTTTACAAATGTATTACATTGGACAAAGGGACATCCTAGTGCAAAAACCAGTTACAACAGCCAAAAAAAATATGTAAAGAATTGGAGATATCCACTGAGCTCTGAGATAGAAGGAAAAAAATTATAAATAGTGTAAATTCACGGTACGTAAGGCTATTTTAGAAGAAAAAATACAAAAAGAAATGTTTTTGTCATTGGATAGAGTTATCTAGGAAATAAAAGTACGATTTGAGCAACTACATGTTCTTGCAGTGAAGTATTCATGCCTAACACCATCTAATCTTTTAAATGAAAATTTTGAATATCAAGTAAATAATTTTCATTGACGATGAACAATTTCACATTAAAATGAAAAGGATTCAGAATTTTATGTCTCTACCTGATGTACAAGAGAAAGCAAAAGGTTAGAAAAACAGGAAAGGACTCTTGAACTTTTAATATTTATCCAAAAGTATTGGTTGAAAAACTCTGTTCCCAACATAGTAATATTATTAAGAATTTTTTAATAAATTCCAAATTTCCTTATTAAAATTAATTTAAAATTATCTTCGTTCCACAATGAGTGATTTAAGATTACGAAATCTAGCGATACTGTCCATAGAAAAAGAACTAACAGATGACATAAATTTTGACAATGTTATTCAAGACTTTTGTAATAAAATAACAAGAAAAATAAATATATAAATTAATATACGTTTTATCATTATGTTATGTGTACAATATGTTTAAACAAACCATTTATTTATTTGTGTTCAATAATTGTTTATAACCACTGTTGATTTTGATTAAGTTAGAAAGGGCGGAAAATTCGGGACAGCTACGCCACTGGAATAAATCCCAAATTGATTCCAAAAAAGTTGCTATAAGTACAAAAAATGTATTTTAAAAGTAAACAGAGCTTTTGACTTCTTAAATAGTAGACATTTAAAAGCGAGAAATATATATCGGAAGCCATTAGAAAAGCACAATGCAGTGAACATTCAATTACAGTAAATGATTGAATATTTTTCCAAATACAAGCTAATAAATAGGAAAAATATTACGAAAAAATCAATAAAACACTATTTGAATGGTATAGTTTTTACTATTAAATAGAAACTCCTTTTATCGAAAAAACATATTTAACGAAAATTCGTCTATAAAATTTTTTTCACCTGAAGGTTCAACCAAGATAAGATTGTAAATCTTTTCGCGCAAGTCAGAGAAGAATGGGAATAATAGAAACCCATCGGTATCAATTTTCAATATACCTCTGTGGTAGTGTGGGGTGAATAAATTTAAACAATATATATAATTTGTTTGTTTTTAATGAAAACGAAAAATTTTCGAGTTCATGAAGAATTCAAACTAAGAGAAAATCCAGGAAAAAATCTAGAAAAGATATTGGGGTGCGCGAATTTTATCACTTCTGGATTTTGTCACTTCTGGATTTTGTCTCTTTTGTATTTTGTCACTTCTGGATTACGTCTCTTCTAGATTTTGTCTTTCTGGATTTCGTCACTCTGGATTGTGGCTTTTTGGATTTCGTACCCAACGTATAATAACACAGATTATTATAACAACAACGATCAGTGTAAATATGAGAATTGCGTAGCAAAGTTCATACCATTTTTAAAATTTTTTACTTAAAACAATTTTTACAATTTCAAGATTTTGACGGGTTGGGTACGAAATCCAGAAAAACAAAATCCGGAGTAACAAAATCTAGGAAAACAAAATCCAGAAGAGACGAAATCCAAAAGTGACAAAATCCAGAAGTGAAAAAATCCAGAAGAGACAAAATCCAACAGTGACAAATACCAGAAGAGAAAGAATTCAGAAGAAATTCAAAAAAAATCCAGAAAAGATATTCCCGCGTGCGAATATTTTTTCTGAATTTTCTCTTAGTTTGAATTCTTCATGAACTCGGAACTTTTTCGTTTATGTCGAAAACAAACAAATTATTTATATTTTTTACATTTATTCACCCCACACTACCACTTCAAGACACACATTCATTTATTTACGCAAACATTAATAGATGAGACCTAGATATGTACCATATAAGCACTACTCATACATTTCAGAACAGGATAATACCGCAACGCAAAAGTTTTTTCTATCTATAGTGATTTCCAAAATTTAGACTTTTTTACTTTAATTCGAATTATCATGCATTTTGGACTTCGACCCATCTCAAAATCGCAATCAACACTTCAAAATTTCATATAATGTTTCTTGACCGCCGTTCACAAATCGTGACCTATTTGCAGGCATATTTGGGTTAGCCTGGTCACAAAGACGCTAGGTTTCCATCAGATGAATACCTGTGTCATCACAAGACTCCCAACTCTATTATTAATATAACAACAACGACAAGTGTAAATATGAGATTTGCGAAACAAAGTTCATGCCATTTTTTAAATTTTTTGAAAAAAATTTGAATTATAACAATTTTTACAATTTCGGGATTTTGACATTTATGTATTTTGTCGTTTCTGAATTTTGTCACTTCTGGATTTTCTCATTTCCATTTTTATTTTTTCTGGATTTTGTCACTTCTGAATTTTATCATTTCCAGATTTTTTTAAATTTTCTGGATTTTGTCACTTCTGGATTTTATACTTCTGAATTTTCTCATGCTCCCAAAAAACAACAATTATCGAAAAGTGTATAGCGAAAACTAATAAAGCCTTTCCTGATTGATCTCGTGAGGATGATCCCTGCTATAAGCACAAAGTAGATATTTTAGATTTTATCATTTTAGTACTTTTGTGAAAAAATTGTGCATGGATGTCAAAGGCTAAATCAACTTATTCATCAAGTTCAAAATAGTCAATCCTAAAGCAATAAATTTGGCAACGGACTCTTTAAAATACTACTGGCGACTGTCCAATATTTTTTACCAACATAGAGTTTCCATCTCACACAGATAATTTTCAAAATTTCCAAAAAACTGAAATATCCAGTACAAAAAGGATATCCTTCTTCTGGAATCTGTTAGCAGGATCTTGATTTTATCGTTACAAACGTTGGATAAAATGCATAATGCTCTTTAACTTTTATCTAGCGTATAATTATAGCCCGTCCACCGACAGAATTTCTAAAAACTTCTAATATCATACAGAGCACAATAACGTGCTACGAAAATCCCAAAGCGAGAACTACTCTACTTTCTATCAGCATCACTATCACAACCCATTACCCAAGAATATATTCTGGCGGTAGATCATTTCTCGTTGATTTGCTTTTTCTTCTACTTCCAATGGAAGCAGTACTCTGAAGTGATACATAATTGGGACTTAGAAAATTTAATTGAATCTGCTCTTATGAATAGTCTGATAAGTTATAGAGTCTGTGCCAATATGCAACCTTCTAGGGTGAATTATATCTTATTTTTTTCTTTTTCTCTACATTACCTTATGTGAGGCAAATAACACACAAATTTAACTATATTTAGAAGTATTTTAGACATTCGCCTAATTATTTAGTTCCTTATATTGCATTAATAACGAATAGGAAAGAGATTGTGTAATTCTATACATAAATAACATCGAATCCTATACTTGAAACGTCATTTATTAGTTAATAAGAACTAAATCACCAATAAATAACTATAACTAAAATAGCTTATGCCGTCCATCAATCCACATGAGTTAACTTGAAACTTTTCTTTTTTAACTTTGATTTAAGTAAAACAAAAACTTCCAATAACTGATTTATGGCATGCAGATTTCCCAATTTCACCTTGAATTTCAAGCGCAAGGAAAGCTCAATAATTCTAGCCTCGTCGCAACACATTCAGTCAGTTCAAAAATCTCGGAATTTCGAAAGCTGCAAAACCTTTCATTTCTCTAATCGTAGATAAATCATTTAATTTTGGCTCGTAACGTAATTTGGACGCGTGTTACCTTAACCAAATTAATCAACCATTAATTGGGCCTATGGGTGCGGATATGTGTCTCAAGCTGCGTGACCAAAAGCAGAGCAAAGTCAGTAGGCACCACACCAGCGATCGTTATATTCAGGCAAGAGTTTCTTCTCGATGTGGTTAGAAGATAACGATAATATTCTTGTTGCGCAGTAGCAGTACCGACTGAATAGAGCGCAATCGCCTTAAGTTCGTAATACATGCATAGTAAGACTTACAGTTAGTATAATACGACGACGACGACAATCTGACAACACCCTAAACTCTGTCATCTGTAGCTCAATCTGACTTGAGTGGGCTCTTATCCAAATCCAACTATAAATCGCATTAGTTCACACTATTAAGCAGATCACAGTTGCAATAGATTGGATTGAGAATTGAGCTTTAATAGAAGTTCATATTGCACCTAACAACAGAGTGTGGTACTGACACAGAATTCCTCAGATCAGATGTTTGATTGCCGCTCCGCAACTCCTTACCCACCACAGTAGTTTACCTATATTAAAATCACTTCTTGTCAATTTGCGACATACCAGGTGGGAAAGTGACTTGGTTAGTCACTGACAGACAGCCAGCACCAATAACTAGTCTGGTTCATGGTCAATAGTGAGTTCTCCGCGGACTCGATAGGCTCTCGGCACGTGATTTATATCGGCAATAAAATTTGTGCCCGCTTGCTGTCACTGCAATCACGATTGTTTGCCGTCAACCGGTAGAAATTTTTGTTGCTTGGTAATTTATCTCTGTACGCAGGTGTCGCATAATGCACAGAGCACAAATCTAATTTTTCTTATGAGTAGATGGGAGTGTATATGAGTATGCGATACAGGAAGCATACTTGTATATAATTAAGCATAAATTATGCATAGGAGAAGTAATCTAATGACGTGGGCGGTATTATTCGAATTAAAAACGTGACGTACTCCATATGCGACTTTCTCATATTGAGCATTTATAAGATGAAGAAGTATTGCCTAATTTTCATTGTGCAACTCTTGGAATTCATTTAGTAAAGTTACTATCTTCACACCCAAAATATTAAATTTTTCGGAATGGATACCTGTGGGGATCTTAATTTTTAATAAAACTCAGAGTAACCTTAATCAAAAATAATGAGTAATACCTGTTTTGAATTGGAGATTATGATGTGCTGCACATAGGTTATGGGTGAACTGTAGTTACCTGCATCTTATTAACTTATTCTTCTGTTTCAAGAAAACTGAGCACGTTTCTAGTAGTCAAGTTAGTTGATCAAAATCACTAGCTAGTACACGTGCCGTGCACCTATATAGAGAACCCATCAGTGCGGGTATGCGAGAAGCTGTCGGAAGGTCAAGGATGGATTTAGATGAACTAAGAACTGACATGGAAGCGTCTTCAACAGGCGCTAAAGTTAAAGAGCTTTGTTGGAATATCCACAGACTTTAACCGTCCACCACAAACTAAGGAGATCCAAGGGAGAAACTAGGAAAAGTTTCTGTCAAGGTACATACATATGTAAAATCTACCCACAAACATGAAGATTCAAAACTCCCCCATAAAATCATTCTAATGAAATTCGCCTTCTTCAAAATAGCGATAGCTTTACTAATAGCCAGGAAGAAACTATAAGCTCGTTACTACAAACTTAATTTTTAAAATCTACATAATGAAGAGGATCCAGAATAGTTTGAGATAAGAACGTTAACCTTCACAAACGGTAAAAATACTCTCAGCCAGAATCAATGCCCCAAGTAAGATTCAATGAGCCACAAAACTCTATCAAAACTTTACCAAAATAAGACCTAGTAAAATTTCTGCTATTACTTTGAGTGCGTTAAAAGCATAGCATCCAAAAAATAATAAACCTCTCGATGGATTAAAGCAATTCTCAGCTGCTATGAAATTTCAGCCTGCATAGTATGAATCTATAAGTAGTTGCTCCAAAATATGCCCCAAAAAAGTTATCCTATCCTTGCCTCCTATAGTAGTTAGTCGCAGAGGGTCTTCCATATCAGGAATATGCAGATTACCAGATCATAACAGTTAGCGGCTACTAAGAACATATACATACTTGGTGCCAGCAGATCGGTCTCAGATCCAATTTCGACAGAATAGTGATGGTTCCATTCACTAAAACAAATCTGAGAGCACCATTTGTAAGAAGGGCTGTAAGGGAATCGTCAAAAGAGATCTAAGATTTATAGGTATAAGCCTAGATATGAGACTCATTGGAAAAAGTCTTGAAGAGAGCAATAGTAACTTCGTAGACTTGACAGAGGCTATTCGATAGAGCTCTTCAAATGGAGAATATTCTGTTAATACTTTTTAATCATAAGATCGCTGGTCGCTGTATTGATAATAATGGCCAAAGACAAACAAAAAACAAAAAAGGTCAAACTTATAAAAATTGCAACGTTTCAACTATATCTAGTAAGGCACGGCAGGCCGCACAATGCACTATCACCAACTGTAGTCAGTAACTAAAAAGTCATTTGACTTTGCTCGTTAGTTTAGCTTACCCTTAGACAAATCACAAATCATGACACAACTGTTCATTTAGTTGTGCCTCACACAAATGCTCATACATTTTGTATATGTTGATTTTGCTCTTAATTTTACTTCTCGCGTTTAGTTCTTAACTGCGGGTGGTTGAATTAAATTAAAAATCATGTCATCATGGTCAAAAAAAAAGACCTTACTTCTTATAAAAAACATAAGAAAATGAGATATTTTGGACGTGAGGTCGAAAGCATAATATAAAGACTTTAATGGAAAACAAAATTATAATTTAGAAGAAATCATTCAGTTATTACTGAATTAATTCATTTTATTTTTATTATGTTAATTTCGTTTTATTTTTTTTTACTGAAGTAAGTTTTTCTTTTTATAAATAAAAATATAAAATTTAAAGAGTATTTGACTATTAAGCCTTACTTAACGCAGCCGGGTGGTATGGATATATTCTGGACTAATACAGGAGGTAATAGGAAATGTTGAGAGGCAGAAAAATTGCATGAGAAAATGGGAGAAAGTGTAGTCCTTACGGAAGGACAGACGGACAGACAGCATTATTGTATTGCAGTAATTCTTTCACAAATTTTGTTTCATTGTGGAAAAAGCTAGATCAACCGCGCTATTTATGAAACAGGCTCCTAGTATTGCAGAAAGGAGTTAGTCTGATCGCCCTACTTATGTAATAGGCTCCTGGTAATGCATAGAGGAGTTAGTTTTACCGCACTACTTCTATAATAGGCTCCTGGTAATGCATAGAAGAGTTAGTTCTACCGCACTACTTCTATAATAGGCTCCTGGTAATGCATAGAGGAGTTAGCTCTACCGCACTGCTTCTGTAATAGGCTCAAGTAATGCATAGAGAAGTTAGTTATACCGCACTACTTCTATAATAGGCTCCTGGTAATG
Source organism: Dioctria linearis (assembly GCA_963930735.1). NCBI lineage: Eukaryota > Metazoa > Arthropoda > Insecta > Diptera > Asilidae > Dioctria > Dioctria linearis. The sequence continues at coordinate 50,682,643 of OZ005742.1, read as the reverse complement.
CATATAGGAGTTAGTTCTACCGCCCTAGTTACGTAATAGGCTCCTGGTAATGCAGAGAGGATCTGATATCTACTCCTTCCTATGACATCACATTATGAAAAGAAGATAGCTTGGAATCCAAAATATAATTAGTTGCGTATACAGGTAATGGGTTATATAAGTAGTTCTGGAATCATTACATTTCCGACAGGGACTGATCACCTTGTATCTATAAGTGTAAACCAGAGTTTCCAGGTTTGACGATTTAGCGCCAAATTGGCTCTTTTTCAATAAGCTCGGGCGCTTCTGTTCTTACTGAAAGCATCAAGCATGTTCTTGTATATCAAAAGCGCCAAGGAGCTTAACTTTTTATTTGAAGTTCCTATTCACTGCCGCTTGCTGTACTCAATTTCTAACCAATGGACATACACACTATCCATAGAACATTTAGTTTTATGTATCTCACCAGGTTACTAACATGTATAATATCTTAGATGGCACAAGAACTAGATGTCCATTTCGGAATGGACCACCCACCCATATAAATTTTGAATACTTTTTTGGTAGAGCATGCGACATCTAGTTCTTATGCCATCTATGATAATATGATGAACTAACTACGTTCATAGAAATACATTGCAGAAAGAGGGCTGACTTCTATATAGCAGCCTCTTTCGGTCTATGGCCCAAGTACCAACTGAAAGAGTACTGTAAACAACAAAAACGAGAAATAAATAAGTGGTAATTTAGAGTTCTTACTGATAAAAAGTGTTTTACCATTATATATATTTTATTTACTTATATTTATTAGATACGCAGTAGAAATTCGAAAGGTTTCATTAAAATCACTTCGAGCTGCGCGCGCACTTTTTCATCTTCCCGCCATGGTTTTTTTTTTCAATGTTAGCGCCAACGTAAGCACTCCTTTTGTCATCAAACGCCGTCCATTTAGAAATTCTAGGGTAGGTATACTAAGTTTGTCATTCCGTTTGTAATACATGGAAATAATGACGGTAGAGCAAAATGGATTGGACACCCCGCATAAAATTAAAAGATATTTTTGAGAACGCGTTCACTCAGAATGCTGAAATTTTGTACACGTACATTAAAAAAAAAGTTAAATTAAGTTCGAAAATGAGATAAATCGGGCAACTCCTTCGTGGGGTTGCCATACAAAAATTTCGTTTTCCACGATATATTTGGACACTACCTGAGAAAACGTCGATATAGAATGCTGAAATTTAGTACATTGTTTTTTCATAGTAATAGCAAATAAAAATCACAAATGGACTAAATCGGGCAACCCGTTCTTGGTGTTGTCATATAAAAATTTAGGTTTTTTACATATACTTTGACAACGATCAGTCCTAGACATTTTTATTGTACTAAAAACTTCTTCAGAATAAGAAATCCTATAAAATTGGTTATAATCATTTTTTCTGTCCGACGAGCCGTTCTAGAAATATATGTGAGAAACCAATGCAAAAAATCGAAATTGCTCAAATGGGTGACCATACGAAATTTCATACGTGCATTCATCTAGGTCTAGGGTATCATAAGAATTGGTCTTAGACCAATTCTAGCTTTTTCACTTGTTTTTATTATTATGATTCACTATCCACCTTTATACTCGTTATTTTAAGGCTGAATTGTTACGTTTGTTTTTTTTTGTTAGGAATAAAATTTTGACTTTGTAAAGTACAAGCAAATAACTGCCAATTTTTGGCGAAATTTTAGAAAAACAAATTGGCGCGAATTTTTCTCCAGACCTGTCAACTCTGACTTTTACCCGCAACTAAAAAATTAGAAGCAAGCTTACGACTGGCACCTGACTGAATCGAACCGACTTTAATGTTCAGCCTTCATCAGCAACCTTAATAAAAATCAGTTGATTTTTGCTGATTGCAAATAAAAGAAAATTTACTTTCCTGTAAGTTGTGTTTTTTTATGGTTCCGTATTAAAAAGAAAAAAATGGAAACCCTTATAAGATCGGTCGTGCGTCCGTCTATCCACAGTTTACAGAATACAAGGTCTGTCCACTAAGAAATGTCAGATTTTGTTTACGTGATTTTGAGCCAATAACTTGTATTTTGTCTGGGAAAATTATATTTTTCTGCGGTGTTTCGAAAAGTGTAAAATTTTAGAGTAATTTACTATAATACACAGCGATATCGCAGTTAGTTCTTTTAAAAATATAGCAAAAATGTTCCATTAAATTTGCCAATTTTGTGCTAAAATTTTTGGTACAAATCAAATAACTACATATATTTTCTTAGATAATTGAGAATATGTTAATAATTGTTTTTAAAATAAAAATGTATTATCGTAAGTACTTATTTTGAGCAAAAATGTGACAAGTTCAATTAAGAAGTAGAAAACTTACCTGTAATAAAAACCTCGGGTAAGTGGTGAAAAAGAGCGATTTTATGACATTGTAATTTAATTTTTCAATTTTTCCGGTTTCCACAAGCTCTTACCCATTCGTCTGACAAAAACTATTCCATCGGAAAACAAAAATATTTAATGTTCTTTACACCTTTATTGGTGATATAGTTTTTGCATGACAATACTGAACATATAACCACTTTCTTTCAATTCACTTTATAAAGAACACTAATAGTTCATATAGTAAAACCCAAATCAATAAAACAACTTTTAAAATTCAGTGTAATTGAAAAATTTATTTATAAAAACTCTCTGCTATACTTGAAAGCTTCACAATTTGGCTCAAAATGTCACTAACATGGCGCATATCCGGAATTAGTGCACAGACCACAGATCGTGCGTCTGTCTATCTGTCATAGACGTTTTCTCGAAAACGACGTAATGTAGGAATTTGAAATTCAGCAAGATAGTGGACAACTGCCTTAAATTATAAGTTGTGCGAGCTGTGGCGCATTTATATGAAAGATCTGAGAAAGGCTCGAAGAAATATCCACATAAGTATACGCGGATATGTCTGTGGAATTTATGGATATGGGAGCAGTGGCGGATCCAGCTAGGGGGCGCGGGGGGCTCGCGCCCCTCCCTTAAGACCACAAAAAAAATTGCAGTAGAATTTCTGAATTCTTCTACTGCACTTTTTGCCAAAGACATAAAAATTTCTGGAAACGTTCAATTTTAAGCAGAACTTATTCGGGTAAAAGCGATGGGAGATTTGTTTTAATTGAAAACACAACGGCAAACAAATCATTGTATATTGATTTAGTGAGTTATTACATTTAAAGCAAGACATTTTTTAGGAAAAACAGTGTTATTATTTCGTAAAATTCAATAGTAGAATATTTAGCTAAAACCTTAAACAAAAAAAAAATTAAATGCTGATTGGGAAATTCTAAATCAGAACCTTAGAGAAGTTTTGGCATGCGTGAATACATTCCATATTCTTACAGCAGATCTCAACAACAGTAAAATCGCTGTTGGTTTAACGATAAGTTCAACCAAATAATGTAATAAAGAGTCTGCTTTTAGCGCGTATCATTTGCATTCATGTCTAGAATTGAAACAAGTCTACAAGACAGCCCAGAACACCTAGAAGTCCATTATCCGGAGAGAAAAATTTCCTTTTGATCAGAATAGATGGCAAAGGCTTGTGATCCCCGGTCTAGAGCATAAAGAATAACTTCAGCAATTCCTCTATAATTTCACTACTTAATATCGGTGAAGTGGTTGTTGACTCCCTTGATCAAGCTAGTATCTTCACTTGTAGATTCGCTTCAAATTCTCTATAAAACAGCCAATACGCATCCGTAAGAGGGATGTGTTCAAGGTCCTTAAGGGGATCAACTTCTCCAAAGCCGTAGGTCCTGATAGTTTCTCACCCTTGTTAATTGAAAGCTGTGTCTTATCTTTGGCCAAACCTTTGCGCAAACTATTCTACTTGTCTTATTCGACAGGAAAATGTCCAAATGGTTGGAAAATAGCTCACGTTCAGCCTATTCCTAAGAAAGGTGAGGGTAGCGACGCCTCAAACTATAGACCAATTGCGATCACTTCGATTCTTTCGAAGCTTTTTGAATCTATCATTAACTCCAAATTAATGAAGTATCTAGAAACCAAACAACTCATCAATGATCGGTATTATGGCTTCCGAACTGGACGCTCATCTGGAGACTTGCTGACTTTTCTAATGGTGTTTTGTAGACCCAAAATCGTTACTCTAGATATTTAAATGGTCTTTGATAGAGTCTGATATCCAGCCGTTTTAGTTAAACTTAAGCACTTGATCTCTCCCCTCATCTTCTATTATACATTAAAAGTGTTTTACCTGATCGCATAATACCGGTTGTACTAGATGGGGTTTCACCAGAACCTCTCCCTATAGATGCCGGGACGTCCCAGAGCTCTGTTATCTATTTTCTTAATTTTCATTAATGTACTTTTAATCCCATCCAAAGTTTTGCCTATGACAGTAGCCTTGATTTCGCTTACTCTTTTGACATTCTTAGGGACTCCAGACAGAATGCCACATCTGTCAAATGAGATGGCTTGATTAGATCAATGAATAACGACCTTGGTCATGTTCTCGCTTGGAGTAAAGCGATTCGCGTCGAATTCAAGCCATCTAAGTGCCAAAGCTGTCTCATATATGAAGCAAGATCAAAGCTTTTCACTCCCATTTCTTTTGAGGGAGCACTGATTTGCGATACACCGTCTTTTTACATTCTTGGCTTTAGTATTTCCGATAAGCTAAGCTGGACAGATTACATCTTTTGTTTTGCCAAAGAAGCAGCGAAACGTCTAGGATTTCTGAAAACCTATAGAATCTAGAGCTGCTCTACAAATACTACACCAGACCTAGAATATAATACGATTTCCATATCTGGGCCCGAGGCTGGTCGCACAATCTTACCTTCATTGGATATTGTCCAAAAGAGAGCCTTCAAGCTTACTGGCGATGTGGCAATAATTTCAAATATCGACTCACTCGAACAACGCCGCAATGATGGATGCCTTTCACTCCCTTATCGCTATATGCGTGGTCAATGTTCTAATGAAATATCTCGCGTCTGATCCCTTGCAGGATAATTCCTGCACGCAAAACTCGCGCAACCAACCGGCCATCAAATTACTTTTGGCCATGCAGTAAAATTTCGTGATGATTTTTATCCCGAACTGGTTGAATGTGGACAGTCTACCATTTTCTGTCTTTACACAATCTGCGAAAGTTTAAGAGTGACATTCAGCACATCTGGCGCTCTCCTCAAGTTCCCTAATTCATTTCCCTATCACCTTCCTGCAATGCTGTGCTTTGCATCATAAGGTATCCCCTTAACTTGCCTTAATAATATATAAAAAAAATCAAACTTTGTTGACTTTAGTAGAGGTAAACTTCGTAGGGCTTTAATTCCTGTATTTTGCAAAGTTACAATTTATGATTAACTCGTCAATGTGAACAAAATGTGTTTCCCTATTTTTACTAACTACATTTGGAAGTTTTACGCTTCCATTGTTTACAAACCAAAACAAAATAAATAATTTAAGGCCTCATTTGACTTTCGCGAGTGGCAAAAGTTGAACGTTAAGCAACTTTCTTCGTTCCTAGTGGTAGCCGCTCACTTATCTGATCGGCATGTATCTTAATGATACATTTTATGTATTTGACATTTGCGAGTGTCCTCGAACTTTTGATCTGTTTCCAGCTTATACCGTTTTTAAACCAAAGTTGCGCCCCTCCCTCGCAAGAATCATGGATCCGCCCCTGTATGGGAGTAATCGCCAGTATGCACAAATGACACATTTAATGGGTCAAATCTAGTCTGTCAAATCTAATTACGTGAAGACCGTCATTGCCGTATGCCACCCCAAAATAGGAATGATCATTGGCCCAATTACGTATTTGAACCAATGATCATTGATATGTCCCGTTTGTCTAGGGTATTAGGTCTTCATGACGGGCACATATTTCGGAAGTCAAAGATTATTAAATATTTTTTAAATTTTCATGGGAATCGGTTGCCTTTTTTTTGTATCATTTGAAAGTGCCTTTCAATGCTTAAAAAAAATCAAAATTTTTGGTGAATTGATTATAAAGATATAGCCCAAGATATGAGAATAATACCCCCCTGATCTTCTATGTTTCTAAAGGTAAAATGTTGATATTATTATCAGAGTTAGTAGACATTAAGTCATAGATAACAGGAAAACTGCAACTTTTTTCCTCAGTCTCATAGTTTTTGAAGGAAGCTTTTTTTGTGTTCATTTCTAAGAAAACTCGTACTAATAAAAACAGCTGTTTGTTGCGTCCGTCTGTTTGAATAATATTGAAATTTAACAATACAGTAGTATTTAAAACATGTGAAATACAGAGCTAACTGAAAGTATACACAATAACAAATTTTGGTATTTACCAATGTTCCAGAACTGGTACAATTAAATCAATTTTCAGTTATCCCAGGCAATTTTGGATTAGATTTAAATTCAGTCGAGTTCTGGTATGGAACCGTGATTTCGCGAGACTGACTTTAGGTGTTCCTAAACGATTTGGCAAAATGCCAGAAATTCGCCAATTTTTGTGGGCAGATATCTGTCCTACTGATTACACACCGAGCAGATATTCGGGCAGATTTCATCTGGCACAGAGTAGACAAATAATTTTCGGTCATTTAACAGACATGTGTCTGTCTTTATTGATTACACGACCTGCTAGTTTTCATCTGGTTAAATACTGCTTTTATCTGGCAAATACAACATAAACTAATGTGAAGTTCGTTGTTCAAAAACGACTTCTAGAGAAAGGTACTCGGCTGCTTTTATTGTGTTTAGTGCATTTTGCACAAGTAAAAAAGTGGATGTTGTTCGATTTCGAAAACCAAACGCATTGTTTCACCATGTTAACTCCTGCTTTTTATTAATTATATATATTTATGCTATTTATATACTGTATACTCTTGGTAGATATAATAATATATAATTAACTCCTGCTTTTTATTAATTATATATATTTATGCTATTTATATACTGTATACTCTTGGTAGATATAATAATATATAATTATATAATATAGTACAAACCTTGTATAAACTTGTCTCCTGTTCTATACTCCTATCACTACATGCATAGTCCATGCCCGTCCCTTTAACTCGTACACGAATTTGTCTGTCTGTATATTTCGTTTTTACTATTTTCGACACACTCGTAGACCCACTTTTCGTCACTACAGCGAGCTGAAATTTGGCACACAGGTTCATGTCGCGTGACAATTGAAGCTATCAAAATTTGAACCGGAAATTTCCATGGAAAACCCGGAAAATCGGGAAAAATCATTTGCAAATTTGGTACAAATTTGGGCAATACTTTCCGGTAAAATTTTTTTCTAAATTATGCAGGATCAAGTTCCCTATCAACTGGCATCATTACTTTCTCTCCGACAATGGTGAAAACTTGCAGAAAAAATCGAGGAAAATTCATGTAAAACGCTTTTCCGGAGTTTTTCCGACCAAGAAAGCGTTTGAGGGTTTTGCAACCTAAGACAAAATTGTAGAGCGAAATGAGTTGCATAAAGCTGCTTTTGTGGAAAACTCCATGGAAAACCCGGAAAAGCGGGAAAATCATCGGAAAAATTTTCATCGATATGATTAGTGATAAATCTGTTTAAGGTTTTGTTCTTTAGCGATATTTTGACTCAAAAGTTCTGTAAATAAAAATAATTTTTACTCGAATAAATTATTTGAAAAACTAGTAAATCAGTGTCTTTTCAGCCGTTCTAAAATTGTTTTAAAATATCTCCATGCAGCACGTAATAACAATTTAGTTAACGTGAAAAAGGCAGAAAATAAAATAAGTAAAAAACGAGTTTTCAAACCAAACTGAGGCCAAGCCGCACACAGAGGTGGACTCAGATTTTATTCGCTGACAATCCCCGATATATTTCAGTATGATCAATCACAGGCAATAAGTGATTTGATTCATGAAGAGAAAGAATATTCAAGAGAAATGTCCCAATCAAAAAATCTGAGTCTACCTCTGTGTATGAAGAAAAGTTTATTTTCTACTTTTTCATGCTGCTTGGCCTCAGTTTTTTTTTGAAAACTCGTTTTCTACTTATTTTATTTTAACAGGTAAACTGGACAGAAATCTGTTTAATTCAAAAATTTACTAGGCAGATTGTCAGATGACGTTCCAAAATTTGCCAGATAGAAAAAGTGGCTGATTAAACGCGTGGCAGACGTCTGAGTGCCAGACGTTGTCGCCAGATATCTGTCTATATCTGCCACCATGATTACACGTATCTACCCACAAAAGTGGGCAGGTATTTGGCATTCTGTCAGATCGTTTAGGAGCACCTTTACTCTTGACTGAATTTATTTTTTACCACAATCTTTACCAATTTTTATCAAGGCTTCTCTTGCACATTCTGTTATACATTTGAAATAAGGCTCAGTCTTCCAAATCTTTAAGCATGTTATAGCAATTTGATATCATTCTGTTTACAATGAATGAGTTCTTCTACATCCTTTTTCTTGTAATCCTTCTTCCTCAAATATCATCACTAAATTACTATATTATGCATTTAATTGAGTTTTTCAATCAATTCTAGTTTTTAAAAAAAATCGAAACACTACTCAACGCATTTGACTCGATTACTAATTTGTCAGAAGATGATTCAATATGCGGATATGTAACGGCAGTCAATCAGCAACGAATAAAAATTAATGTGCCGGTGATAAGTCAACATACCAGTTAGTAAGGTCTCCCTAACTTACCCAATAGAGACAATACCGAAACACCTTCCATTAAATATACACCTAAAGAAGGACTTTTTATATCTGTTAAAATGATGCGGTCGGTGATAAACTCCATCTCGGATTTCATGCCGAAATAACATAATTGTTAAACATGGCACTCCAGTGAAAATGAATCACTAAAATTTTACACGCCACGGCTCGAAAATTGAATGTAAAGCAAGTGTAGGCATTTATGAGCCAAACTATCGTCTCACTAAATAATAATAATAATATTTATTTGGCAACTGTACGAAGATTTTAAAATCTTATCAGAACACTAGTTTTGAATTTACAGGTAGGTCAATGAATGACAGTAACTACTAACTAACTAATAAGAAAAAAAATAACATCTAATCATTAATCAAAATAAAAAACAATGAATGTATAAAAAAAAGTAAGGAAAATTAAAAAAAAAAAGATAAATTCGAAAAAAAAGTAAAAAAAAAATTATATTTACATAATTAGTGTTTAAGATAAAGGAAGAATGTGCATTAGGTAGAATTGGTTGATTTATACAATTTGATTGATCGATTTATGTGGTTTGGGACCCCTTTCAGGTCCCCCGAACGAAGGCCAAGTCAAGGCCCATTGTTCGCATTTAAACAATTTAAGAAATACGCTGCTGGAGCCCACGCGCTGAATTTCTGAAGGTAAAGAGTTCCATTTACTGAGGAACTTGAACAAAATAAGAACGCTCTCCAAGTTGTGATCTGCAGCGTGTCATACAAATATTTACACCTCGTAGAAACTGCAGCTTGTTGTAGAGGTCCTCAGGGCTTTTAAGATTTATTAGCTTGTGCAAAAAATACAAGTTACGGTAGATACATTCCTAATACAATCATTGAATGCAGCCATGAGCAGTCTGTGGCAGACTGAATCAAGCTTCGGGAACAATATCGAGCCATATAGGAAACGTAGAATTATCAGCGTACGCACTAGTTTTAGACACATTTCGGTAGACAGAAGATATGCAGTGACCCATGACTGACGAAGGGAGCCATGAACTTTTCCAATAATATTACTAACATACTTGCAGCAACTTAAGCTAGAATTTAATATTATTCCTAAATTCTTAATAGAGTCACGATGTGATAGAGTTGTATTATTGAGTAAAACAGGAGGTAGTCTGGAAGCATCAATGTTACCTTTATATATTGGAATAGAATTAGATTTGATTGGATTCAATCCCAACTTATTTTCAAGAGACTATTCGTAGATTCGTTGTAAGTCATCATTTAGCCGGGAAATTCAATCTTTCTATAGTCCAATTGGGCGGCTCAGTTATAATTGGAAATCATCAGCATATAGATGAATAGTGGAGTCCTTAATCACATTGGGTGGATCATTTATAAATAGGCTAAAAAGAAATGGCCTAAGGATGGAACCCTGAGGTACGCCACAACAGATAAGACGAAAAGTGGACAATGAGTCACCTACTTTTACAGCTTGATGTCTGGAAGATAAGAAGTTTCTGAACGGCTCACAGCTGAGGAAGAGAAATCGAAACTTATCTTTAACTTATTAAGAAGGCGAATGTGGTCCACACTATCGAAGGCTTTACTAAAGTCTAGAAGTGTAAGTATGGTTAACTTATCATTGTCAAGAGCTTCATTGATATCAGAAATGACTTTTAATAGAACAGTTTCACAGCTATGTCCGTGTCGAAATCCAGATTGCCTGGGAGATAATAAACGATTCTGGTATATAAATTTGTTCGCTTGCAAGAAGATGAGTTTTTCAAAAACCTTACCAAAAAAAGGTAAAATACTAATCGGTCGGAAGTTATTGACTGAAGTATTTGATTTCTTTTGGATATGGAATAATAGCAGCTTTCTTCCAAGCAGCAGGAAACTGAGATATAGTAAGGCACGCATTAAAGATGTGTGTTAAAACTGTTGTAATATACGGGGTGATCAACTTAATAAATTTTCGTGGTATCATGTCATAATCAACTGCAGTTGATTTCTCTGGAGAAATTGCATTGAGAACCTCAGTGTACTCAGTGCAACGAAATGCAAAGCCGTCAACGTTCTCATGTAATTTAATTCTTCTAAGGATCAATCACTGCGAGTTGCAGCAGTAAAAACTTCATTCAAAGTATTAGGATGAGCGTCACACTGAGACGTTTCTCTGCCCACAATGCCCATCTTGCGAATATTATTCCACAGCTTCCTGCTGGGTAAATCTGAGTTTAATTTGAAACTGTAGTATGTTATTTTTGCAGATCAAATTTTGGTGGTAACCATATTGCAAACCGTTTTATACCAGTGTAAAGTTGAGCATTGTATGCTTTTATAAATACGGTAAAGAAACTCTCTCTCCATAATAAGAACATGTATCTCACGTGTGATCCAAGGATAACGTTGTGAATAAATAATTTTCCTATAGGTATATACGCATAGGTACGTGCCTATTATAAAGCTGTAGGAGTAAATTATTCAGTAATTCAACCTTATCATCAACACAGTTCAGCTGGAATATGTCCGTATAAGGTAAATTAGCACAATCACTTTATATTGTGTCAGTGTTAATATTATTATTATCACGGTAGTCAAAGAATTCTGCACAAGGCTGTTAGCCTAGTCTAAAACTATATGATAAATACAAGAAATCATGATCAAAATTACTCAAAGGTGTTAATCGATTCTGAAACAGAACCCTTTCTGTGTTGGAGACTAATAAATAGTCTAGATTATTTGTATTAAAGTATGTAGGTAACTGGTTCACAACATTCAAATCCAAGATTTGCAGTAAATACTGTAATAGTCCAGCAGCCACCGCCTGTTTTTTTTTAGTGAGTAATAACAGGCTGAATCTTCGTGAGTAGGTTCCGTTCGACGAGACGCCAAGTTTTTCCTCTGTGAAAATTCTCGATGGAGGTAGCTACTGTAGTGCAAAAGTCAGCAATCACTAAATCTGCTAAGAACTTGGAACTTTTATTACAATCAATAAAGCGGTTCACGAAACCTTTTGGATTAGAATTGTCAGAAGACCATCTTTATAACATCTCAAAAGGTCAATCGGTGAACAATGAAGTATATGAGATCTTGGCGTAAGTTGAAATCGCGGGCGAAAAACAACGTACTGCGTGCCGAGTTATCAACATCGAGTGAGGTATTCCAGGTTCTTGAAGAGTACGTGTGAAGATTATATTCATTAAAAACCAAAAATGATGTCAACAAAGGACGGTACGAATTGTTCGAAAAAGGCATTAATTGATGGCAAATACCATAATTATTGGTTTGATGGCCCGCACAGTCCTTCTTTTGGAGAATTATCTTCTGATGTTCAAGATACTCTATTATTACTTATCTTACGTATTGATGATTATGCTGCAATTTGTTAATTTTCACAATTATTTTGTTACACAATCAGATGTCATATATTCTGACGATTGCGACGACGACGATGATGGTGTTCAAGACGACACTGATGAAGCGTCGACATCGGAATCCGAATGAAAATATATTTTAATAAAACGAAATAGTTGTTTTCAATATTCTTGTAGGACTAACAATACATACCCATTTTTTTGTAGGACACTGCTTGATTTAGGCAAAGAATGCATTAACTTAACACGTGTTATCTTTGTCCTACAGTTATTAATGAAAAAAGTGTTACCGTGGAATGGACAACTTGTAAGCGTAGGACTGGGAAAACGTACCACTAAATTTGTAGGACTATGTGGCCATTTCATTGTACAAATATTTACTAAGCTGCATACAAAAAATCAGCTGGTTATTAATAATTTTTATGACGTCGTTATTTGGACATATTCGGAGTGGAGGACGCTCCAGTCATACCATCCATTTTGTAGGACAAATGTTTTTCCGAGTTTATTATCCAATTATCTCAATATTCAAATAAAAAACTTACTTTTATTCAGACAATTTCAACACCCCACCGAATCGACATCTTTTAGACCTGCGCACTACAGTAGCTACCTCCATCGAGAATTTTCACAGAGGAAAAACTTGGCGTCTCGTCGAACGGAACCAACTCACGAAGATTCAGCCTGTTATTACTCACTAAAAAAAACAGGCGGTGGCTGCTGGACTATAAGCTATTAGAGGAGCTATAAGCTCTCAAATTGTGTACTTAAAAATGAAAATAGGACATGAAACACAGCAGCTACTTCATCAAAAAATGCGTTTGGAGTCCTTTAGCTTGATTTGTAAATATTTTTAAGAGCGCCCTCATTCTGTCCAAGGGCGAAACTAAATCACCAATCGCAGCAACACCATAGGCACCAGGACAGTGTAGAAAAATGAAAACCAATTATGCGTATACTAACCTGTGATTATAATAACTATTAAAAACAAAAGATAATTAAGAGAAAGAAATAGAACAATCACTGAGAGTTGCCAATACCACTTTTCCAGACGAGATAGATTCATAGATCTCTGCATATACGGCATTATCAAAAAATGTAAAAGCAAATGGCGAGTTTTACGGTCCTGACCTTTTCTAGGGTTATCCATCCGCAAAGCCACCTTTTAGTGCAAATCAAGATTTGGGAGGACCAGGTAAAATCAATACATAGGTCTAAACATATTCTCCCTCGGCCTCGTAAGACTAAAACATTTGGGCATTGCATTACCATCGCCAGAGCAGGTCATTCAGGTCATTAGGGTGCCCCCCCCCCCCCACCCCCCAGAAAGCTATAGCCTTATTAAAGACCATTATCTATAATGGGCTCTCTGAGATATTAGGGTCAATATCACCAAAAACAATGTAATAGATCGCAGTGATGATAGGGATGGATATCCTCTGTTACGTGACCTATTAATAATAATTTTTTTGTATTTGATGCAATGGAAATTAAAACATTTCTTTTTAGTCAGTTAAAAAATTTATTTATTTTTTAGTTGACAAAATACATCAACTGAAGAATGATGTCGTATCAATAGCAAACAAAGCGATTATAGAACACAAACAGCATCCACGTAGGCAGTTCACATCAATTCAATGTCATGTTGAATCAAAACATCGATTTATAATAATATAATTAACTGTTATGAAGACCATTAAATTTTCAATAGGTCTATATTAAACACCTGTGCTTTAGCTATCGCTGCGTGTGTCACCTACGACGTGAAAGAACATTTCAATTTCATAACCTGAATCGAATGCTAGGGACAGATCCGTTCGAGTTGTTCACTGAATCGAAATGGCGTTAAGAAATTTGCGCAACTACTGACTACAGTATTCAGAAAATCAGAACCTGACCATGTGCAGAGTTAAATCCAGCGGAAAATTTTGAATTGTTATGTTCCGTAGACTTCTGTGCCGTAAATTGTTATGTAGATGGTCTTCGTGGGTTTATTAGTGCACTCCACCCAAAGACAAAACTATTCGTTTCCTCCCGCCATGCTTGCCGTTGGCTAGACCTAGTGCAAGCACGCTAGGCGGCAAGCAGCATTATATGAATAGTTCTACTTAGTTTCTTCCACTAGCGCTCATTGTATGTATGTTTCGAATGTCCGATCTAGTTGCTCATTTTGTGCAATTTCCACTATCAGTTGCTCAACTTTCATGCATTGTTGGTTTTTCACAAAAGTGAAATCAGAGTATAGGTTAAACTCGAGGTGTTTTGTTCTGATGTGTTTTATCGGATAAATGCTCTGACAATTTAAGGTGTAATTTGTCCACTACATCAACGTCGCAACCATTAGTCGGCTCTGCCCTTGAGCAGCCAGATCAAGAGAATATTTATGTAGGGCGTTAAAGGTAAATAATGTGTACATATATGTCCATATGTACATAAGTTAATGTTCTTTGAACCATATAAATCAAAAATGTTCCACATGTAATTGGTGCTGGACTCGATAAATTTTCTTCATTGTGCCAGTATGATTCAGAAAACTCGGATGTAAATATGTATCATAATAGGAAAAAAGGAGTGCCAATGAAACAAAACAAAAACGATCCACTTTAGTTGCTTTCAAGGGAAGTTATTTTATGTTATTTTCGTGAATTAGCCTAATTTCCTACTAAGGCTGCCAATATCAACAAGAATATACCTAACGTGAATATGCCAGCCAAATTGTATCGAAGAGTATAGGTAATTCCTTGACCATGACATTCTATTCTTTAGTTATAATATCTTAGTCAATCCATGTGATAATATGATTACTTCTTATACATACCGTGATTATCTATTTTGACTATCAGAACCAGCTTAACACAAGCGCGCTGCATGGACACGTTTAATAAATAAACGGTCAACAATACATGCGTTTCATCATTTAGTCGGTGTTAGTACTAGTATGTTACACTAAACATAGACCGAACACCGGATAAAATGACATGCAACATAGAACAAGACAATTTAAAAAAGTTAATTAAAACAAAATTAAATATAGGTTCATCTAAAGTTAGACCTTGAGGAGTTAACATGCAACAGAGGTAGCCTTCTCAAATTGTGGCTACTATCACGGAAAGAGATTTTGTTACGTAACAATAGAGAACCAATATTCGCGTTTAAGAGTTGATTCACAAATGTTACATCGGCAACCAAGCGACGTTTCTCAAGCGAGTGCATATTCAACAGCTTCAAGCGATCCTCGTAGGGTGGAAGAATTAATGAAATATTCCAGGGTAGATGCCTGAGAGGAAATCGTAGGAGAAGTTCCGCTGAACAGACTCGATACGGTCGATGTGTGTACCGTAAAATGGAGAGCATTCTCAAGAAGTGGTGTCACAAAGCAAGTGTACAAACGCAATGTTATGGTAGGATTCGAAAACTCTCGAGACCAATGTTTTATAAAGCCCAGCAAAGAACTACTCTTTGAAACCATGTAGTTTATATGGGAGATAAAATTCAATCTGTGGTCACATTTGACACCCAAGTCACAGACAGAGTCCACACGGCGAATCGAGGAATCCGAAAACTCATAATCATAAGTGATTGGTTTCTGATTCCTGTGGAAAGTCATAACCTCACATTTGTTGCTCTTGCACCAATTGTAATATTTTTTAAGGTCACCCAGTACCTGTTCACAATCGTTAACAGATTTAATCTGAGCGAAAAGCTTAATATCGTCAGCATAAATCAAGACCTAACAGTACCTCACAACAGATACAATGTCGTCAATAGACAGAATAAAGAACAGCGGGCCCAAGTGACTCCCTTGTGGTACGCCAGACGAAGCCTTCAATACTCTAGAGATGGAATGGCGGAATAAGATTTGGTATGCTCTGTTATCTAAATAAGACTCCGTCTGTATAAATGCAATCTGTCTGGTAGCCTTTTGCAAACCCGCAAATGGTATCCGAGACAAATTCCAACAAATTAGTGGTTGTAGAGCTGCTCGAAATAAACCCATGCTGGTTTGAAGAGAGCCAATTCTTACAGGAAGATGATAGTTGAGAGTAAATGATAGATTCGAATAATTTGGGCTTGCAAGATAATTTTGCAATAGGTCTATAGTTAGAAATTTCATTTTTACTACCTTTTTTGTGGATAGGTATGATAAATGAGTTTTTTCATAGCTGCTGAAAACAACCACTATCGAGCGATTTTTGGAAGATAATTCTCAGCGGAGCTACCAGGGCGAGGCAGCATGACTTAAAAAAGGCTGGAGGGATCCCATCAGGACCAGTTGTAAAGTCATTTGGAAGCCCATTAATATGATCGAGTATAATTATAATAACATAGATCTTACTTCCTTGTATAATGAATGTGGTGGTTTATTATGGGATAGTATACTTTATTCTTCTATTGATGAGATGACGAAAATCATGGATCACAATATTAATTACTTATATGAAGAGTATGTTCCAGTTCGAATGAAGCCCAGAAAATTGTATGGTCACTGTCCCTGGTATTCTGCTAGAATTAAACAACTTTTTGCCAAGCGAGAGTATGCATATCATAAGTATAAAAGGACAAAACTACTGAGGCTTAAATTATATATCCTTGCGCAATAGAGAGACAACTGCCATCAGAACGTCAAAATACCAGTATTTTAAAAGCAAGTTTGATATCAATGTTGCTTCTAAGGTCTTGTGGAACAATTTAAAAAGCGGTGTCTATGGAAAAGAGAATTTTAGCTGCTCCTTCGATCCAAATAAGCTCAATGAATATTTTGTAACGCCACAGCTTAATATAAACTACTCAAATCATCCTACTGAAGAATCTGAGAGCAATAGTGGCTAACAATTTCTCCTTTCGTTGTATAACTCTTGAAGAGCTTGGACTTGCTTTTAATTCCATTAAATCTAATGCAACTGGGTCTGACAACATTAGCCCTCGGTTCTTACGTCTACTATTTCCAATAATTAGTCAGCATATATTACATATTATAAATAGTTCCCTAACTTTTTCTACTTTTCCTGCTGCATGGAAAATGGCTCTTGTGTTACCCACTGCGAAGAGGGCTTCACCAGAATGCTTTTCTGATTTCAGGCCAATTAGTATTCTTCCCTTATTAGCAAAGATTCTGGAGAAAATTATGCATGCGCAAACTCAAGAATATCTATCCTGCAATAAGATATTAGTGTGCTGCCAATCTGGCTTCCGACGTCATCACAGTTGTGACGCTGCCTTACTGAAGGTTACTACAGTTATTCGCAAGGCTATGGATGATGATAAGATTGCTATTTTAGTACTGCTAGACATCACTAAGGCATTTGATAGTGTTGATCACTGTAAATTGCTTCATAAATTGGAAGCTCTTTTTGGGTTTTCATTACCTCCTTCTCATCTTCTCAGAAGTTATTTATTTATTTATTTATCACTAGTTGCAATTACATAGATTTGTCTAAATCTAACCTAATTTACAACTAATGTATAAGGGCCCACGGCTACTAGGTCATCTGGGCAGTTCTCAGAAGTTATTTAATGAATAGGTATCAACAAGTGAAAATTGGCAATAATCTTTCTAGATATTTACCATTAGGGTCGGGTGAGCCACAGGGTTCGATACTTGGCCTACTTCGTTTCAGTATGTTCATTAATGATATTGTGGGTGCCGTTTGTGGTGTTCGACTGCATCTTTATGCAGATGATGTGCAACTTTATCTGGAAAGACCTATTGATTTATTTGAAGATTTTGTAGAACGAATTAATTGTAATCTAGCTAGTATCTCTCATTGGTCTATGCAAAACGGGCTTGTTTTGAATCCTGGGAAGTCCCACTGCGTGGCATGTTTTCGTAGTACTCTTGATTTCGATGGTTTACCCCAGGTTAAGCTTGGCGACAGCGTATTACCCTTTGTGGATTATGTACGAAACCTTGGAGTTGTTTTAAACTGCAACATGAAGTGTTGTGTTGTGAATATACTAAATGCCAGGTGTCTAAAATATACTCCACACTAAGGAGTCTATGACTTTTAGCAAGCATTCTGCCATCGCAAACACACTGAAGTTAGTTAAAACTCTTCTACTTCCTTTTTTTACTTATGGTTCCCTAATTTTCCCGCGAATGGACAGTGTTTGTAAACGGAAATTGAACGTTGCATTTAATGATTGTTTAAGATTTATTTTTGGATTAAGGCGGTATGATCATGTCTCCTCATTTAAATCTCTACTCTTAGGCTACTCACTAGAGTGTTATCTCAAACGCAGGGTCCTAATCTTCCAATTCAATTTAATATATACCAGAAATCCTGAATACCTGTTAAATTATATTGAATTCTTGCAATCACCTCGATATTGAAATATCATGCTGCTTTGTGTAAATTGCAGCATATTGGAGAACTCTTACTTTGTCCAAGCTTTTAGATTATGGAACTCTCTTCCCGCGCACATTCAACGAGCGGGTACGGTAGGCACATTCATTAGGTTAATAGAGGACCATATTAATTATTAAGTATTAGGTGTAAATGATTACTTGATTTGTTTTATTCATGTATAATTACCTTCACTGGCATTTATTTTATTTCATTTTATGTTATTTTACTTTATATCTTTCTACCGCTCTTTTCTAATTTTTTTTTGATCTTAGTTACTTTTTAGCTTTCTTTTTTTTCTTGTTTTTTTTTTTATTTTTTTATTTGATTATCCTTTTAGTATAAATCATATTTAGTAGTCATTGTGCTCTTGCTTCATTCTTTCATTTACCTGAAATTATATTATCTATTTTTAATTGTACTCTAAAAGATTGTAAATCTTATGTACTCTCCTTGATTATCATAAAATAAATTGAATTGAATTGAATTGAATTAATCAACATTCGGGCGTGCATAAAAAAATTATCATAAAATAAAGGATAGGAGTGAAGTTAAATTATCCGGGAAGCTCTAAGCCTATAAGCTATAGCGACAAGTTTCAATGGTTTATTAAAAATGTATCTCGACTTATTAGCATGTTTTTTTTTTGTACTGGAGGGTCTTTAACCACCCAGATAACACAGAACAGGCTCTAACCATCTCCTCGTTATGCTCCACAGAATACGAGAACATGTTCTGTGGCTCCACGAATTGATATCAAGATACATTTTCTTTTCATATGCTTTTTATAAGATTCATGTCCACCCTGCCGAGTGATCTTTGGACGTTGGTCAAAAATGATCTTGTAACGATCGGTGGTAATAGTGCGCATCTGACAGACCATATTCAAAACGTATTCGAAGGTATATAAAATTTATATAGATGCGCATCCACATATTCAAAACGCATTCAAAACGACATTGAATAGATATGATTTGATTTAAATTAAATAAAAATTTATTTAATAAACGAAAAAATAAGATCTATAAAATACAATCTAAATCAGTAAAGAAATTCAAGTATCAGAAAGACTTAAAAAACAAAATTGCGATAACTTTTTATAAGAACTTTCCCCTAAAGAGTTATATTTTTTTTTCCGTACCTACTACACAATAATTTTTTATTATCCTCATATTGGCGTCTTTATAAGGTTCAGTTATTGCTTTCACCATACTAGACCCCCTTATATTAACGTACTGATGTGCAGCTGTAAATTTATTTAAAAGGAATTATTTTTATGAATAGGTGTAACAAGATAACTAACTAACGAACCCCCTGTATCAAATGGAATTAGTTAAACTTACGATAAAAATGATCCTATATTTTTAAATTTTTGGAATGATTTTTTTTTTCAGCGTTTCCCTTCCAATTACAGATAGCTCGTCTATTATAATTTTTTGAAAAAACTTGTTGAAAATTTTTTTTTTCCTTTAATTGATATTCAAGGAAATAGGCTCTTGGGTAGCTACTTGTTTTCAAGTCTGGGAGAGCTGCAAAGTAAAGAGTTCAGATATATCCTCAGTTTCCTGAGAGAAGCAGGATGGTTCTAGGTAAAGAGTCTTGGGTATATTCTGAGTTTTCTAAAGGAAGAAGGATGGAACTGGGGCGGCTTGAATGGTTATCTCATGTGATCTATGGGCACAATGGACCCACTAAAGGTCTAAGTGATGCAGGTTAGTTTTCGTCTAGCGGTACCCCTTTTACCTAACCTAACCCTGATATACAAAACCTGAGAAATAAGAAATAATATAAAATTCGCCGAACTGGTGGTATTCGCCTGATGAAACTATTCTAGCTAATATTATCTGTCTAGGAGTTTTCAGCAGAGTTCTGGCATCTTGTGGCAGATACAGTTCGTGTTGGTTCCATATATTTAAAAGTCCCGTTGAAATGTTGAAATGTGATCCTCCATATATGAATTTCATGCTCCAGTAGTTGTGGCTCTAATATTTCAACGACTCTTTCAATATATAAATAATCACTATCAACACCTACATTATTGCAGCCAGTATCTCCTTCTAAAAATTCTCTACCGGGACCTTCATGGGGAATTGAAACACTATTGTTGATTTTACCACTTTCTAAAAAATCTCCACAAACTTCACAGGGAATTTTATTTGAAACACCAATGGCGATTCTACCACTGTTCAATAAATCTCGACGACCTTCATAAGGATTTTGATTTGAACTGTCATTATCGTTTTAAGGTGGAAAGCTCATTGCGAAGCTGTTATCTTTAAGCAAGTATTCTTCGCAGACGCCACAAATTTTAATAGGATTCATTCTTAACTTCATCCTGTGTGCTTAAAAACATGAAGTTTTGTTATAATATTTTTTTTTTTACTTAATAATTCGCGACCATAGAGCAGGGCTCTAAGTCTAACTACCATTTTTGTAAGCTGTGAGTTTAATGTGGACCCACTCTTTCTAATGAACCTGCTTATATTTGTCTACCTGTTGCTCTTACCGAGATATAGAGAGTAAAATTATTCTACATATTTCGACGGAACAATTCTTTTGCTTACCTCATGTTCATTCAACAACAAAGCTCCGCATTAAATTTTGGACACCAAGTAATTTTACAAATAAATTAAAACTATCATATATAATTTTTTTTTTTACACTTTCACGAAAAAACCTCAGTTTGTAGGAAATATAGTGAAGTTAGTTATCGTTATGGTCACGAATTATCGATAAATTAAGGAAACTCACCTTAATTAAATTATAATCAAATTAAAAAAAACTGTTGTTTTTCCATTTTAAAGTTTGAAAATAGTACCAAAATTAATCTCTTGAAGCCACCACATACCAGACACTAGAACTAACTATGAATATCAGCTCCGTTCCTCTTTCAAAATGAAAATTCGACAAAATATAGTATGGCAAATGTATCATTTTTATGTCCGAGGGTATAAAAAACCCGAGATCTGCTGTACCAAGACGGAAATGAAAACTCAATTTGCCAAAATGCATGTTAAAAATAAATTCTATTCACATTCAGTGGAAGACTTTTACCGAAAATAAATGAATTTAACCGATTTTCTGGCTATCGTCTGTGTCGAAAAAGTGTCTTTTCAGAACATGTTCCATTTTGTTATCTGGGCACTGTTTTAATGTTAGCAACTAAGGTGAAAGCCGAAAATTCGTAATACATTTTTTTTATTTGTTTATTGAATGGTGGTCCTCGTATAACTACGCTTTTAGTTTCACTCCCTCCACTCTACGGCTCACTCTGGCTTTAATACAGTAAGCCCAGTCTTGACATACTATTCATATCATAGGGTCGGTCATACCCCAATTTGCAAATTTGCAGCTATCATCGCTGTAACGCCAGCTTCAACCCTAAACGGAGCAACTGTAGCGAAACCTTATAACGAGGTAAACTTTATTTATAGAAATTTTTTGGGTTGGAGATTGTGCTAACACGTATTTTTTCGTTTTTGTTGAATTTTGTTGCAAACTAGCTGAACTAATTTCTATTACGAGAATGGTGTTTTTGTGCACGAAACGGTTGGCCAGCAAGTCGATGTTATCAGTATAATCGAAGCCATTGAAATGATTTTTTAATTCTCATTGTATGCCACGCAGGTTTTTGTTAACTTCATTCGGAAGGACATCATTTAATAGTAATAAAAAATAAAAGTGATGGAAGTACATCCTTATCAAACTCTTTACCACTTTACCAGTTGACGAAACTTTTGGGGAATTCCTCCTTCTTAGGAATTTTTCCTTGTTTGACCAATTTTTCCGAGAATTCGATGATGTGGCAGATAGCCCACATTATGGCCACTTTTAGAGCCTGAAATTCAGTTGAAAATAATCAAAGCGTACGAAAAACCAAACATCTTTGTTCGTTCTCATGCTATGCATACTATTTTGCGCAAAATTTCAACAAAAGACTTAAAGCTGTTCCCGTACAATATTCAAATGGATCAGTCATAAGCTTCAAGAAAACGACCATTAATGTAGCTGAGAGATGATAAACCGAATCAATGGTGATTCGGAGTTTTTTCAAAAATCATAATTATAGTGACTAATTAATAGCTAATTTTGATCTCAGTGGTATGGCCAACAAACAGAATGCTAATGTCTCCAATATTTTCAACATGCTGATATGAATTAACTAGTCATGAAAGGTATATGTTATCGAGAAAAATTGCAAAATTTCGTCCCTCGCAAAATGGAGGACTCCAAGATATTTTATCGACAGCACGGCTCATATACGGCTCAACTCATGAAACCAATTATTACCATGCTATTATCGCTAATTGTCATATTTACTGCTTTATCTCCTTTATTCACTTGGAAGTATGATCCGCTGTATTCATTTTGCAGTTTATGGACCTCTAGGGATCGGTCGTAGTAGTGCTCTTCAAGATCCTTCTATTTTCAATATTTACCAGATTCATTTTGGCATTCAATACCATTCTACAAATAACAATTGTATGCTACTGTCCCGTAAATCATCTACATTATGCCGAATTCACAATGCACATTAGAATAGAGTTACGTAGAGTGACAATTGATATCCTTTATTGGCACACTCAGGAATGGGCAGTTAACAAAAAATAACCGGTTATCGGTTGACCAGTTCATTTCTGCAAAGGTTAAAACCTAACCGGTTATAATAAAAAAAATAACCGGTTTGGCCGGCTAACCGAACAAAAATACAATCAATTTTATTTTTATAATTAATTGTATTTTATTTTACATCTCCCAATATTTTGTAGGTAAATATCCAAGAAAAATTATTTCATTAAGATGTTGTGGGGTTAATCTACTTCTGTTGTCAGTACAAACATTATTTAATGCAGATACTACTCTGTCAGAGGAAACCGATGATCTTAAAATATTCAAATATTTTAAAGCTATTTTGTATGTAGCTGGAAAAGCATTTTTACTATCAAGCCAATACTAAACTGGATCTGAATTTTTATTTACGACGAATACGTCTGGCTTCTTGCCTATATTTGATATTTTTGTACCGGAAAATGTGAGTTGATTCATTACTACGTTGTACCTGACACCTTCCTTTTGCCTTCTAATTATTTCTTTCTTTACTGCATCCGAATGCTTTACCTGATGAGGTTTTTATTATTTTATGATCTTTTACAGGATTTCTGCTATTTATTAAGGATGTATTACACCTTTTCATAATTTGAAAAATTCCTTTTTCATCCACTTTATGATTATCTGCACTTCACTATCTGGATTATGTACCTCTATTAACAATTAAAAGACAAATTTCAAGAAAGCATGCATTTTTGTTTGCGGCTGTTTTTATTTTCATGGAAATTCAACAGATTTCTTTACCGTTTGTGCCCATGCCATGAAGAAAATCCAGAAATTTATGAATTATGGATGGAGCGCCCATTCACTGAAAATCTGTATTATTTTATGTATAATAATACACATTTTCCAGCAACTAGTTCTTTCTATTGTGCGTAAACACATTTTATACTAAATTCTCTGCTTAAATTCCGCCTATAGGCTATCATTTTTATCTGTGTTCGGTAAAAAATAACAACAAATATAAAAAATAGAATAATTTTTCATGAGGAAAGTACTGACTACATATCAGCAAGAATAACCGCGAAAAATAACCTATCATCCGGTTTAACCGGAAAAAAATAATAAGCTATTTTGAGCGGTTATGTGCTTCCGGTTAACCGGTTATTCAATTAATCGGTTATTTTTGCCCATCCCTCCACACATTAGTACTTATGGTCATCTCCATATGGCTCTAAGTAGAGCAGAAAGAATCTACATGAAAATCGTTCTGTTCCTATTTTCACGCCGCTTTTTCCGAAAGCTTACAAACTGAAATTTCGAAGTAGATACTAGCATGTAGATGGCATAGCAAAAGCTCCATACTTCCTTTTTATCATAACTAACATGTTCTCATATTATTACCTGATTTAATTTAATTTTTTGTTTATACTAATAATAAAACAAGAGGTATTTTTTGCAAATTTATGATTTAAAAACCAAAATAAGTACCTACGTTAATTTTTCGCTAGTTTCGAGGCAATCTGATGATGCTACCAGGAGTGCATTCGAAAACATAGCCACAGTTGACTACAGCTGACTTCATAACGCACAATAGTCAACTCAGCTAACATATTTCAGTGGGTTTTGAAACGATTGAAATCAGCTGTAGTCAACTGGAGTTATGTTTTGGAACGCACTCCAGGTGTCTCCTTTTTCGAGTTTCTTACTTTGATAACGGCAGTTGTTTGCATGTTTCTCGATTTGGCGTTGTTATAGCATTTTGTAATGTTAATTTCAATTTTCGAATTTCACTCGCTGCATTGAGAACACTTTCGTTCTGGACTCAAAGTTCACTCTGCTCCACTCTGCTTCCCTCTGCATTTTGAATTCGGCATAAGCCTCCATCAGTTAACCGCGAATCCCTCAGTGCAATCTTTGTCATGGAAATTATGCAGCTCTTTTCAGTTATTACAATGCAGTGATCTCTCAAGACCAGCGATGCTAGACGTACGATAATTCTCGTACATGTACGAGAATTTCTACTCAAGTACGATGTACGAGGCAAAATATATTCTCGTACGCGAAAGTACGAGAATTTCGGCCTCAAATATTTTTCAACCAGAATTTCCACGTGTGGCAATACTACAAACAAAGAGCAGTAAAAGATAGTTTAAAAAACATAAGCAGAGAAAACCATAAGCCCCGGAATATACAAGCCATGAAGCAAGACTTGAATAGAGCATAGCGGCCAACATTACACACTTTTTCTCTCATATTATTGCATTTAAAAGTACACAGCTTGGATTTCGTTCAAACACCATGATTTCCATAAATTTGTTGTACATGCTATTAGTTTTTAACACCATTAGAAAGAAAACATATTGGGCTGCAAAATGTTATAACTTCATATTTATGTGGGAGCGATAGTTTTACGCTCTAAGGCCTGTTTAAAATGAAATCATAGCTCTTCTTTCATGAATGTATAAAAGTATAATGTGGTAAACTCTTATTGCATGACTGTAGCCGGCCCACTAAAGGTGCCACCGGTACATGCCTTTACGAGTCAATGATAAGCTCTCTTAAAGTTAAAGGCATACTGGGCTTAGGTTGTGACTCTGCAAGCAATAATATCGGAGAATATACCTCCATTATCAGTCGTCTCTGCGCGGATGTGAAGATTTAGCGAGAAAGATCTTCTCTTATTTTAGACAGTGTCAACAAGAGAAAGGCTCAATACGACAATTTCAACATTTTGTTCACGTGAAAGAACATCAGATGCTCGGCGTCGCTATTACTCATTGGCTCTCCTTTCTACTTGCAATAGAACGAATTCTGGAGCAGTGGGAAGCTCTTCACCTCTATTTCACAGATATTTGGATGACTGAACGTACACTTGCGGCTGAACAAAATTTCAATGCCCTCCAATACCCATTCATGCTTGGGTGTTTCCGAAAGTTACATACATGAATGCATTCTTTCAGTCGATATCGGTTATAGTCACAACATTACATGACAAAATGGCAATAGCACACCGAGAACTTCTCTCCTCGTATGTGTAGCAGGACCATGTTGCTAAGACGAACCTTGGGGAAATCAGACCGGATAATACTAGTAGATTTATACGTTTGGAGTCCACGTATATGGGAGTCGCTGTTCTGGAAGGTCTGAAGAATCCCGAAGTGATGGCACGACCTGATCTCATAATTTATTTCAGGGAAAGTGCCGAGAGTATCTGCAACAACTATGCATAGGTATAAAACCACGTTTTCCTTTTGAGGATGAATTACTGGTAGCATTGCCACTTTTAAATCCTGACAAAACTTAATCAGCCAGCTAAGGAATGAGACCCTATCGCTCATTTTTTTATGTGACCCGTGTCCTAGGGCAAAGTCGTCAGACTCTAAGAAAAGGCAGCAACTTGATGATGAGTGGCGACTTCTGCCTTTGGACCAATTTCCTCCACACATCTCCAAAGAAAAAAAAGTTGACATATTTTGGCACAAGCTTGCCCAAATCCGCACTGCTGATGAAAATCAGAAATATACAGCTCTGCCTCAATTTGTGCTATCCGCGCTGACTCTCCCTCATTCCAATGCTGATACCGAGAGGATTTTTAACAAAAAGAACTTAATTAAAAAACAAATATCGTAAAAGGAGCCCTCCTTTCAGCTCAGTGTGTTAAAACACAGTCGAAAGATTGCTGCTTTGTGTTCAAACTTACCACTCAAATTAAAAGTCGCATGACGTCGGCTGTTATGTACCAAAATAAACCTGCTACTGGAGATGATGAAAATTTGGACCAAAATATGACCAAAATAGTGACCCAGATAATCCCAGCTTTATCCAGATGTCTGTTATGTCTCTTATTTTAAGATCAAGACCAAAACTATACACAATTTTAATACAAAAATTGTTGTAAGTAACAAATTTATAAACTAAATTTTTTTTAAAGATATCCATTATTTGTACTATAAAAGAAAAAAAAATATTACTAAAATATCGCCAGTTTTAATTTAGCTGCAATTTCTTATTAATTTCGCGATAAAACTAGCGTACGAGAATTTTTCACGATGTACGAAGTTTTTGCAAAGTTGGTACGAGAATCCAGGTGTTGCAGTCTAGCAACCCTACTCAAGACTACTGAAGGTTAAATAATATCATTAATTCCCACGATATACAGACTAACAAGGTATGACTCTCGGGCACCATAGATTCGCCATTTTCTTTGTTAGTCGATTCGCATGACGCGTTTCTTAAAAAGTAAAAAATATAAAGTATAATATTTATGCAAATTTATTCTACTGGATCCATTTAAAATTTTAAAATAAGTACCATTTTACTTTCAAAACGTAAAGATAAATTGAAGGAGGATTACTAGAATTGTATTCTACATTTTAATGTGCCACTAACCCCACTTTTTACTCTTCGTTATGATGCATTGCAAATTTGCCCTCTATTTGAGAAAATTACCATTATCACTAACAAATTTAACTATATAAATAATAAAAAGATCTTAAATAATCAATTAAGAGTACAAATTATAGGTATTTCAGTCTTATTTTGCATTTTTTATGGATAAAACTTTCGTGGCATTTTGTTTTGATTCGAACTGATTTCCCTGAAATGAGCTTTAAACTAACAAATTCAATGTATATTTGTAAGAAACTCATATTATATTTATTACAACATTTTCAATGGATTCAGTGGAATAAATTTTCATAAATATTATCACTTTATTTTTCCAGTTTTAAGAGTCGATGCGTGTGATGTCACACGCACTTGACAGCCCGGACAATCATACCTTGTTACTCTGTATATCGTGATTAATTCCTAGTTTATACATCCTATGATACTCAGGTGGCCTTGGGTATCTTCTTATATTCCCACCAATAACTAGTACAGGACAACTGCAGAGTTCAATGAAAGGATCGCCATAGCTGTTACTTCATTCAGTCGCGCATAAAATTCGTCCTCCATTTCATCATTCTGTTTCTTCCGTTGGAGGACCTATGTACATATTTCTCTGGCTCTTATCGTGTCAACTATGAACACTTTCATTGTGTTGTACCTTTAATTTTTGTTAAAATAATTTTTATCGTTATACGAGGTGAGTTCAAAAAGTAAGGTGACTTTTCAAATTTCGCTGGCTACGTACATTCGATTTTCGATTTGTATCTTTTTTTGACTTCGTACACTCGTCCCGAACATATGTTCACAGTTTTAACTATGTAGCATTCTTTGTTTGTTTGTGAGAGGCATAAAGGTTAGAAGTGTTTGGTGTGCTCGGCGATTTTCTCCTGTCGAAAAAAAATGGACTAAAGAATTTGCATAAAATTTTGTGTAAAAAATGAAATTAAGTGCTTCAAAATACTCGAAATGTTGACAGTTGCATACGGTGAATCTACTTTGAGTAAAAAAAAAATATTTATAAGTGGTACAAGCTCTTCCAGGAAGACCGAGAAGATGCTAATGACGAACTTCGCTCTGGACGCCCCAGCACTGATTAAAACGTTGAAGAAGTGAAGAAAATGATCTTGGGAAATTGTCGAAGTAGTTGCTGATGATGTCGGCATCTCGGTTGGCTCGTGCCATCAAATTTTGTCGGATGTGTTGGGCATGAGGCGTGTGTCAGCGAAGTTTGTTCTGAAATTGCTTAATTTTGACCGGAAGAACCGTCGCATGAGTTGTTGAATGACGTCAATGATGATCGTGATTTGCTCAAAAGGGTCATAACTGGTGACGAAACTCCCTGCGAGTTTTTCCTCTTCACAAAACTGAAGAGACGCATGAAATGACGGAGATTTGCAACGATTGAGGAGATACAAACTGCATCGCTGGAAGAGCTCAACGCTATATCAAAATGTGCTTATCAAAACTGCTTCGAGGATTGGAAAAAGCGTTGGCACAAGTGTATTAAATCTGAGGGGGATTACTTTGAAGGGGACAACATTAATATTGATGAATAAATAAAAAGTTTTTGATAAAAATGTAAAGTCACTTTACTTTTTGAACACACCTCGTATACATATGTATGTACAATATAATATTTCAATTAAAAAACATATTATAAATTATTAATTAATAAATAATATAATATGAACTCTGTTGTCGTAAATTTTTCAGGCTTCAAATCATATCATATCATATCAGGCACTACATCATTCATATTACATTTTCTTTTTTCGAAGATGTCAAATAATTTGAAATTAATTAAATCTTGACATCATTGTTGCAAATATTTATATTTATTTTACACTTTGCAACTAACAGTCCACAAAAGCATGAAAAACAAATCCATGGGTGCAACTTAACCACGGTCCTTCACCTTTTTGAAGAAGCACTGCTAAAGATATGATTGAATGCTTGAATGCATCATTTATAATTATTTTATGATGAATGCATCAACAACTAACACCGGAGATGCGCAGAACTCCATCGAAAATCATTTTATTAATTAAATACGACGTGCTGACAGAAATTGAAAGTCTTTACGTCTACGCTATTTCACGCCACACTGCACAGCTGTCGTCAGGCAGGTACAAAATTCAATTTGTTGTTTTACAGTAGGTATACGGTGCTTTATTGCACTTTTTGCACCTTCAATAAAGAAAATCCTGCTATTGAGGAAATCATAAATAAGCGACAAAATCATTTTTTAATCACCTTTAACTACATAAAAAAAAATACCACGAGCAATTCTCACCGCATAGAGCTATGGAATTACATGAAAACATGAGCACCTAATGTATGTTTTCTATCTCTCAAGTGATTCAGCAAAAGACACTTTTCTGCCGTTTTGTCTAATAAATGTGCGCATACTAATTGAATGCGTCTAAGTAAGATGCGCATCTAACTTTCTCGCATTCTATAGGTATATATGCATTAGTTACTTACTTAAATTAGAAATGAGGAAGTGATCATGGCTCACCAACTGACCGGTCACAAACCATTTAGAAATCTTTCATGAGTGTTTCTTACTTCAAATTGTGTGTTAATTTTATAATACCTGAGTTGTCGGCCTCCTTATAATCTGGCATGATGCCCTGGCCGATGATACTCATAGTTTTTGCAAACAGACATGTCTCGCACTGAAGAGGAGGACATTATGCAACTGCGGCGCGGCATTTGTTGTGTGGTGAATACCCATTGCGACGATGATCGCGATTTGAATTTAAGAAGTGGCGCACTCTAGTGAATGATAAGAACACAAGGCGGATGATGAATGAATGATGGGAGTTTCATTATGCATGATTAATGACATCATACGAAAATGATCTATTACGTAAAAGGAAAACACTTATGATCGTATGAAATAATAATAAATGAATAAAATTGTGCGTACTATGTTTATATGTGTTTGTAGAATCTATGGAATGAAGAAAAGAGACTTAGAGAGTGACTTAAAAATACTGAAATGCAACTATAGTCGGAGGTTTATGAAGGCTTTTCGTTGAAAGGTATTTAGAAGGGTCTTGTTTGTTAGATATACTTAGAGCAGAGCTTGATTACTGTACATAATTAATGTAAACAAATTAATTATAATTAATGTAAAACAAAAATTTGGTAATATCTTGCCTG
Source organism: Dioctria linearis (assembly GCA_963930735.1). Lineage (NCBI taxonomy): Eukaryota > Metazoa > Arthropoda > Insecta > Diptera > Asilidae > Dioctria > Dioctria linearis. Next base: position 50,652,154 of record OZ005742.1, on the reverse strand, counting down.
TAAGATAGCCGTCTCTTTACTTTGAAAATGTGCTCATTGGATCATTAAAATAGTTTTTTGTATTTCAATCTACAGTAGTGAAACTGAATAACTAATTTCATAAGTTTTCACATACTAAAGAATTCTGCCATACATTAAAATCGTCTAGGACTAGCACAGATCGTTTTTGCTGTATCCGAACGGACGCGTTGGACATGCAAAAATTCAAAATGCCTTTCTCTGTACGCTAATTTTGTTTATATTATTAAACCAAGTTTCGAAGGTATCCTATGATGCAAAACAGCATGGCAGGAAGGATATAAGGAGAGAATTAGGAAACAAGAGAAGAGTGGTGAAAGTAGATCACTCTTGAACCTTCGCAGACTTTAAGCCTTGCTAGTTTTAAGTGGCATTCCAATAACATCTCATGTGATGCGTATGTGGATGACATCCCTCTGCTCATCTCCAGGCACAGTATGATTTCTGCCTGTTCCGTCATACAACGAGGACTCAATACTGTTCAGGACTGGTGCACCCGTCATAATATCACGGTGAACCCTATAAAGATCAGCTTGGTGCTCTTCTCCAGGAGACGTAAACTTGGGTACTTTATTCTTCCAAAGCTCTTTGAAAATACTCTGCAACTATTTTCCCATGTCAAGCACCTCGGAGTATACCTTGACTCGAAGCTGACGTGGGGATTGAATGTAGAGGAAAAAGTTAATACGGCTATGAAAGTCTTCGCTCATTGCAGGAGAATCTTTGGCTATATTTGGTGCATAAAGGGCCATATGTCAAGCATAATTCCGACTATTCAATCAGATTCGATCCAACCCTTTTCGATCCATCGGATGCATGAACACAATTGTTCCGTTCGGTTTCGAAGACTTGACTTTAAAATTTTGCCAAATTTTGTCTTTTCGTTTTACATCTATCCAAGAAAATATTTTTTTTTTATCATAATTATTTTCTCATCATTTCATTTTTTCATCCATCCATCCCTTTACAGATGATTTTTCTAGGTTATGTCATCCGTAAAAGTTGAAATTTGCCCAACTTCTCCGTTGCGATTCGATCCATTTCGATCCATTTCGGTGTAATGTGCTCAATTTCACGTATGTCTCATATAAGCGAATTTGACATTTGTACGTATCGAAACGAAACGGTGCAATTATGTTTCCCACTTAAGACCGAGTGTTGTGCACTAAATGTATATCTCTATCGTAAGACCCATGCTCACATATGTCTCTTGTATAAGGTGGTCGAGTATGCAAATGATGACTGCGATCCGGAGACTGACGGGCGCGCAAAATCTTGCTTGGCTGGTAATTACAGACTCTATGTGGTTTACGGATACTGCTGCCCTTGAAGTCTTAGTTAATATGCTACCCCCGGATCTTGTCATTCTGGCAGATATTAATAAGGCTGTGTGCAGATTGAGCTCAAGGCGATGCTAGGAGGACGGTTGGACTGGTTCTTCCCATTGCTCCTTGACGTCTGGTCTGGAACGGCAAAACTCCTTCGTCCGCATGCCACTTGCTGCGATGGCTCCAGAGCTTCATTTTGGGCGTCACTTCTCTCTGAGTTTTCCTAAAAGGTAATCGGGGCCGAGAGAAGTTCCTTATCAAGCCTTCCCCCGTCCGCTCTAAAAAATTTCAATAATGAGGGAGCCGGTGCGGGTGCTTACTTTCTTGAACCTGCAATTTCATTAGAGTACACAGTTGGAAGGCACACCACTTTCGTCCAGGCTGAAGCCTTCGCCATCGTAATGGCAGCGAATATAGTCCTTGATCAAGGGTAAAGACATTGCTGTCCTTTCGGATAGTCAGCCTTGATGGCGCTGAGGGACCCTCTGATAACAGCTAAGTTACTGGGAGACTGCAGGGCATCTGTGGATAAGCCGTGTATCCACCAGGTATCCCTTCAGTGCGTTTCTGGTCACATGGGGATCATGGGAAATAAAAAGACTGAGCTTCTGACCAGTCCTGGTTCTCCCTTCCTTGTACCAGAACCCGCCGTAGGCATTGCCACCTCGGCTATCGGGCCCCTCATCCAAGCGAATGTTCGTATGAAGCATCAGCAGAGATGGGTGAATCGGAGCACTTACAGGTGCACACAACTTTTTCCTGATGGCCCTTATAGGAATTTTTCTGATTTTTTCTTGGGACTCGGAAGGAAAGAATGTAGAACTATGGTTTGCATCATCACCAGCTACTGCTCGCTGCACGCTCATCAAAGATGGGAGTTGTTGGCAGCCCGGAGTGTCTGTTTTGCCTGAGACAACCGAATACTTTCTGTGTGCTTGTCCTGCCTTTGCCTGGAGCCGGCTGGACTTGCTTGGGTCTGCCCTCCTATCTGTGGATGAGCTGAAAAATTTACCTCACCAATACCTGATGAGCTTCATTAAGAGGGCAGGTAGGTTTCAGTGAAGGAGTTTCTAGCAAGTTAGCACAATGCCTACGGGCTTGGGAGCCTTAACAGAAAAAAATAGTGAACTCATTATTCATTGCAACTCTGTCTTAACAGAGATCGAAATATCAATATAAAAGGAAAACACTACGATGAGATACGTATACATAATATAGCAGCATGAACTCGACTAGTCGAGATAGATATGTTTACATTACGTTGCTAATTGATATATCGATCTCTAGAATATCTTGAGCAAGTTTCAAAGAATCTAGTAAATGAATTTATCCCTGGCTCCAAATTCTATTCATGATGCCATCCACCTTTGTAGTTTAAAAATAAATAAACTTTCTTCTTTTTTTATTTTATTTTATTAATTATTTTTTGATAAAAATTATTTTTATTTCTTGTAGATGCCTTGTCATGAGTAGGTAAATATTATCAGAGTTGAAAAATGTATACCAAAATTAATTTTTATAAAAAGATTTTAATTTACATGGCAGGCAAAAAAGCAATATACAACACGAAGTTGTAATGTAATGGCATTTTGTAGTCGACAGGTATTTTATCCCCTCATCAAACAAATAAACTCTTCAGTATTGTTCTGCTAGCTGTTGTTGGAATATCGAAGGTCAAGAAATTCTTACGATTTTTTTTTTTGAAGATGATTCCGTTTCACTAGGGTTTAATTGCTTCCGTACAACACTCAGGATAGATCCCATTTTTATTTTACGAACACATTATGGAACCTTATCTAATTAATACCTCTTTACAAGGTCTTACAAGTTTTTCTCTTAAACCTATTCTAATCAGTTAAAATAATTTATTACTTTGCTCAGCACCTGTTAGTTTGGCTCTATAGAAAAAATACAAATCATATTCTGCTAAACTCTCTGTTTCATTAAGAACCCTGTACTATATATACATATACATATATATTAACTTACTGGAATTTGTGTCCTGTTCTTTGATACTACTTTTGTGCCTAGTGCTTTTAGACTTTCTGATGAAATAACATATCGAGCAGTCCATATTATATACGCCAGTGTGTAAAACTGAGAAAAGTTTGATTTGAATGACTCCTGCAGTTTGCACCCTAAACTATACTATTCTATTAAAAAATGGCTTTTTGTAAAAAAATTATATTAAAAAATGACACATCATCCACACCGCTGCGGAAACCTTCCTAGTACCTCACTACAGTACTGCGGTTTGGCTAACCTAAGCGACTTACGGCGCTGGATTTTTTTTTCTTTTTTTCTGAATAATTTAATATGTAAGAAGACCCCTGCCCTAAATTTCAATGCTACATCCACCACTGCATAATCATTCCCTTTTGATCCTCGAATATATCAATTTTTAATTCTGTTCGAAACTTAGCTGTATGATCTTTATCTGGTTCACTAGCATCAAGATAGTTCATGATAACGATACCCTATACTTGACACTTTCGGCTGATTCCTGGAATGTGGGCTGAGTTTATAGACTAAATAATTTGCTTATGTTATGTTTTTCAATTCCTATCCTTTTTCGCTGAACAATAATTTGCACGCCTCCTGTGAAAATGCTGCCCGATGGATCCTTTTTTAAAACTATATTTTTTTGTTAGCGCCATAAATTGTGCTCTGTGAGACTTTTTGATACGGGTGATCCAAGGAGTTATTTCTCATCTTGGAGGTCAATTTTCAGTAGATTATCCACACCTATAAAACTTAAACTTCCTAATTTTACTGATTCTAAAACAATTGTTATCATTTAGTATTCATATAAAGCTCTATCCTCTCCCCCCCCCCCCCCTTCGCGAGTAATGAAAAGTGCTATCACCTTTAACACAAGTTCACATTACTACATAAAGGCTACATCAAACCAGAGATTGGCTGGTGTGCCCAATTTACGAAAAAAGCCTCAAATACACCATATTATCACACGTCTTAAAAGATTCTCACAAAATCAGTACACCAAAAAATAAGGGACACGCTGGGTCATCCGCTTAGATTACCTCACAAGGTCTTGGAAGATAAGCTGGTTTTAAATTTAAAATAATAATATTTGCGTTTTACTTTTCGACTTGTAGAACTGTCTGTAGTGAACGAATCTGTATTCAGCCGTTTCAACTGTCTATGGAAGAACTCTCTTCACTCGATCAATTTCCTGAGGAAGACACAGACTGTTATTTGCTCGAAATGTTACATGTTTAATTGTTATATAGCCTATGCCTCTGCAGGTGGAAAAAGAAAAATAAGAAACCAAAAGAAATGTCACAAGAAGCCGACTTCCTTCGAGGTAGTAACAGGAGTTTTTTAATAGTATAATGTCGTAGACACTTGACGTAACTTAGCACTTCATGAAAAGTCTAGGCTCTTCATGAAATGTGGACAGATAGTGTAACAGTTTGCGCTTAACTACTTTTTACACTAAGTGTCTGAAATTTTTAATCACTTCATGAAGAGCGGTATGTGTGGGTGCGCCTGTGTATTCGATTCGCGTGTGTGTGTGTGTGTGTGTTTGTGTGTGCGTCGCAGGTCTTAGCGTGTCCTCCTCATTCACCGCTTATCTCCCTCTGCTAGTATTCGGTTACATCGGTTGGTATTACACTATCGGCGTAAAGGTTTGTAGCACTCCATCAAGTGACTAAAAATTTCTGACTCTTACATATGTAGTGTAAACAGTCGTTAAGAGCAAACTGTTACACTATCTGCCTACATTTCTTGAAGGGCCTAGATTTTTCAGAATTGAAAATAATTGCAATAAATTTACAAAATGCATTTTAAATGCAAAAAAATGATTGAGCTTTTCGACCCAGCGATCAGAGAGGTCTCAACAGTATGGTTATCTCTGTTCGCCTACTATAGAAGTTCAATGTTGGAGGTCACAGCAATTGCCCATATAATAATCGATATTAATCATATTAATCGATAGAAAATTGTTCAAGGAGAACATCCTCACATTCAATTAAGGTGATATCCAATATAGCAGCGATTTTTCTGCAGTGGCATTTATACGAAGGAGTTAGAGAAGTTCTGACATATAGATAGCAGAGGCGTACATTCAACTAAATCCTAGATCCTTAGAGAAGTGCCATCTCTTACCACATTACGCCAGAGCATCAAACCGCTATTGCGTTCTTATAAATTACTAATTTGAAATTATTAGTAGTTATGGTAACTCATTAAAAACACGTGTAAAAAAGGTAGTTCGAAGCATATTGAAAACTACTGATTCACTGATATCGAATGATTAATTAAATATTTCCTGAATTTCAAAGCTATAAAGGCGGCGTTAATTTAAATGACAAAATGGAAAAATAGTTTTTTGTTTAAATTTTACTTGGTACTTTATCCTTTTTTACGCTTATTTTAATAAATCATTCGAAGTGTTCTTCCATAAATATTGTGTAAAAAGAATCACCTGTTAATACTACCTATGTCAGATGAACTGATACAAATATTTGGAGCCGTTTTCAGATAAGTTACTTGCCCGCTCTTTTTTCGTTAGGTACACATTTCTACCTGGGAAAATACATCTTGCAGTTACTCTATTAAACACATGTTATCAGCTTAAGAGGAAGACTTTAAACAGGTGATAAATCATGGCTATATATCATCAAGTAAGAATAGTGAGCTATATATAAATAAATATTTGTCCAAAAATATGTTTGAAATACAATTTGTTGTTGCTAATCATGGCGAATTGGAATTCGGAAATTAAAAATTACTAGCTAAGAAATAGTGTGAATAATCAAAAGAACAAAACATCTCGTGATGGTCAAATTACGGCTATTTACATTGAATCTTTTCAATATTTCATTGACCCCGCTAAACCGAAATGGAAGCGCAATTAATTTTCGTTTTTACGAGATGCCTACAGATCAAGACTCGATTGATAACATGAAATTTATCACATTTGAATAAATTAATAAGGTTAATATCCCTTTAAGTAGGTATGCGCGTAGTAGAAAAAAACTACCAAAATTTCTAGGAAATTTATTAAAAGCGAGATTAGTCGGAAAAACTATTTTTTAACCGTCAAACGTTCAGTTAACTACGCACTTTTTACCAATTTTAGGCTGAGTTGGAATAATTTTTAATGACTTGAATAAGTTTGTTCCGATTCGTTATAAAATTCTCAAAAGCTACACAGCATACGTAGCTAACTTAGAATTTAGGTAAGAAAAATTTCAATTTGCTAAGGTCTTCATTTCAGTATTCTTTTAGAAAGAGTTTGTTTTGAAATGTTTTTTTTTTATATACATATACTGGTTGAGAGTGGTGTGACTTAGAGAACAGAAATTTTGAAAACAGCAATATTATTGCAAAGACAACCATCAGGAACAACTTCATCAGTTCCACAATACCCTCATTGCTTAATAGCGGTGAAGTGGATGTTGACTGGCTGGATAAAGCTAATATTTTGGCTGCTAGATTCGCTTCAAATTCTTATCTCTCCCACCCACTTCACAGATAGGTACCTGTTTTGCATCTGCCGTGTGAATGTGTACAAGAGCCAATATACATCCGTACGAGAGATGTGTTCAAGGTCCTTAAGAGGATCAACATATCCAAAGCCTCGGGGGCTGATGGGCTCTCGCGCCTGATAATTAAAAGCTGCGCCTCTCTGTCCACTATCTAGTTACGCCAATGCTTCCTAGATCTAATGGCAGGAATGAATGGCAATAAATAATAACAGTAATGACGCCGACTTTTTCATTCTGGTGCAGTAGCGTAACACCGGGGGTATTGGGTGTATGCAGCACACGGGCCCATTGAATCCAAGGGCCCACGTTCCAGAGAGAGGAAAAATGATTTGCAGGCTAAGGGCATGGCCACAACAGCGCACCGCACCAAGCACCGCACATCGCACCGCCCCGAGCTTGGTGTGCGATGATAAAATTTATCCCTTATCTCAAATAGAAATGGCCACAGTGGCGCACCGCACCTTGCATCGCCCCCTGCAATAACCACTGCACTGAACCTAGCACTGCACACAGGAAATGAGTTTATTTCTTTTGTGCGGTGTGTTGGTAACATTTATCCTGACTGGGGTGAATTTAATAAATTTAACGATGTTTTAGTAAATTTTCTTCTGTGGAGTACTTTGGTAACATTTATCGCGAGTAAATTCAGTAGATTTATATATGACAGTAAAATATGGATCCTCCTGGTTCTGCTTTCTTGGATGCGGAAAGAGAAAAACTGCAATACCTTACACAAAAGGAAAATACTCTCAAGATGCGGATGGAGAAAGATACAGACGACAACATCACATTTTTTAATAGCTTGCTAACATGTTAAATCATTATATCCTTGGCAAAAGATAAGACTTCGAACTAAAATTATGCAACTTCTCGTGGAAGAATTTCATGATCACGATATGGAGTCTAGTAAGGGTAACCACCCTGGATCTTGTTATTCAGGCAAATGTCAAAAGGGCCGTGTGCAGATTGCGCTCATTGGGATGTTGGGAGGACTGCTGGACTCGCTCTTCTTATTGCTCTCTAACGTATGGGCTGTACCTGGAAAACCCTCTGGCCAGTATGCCACGTGATGCGATGGTACCTAAGCTTCGTTTTGGGCGTCACTTATCTGTGAACTTCCCAGTATCGTGGACTAAGGGAAGTGCCTTATCGAGCCTTTCCCGGTCCGCTCTCACCGACGACTCTGTCACTAATAAGGGAGCCAAGGCAGGTGTCTACTTTACTGAACCTGACATTGGGATGGAGTACTCATTTGGAAGACACACCACTATCATCCAGGCTGAAATCTTCGCCATCTCAATGCCAACGAAGATACCCCTTGATATGGATATCAAGGGAATGGCATTGCTATCCTTTCGGATAGTTAGGCAGCCTTGATGGCTCTGAATGGCCCTCGGATAATATCTAAGTTACTGGGGGATTGTAGGTCGTCTGTAGAAAAGTTATATATCCAAAACAAGGTGTTCCTTCTGTGGGTTTTTGGTCACATGGGGATAATGGGGAATGAAAGGGCTGACGTTTTAGCTAGAGCTGGCTCTGCCACATCTAGTATCGGGTCTCTCATCAAAGCGGATTTTCATAGGAAGCATCAGCAGAGATGGAAGAACCTGAGTACTTATGGGTGCATAAAACTGTTTCTTGATGGGACCAATAGGAATATCTCCGATTTTCATATGGATTCGGAATGAAACAATGTAGAACAGTGGTTGGCGTCATCACCGACCACAGCTCACTTCACGCTCATCTAACAAGAATGGGAGTTGACGACAGCAATGAATGTCTGTCCTGTCTAGAAGGACAGCCTGAGAGCCTGAGACAACCGAACACTTGTGTGCTTTTCCGGCCTTCGCCCGGAACAGGCTGGATACTCTACGGTCTGCATTTCCATCTGCAGATGAGCTGAAAAATCTTCCTCACCATTACCTGATGTGCTTCATTAAGAGGACAGGAAGGTTTTTGTGAATGGGCTTCTAGCAGGACAGCAAAATGGACCGCCATGGCCTCCGTGCTGGGGATAAGTTCTCCTGTTCCTCTGCCTTAAAAAAAGGTAATCAGCCTTTTATTTATCGGAATGAATTTTCAGAGATTTTTCCATGCAGAATATGGAAAACTCTGAATATGAATTCGATCATCCAATAACTGTAATTTATTTTTTAGTTGTATAATGCTATACTATACAATAATTATGCAAAAACATTCTTAGTGTAACGTGGTCGTAGCCCTTCTATTATTCCTATTGGTTGATTGTGGAAATTCTTCCAATTTTTCACAATTTGTCCGTGAATCTTGTTTAAAATGTAATCAAATATAGAACCGTTATCGGTCTCTTTGGAGATCTTTATAGAAATGATGAAATTCACCCAAATTACTTCTCTTAAAGTTAATTTCATGAATGCGGCTTGTCTTTTTTTTAATTTTTTTAAGGAATTCCACTTACTAACTTCACCTTCTTCAGATGAATTGTAACTATGTTATGAAAGTATGTTGAGTGCTGGACTTGGACGTGAAGTCCTGATCTGTCAGCTCATGCTGACAGAATACTGTTTCGGGTGCTGCGACCATAAGAAATAGAGTGTTGAGTTTTGTATATACGCTTCATCGAAAACTGGACTGCGCTTTCGCAATATCTTAACTTACTTCAGAAGTCAAATATTCGAGGTCGCTTTAGGCAATGTGCAGTGCTTTACTGTGGCCATTAATTCCACTATGTGTAAGGAGCGATGTCCTAGGGAATGATTGGTCTTGTGCTGTGCTATGTGCGGTGCTAGGTGCGGTGCGGCGTTGTGGCCATGCACTAAGGCACTCAAGGATAGAAAGAAACAAAATCGTTACACGTTCCTTGAATATTTATTTCAACGTTTTAATTATTCTACAGAAGTAAACAGAATCAACCTTAAAACCTAATTGATGCATTTTTTAGTTCAACGGAAATTCATCTTTCGTGCTTTTAGGGGGAAGTAAAGAATTCAATAATATTTCTGATATCCATATCCTGCGCTTCTGTACTTTCGATGGAAAGTAATACCAGGCTTGTCAAACTTGTTTAAGCCACCGTGCTTCTTGATTAATTTGCTATTAATTTCAATTTAGAAAATGAGCGTTCCGAACTTGATGTTGCAAGTGGAAAAATCAAAAATAAAATTAGAGCTGAACACAAATCTATACAGGAAGTGGTCAAAGTGGGAACTCAATAAGCAAGAATCTCGTATACCGATATGAGATGCTAACAAAAGTTAGATGATAAATCAGACGGATATTTAATTGATAACGAACTACCGAGTTTTATCAATTCTTCAAAAACTGTTCGTCAAATTTGAGCAAAAATTGAAGTGAACAGACCGACCACATTATTTGTTCAAGCGGTCATTTAACTGACTGATTAATGATATACAAAGTGGCCTTATACACTTGAATTTGGAAATTTTCTTCGGCATTTGTTAATCGCTCGTCGCTGCAAAGTTCGTCAAATTTCTGTTTTATTTTACTAGTTCCCTTATTCCTCTTAACTTTTATGTTCCACCCTGAGTGAAAATCACCTCGGAACGCTGACATTTTATCGTATGTATTTTTCAAACGATCACAATCTTTTTGCAATTCAAAATTTGGTGTTTGGAGTAATTAAGATACGACATCTAAGGTATTTGAGATTTCGGATTGTATCACAATATGAAGGACAGTTTCAAAACTTTCCATTTTATTTTTTATGTTTATTGCGTCATTTCTTTCGAGTGCGATTTCTGAAACGAGAGAAATTTTAGTCAGCGCTTTAAAGATTGGAAACACAAGGAAAATATTGCATTGTTTCGCGAAGACCATCGGGTAGGACAAAAACGCTTCAACGTATCATTTTTAATTTCAATCACAGACTTTAATAAGGTCCAACTCTTAAAACTATTTCCAAAAACCAGTTTCCACCACCCAGTCATAAAATTCTTTACTTCCAAAACTAAAGTTACCGCATCATTAATAAGCAAATTGAGGTTGTGGACAGAACAGTGAGTATATGCACCTTTCGGTTGACCTTTCAGAATTCGTGCCTGTAAACCGTTGTAACGTCACTCATATTAGCTGCACCATCGTATGCCAGACCGCGAAGTCTATCCAGACTTAAATCCTTTTTTTTCAGGAATTGTAAAATTTAAAATTCTGGTATTTCTGTTTTTTGATTGTCCATTGTTACGAAACTTAAGAAAACTTCTTTAATTTCAATTTCCGAAATATTTTCAGCTATTTTTGAGAGTTTTATGAATGGAACCATTATGCTGACTTGGTCAATCTTAGATTTCTTGGGTTTGTGTACTCTCAATTATGATTGAGAAACCCGGAGAGCCATTAAATCTTTGTTTCATATTGTATCTTGGGATTCAAATATTTTATTATTCTAGTGTTGTCTGCTAAGACTTCATTGAGAACTGGATCATATTTTGCTACGAGTTTGAAGATGTTTTAGAACTAGCGTTCTTATTTTTAAGATTTTCGTTATGTCCTCTAAATGGTTAATTACTAATGGCTAAAGTTAGAGTCATGTTAATGATTATCTCGATCACTTTCGACCAGTAACTCTCGTTGATGGTTTCCTGCTCAACAACTTTGGCGAGTACTCTTTTACTTTTACACTAATACAACTTACGACAAACATCGATATGAATCTGTAAGTATTCGTGTCTTTTAATACACTGAGTTAGGTGTTGCCTATTATTTCCGTTTATCCACACAAATTTCGAAATATTGACCTTTGATTTACCTACAAATAATCAGCAAGATTCGCAGTAAGCTACTTTTAAGGGATAATATAGACAATTATTTATACTTGATTCCATTTTCTGATGGTTTTGTGTAATGTGAAACACATTGAAGCTTTTATTGTTGTGATCTCTTGGAAAAGGCCCAGTCGGTTGATATGGCCCGTGCGAAATGATAAACCATTTATTATTTGTGGTTATGGGATCTTGGAAATTTCCTTACATCAAGTCGAGGCATCGTTGATTTTAATATTGGAGCAGCGAGGCATTGCTGCTTACGTCATCAAGTCGAGGCATCGTCGAGGCATCGTCGAATTTATTTTCGAGTGTGCTTTACTAGTTTTTGCTCTACTTGCTGGAGAATTTTACATACCTGAATATCTGAGTAATTTGATGCTCTCACACCGCAAATTTTCAATTTAATTAACGCTTGGCCTGTTAACTCTCTAAATGGTCTCAATCACCATACAAGAGCAAACTGACTGAAAATCATCGCGGCTGGTGGATAAACGCAACAAGTCCGCCGTCTCAGACAAGCTTATGAATTAATGAAAAATTAATACAGAAGAATGTCAGTTTTCGTGCGAAAATGGTGAGTTTAATTTAATGACATTGATTGCTTTGTTTGATTGATTTGGATAATAAACGAATGCCTTTCTTACTAAATGATCTTTCGATACGTGTGTTTTTCTGCGAATTCGAATTTCTGCCTCTCATTCTATGTGTATTAGCGCTAATTGAAATTAATTCATGGAAAATGTAATTGAATTTAAAATGTGGGTAAGTACAGGGTGCCCAGATTGGATTATTGCACACGGGCCCATGGAGGCATACTTACGCCACTGATGGTGTTGCCTATATTTAAGACATTCACATCCCCTCTTCTAGGGATTCTAAGATGGTTGAGAAAATTTGACTGCTTTTTGCACCATCATACCAAATGGTCTTGTGTATACCATGCCCATTTGGAATCACCCTGTATATATTTTATGCCCACGCATCTACTTAATGATTTTCTGTTTCCGTATGATAAAATCAGGTAAAACTGCATAAAGACACCGAAAGTCTAAAGTACACTGTAAAAAATATGTGAAAAATGCATTTTTAAAAGCAGTGAAATATTACGCTCTATAAGCAAGTAATTTTGAATCTTTGTGTAAAATTGCAAAAAATCGATAGTACTTAATATTCAGAATTGTGTAATATTACACATTTAAATTAATAAAAATCCTTTTCTGTATTAAGGAAGGAATTTTACATATTATGTGTGCCGAGTAAAAGTTGTTATAGGCTCACTTTCAATGTATAGTTACATATTCTTAGCAGAATAGTTCGCATTTAATGTATGTCCTCCAAAAGAGTCCTTTTTTAGAGTTTGCTTAATACACTTAAAAGTTACTGAGAATGAACTTGCCAACAAATTTATGCAGAACATAAAGTTCCATTCAAAATTGAAATATGAACAGTTTCTGGAAATTTCCAAATTTTTATGAATGCTTTTAGTACACATCAGTTGTAATTATACATATTCTTCGAAAGGCTCCCTTTCCACACTATTCAAACTTTTACCCATTCCTATTAAAGCTTTACCAATTTTTTTGCTAAAATTACGCATTGGTAGTAGTATTTCCACAATAATTTGTAAATTTACGCATTACTAGGAATATATTTCTCCAATAGTATGAAAATTTGCTTTTTGTATTGACAAAAGAAAGTGTACGGCATTTAGCAGAAAAATAATCTAAAATAAGGAATGCTACATACCCTTTTTTATCCCAGATATTTTTCATCAAATCAAAATACTTTTGGCAATATTTGTTTTGAACTACATATATAAAATCTGCTTTTTCATTTACTTGATTAACTAGAACTACAATATTTGCAGTTTTATCGAGTAATTAATTAACTAGGTTTATGTAATATAAATTTTAAAAAACCTACACATAGATTAAAATGTCATTTCTAAAATTGAAACACCATAAGACAAGCGGACAAAGTTGTATTGTACTAAGTTCCGCTCTTCCCCATTTAATAGTTTACGCCTCCAGCAGTTAAGCTGTTCATCAAACGTCGAATTCTCTAATTTATTGTATAGTTAGACCAAGTGTTTCGTAAAATACGTCATGTTGAGCATTGAATAGCGTGACTGAAATAAATAACTCCCAAGTAATTGTCAGTAGTGATATCCAATTAATTTAACAATAAATTTTTCGTAAGTCATATCTGCAAAGGAACATGCGCCATGACCTTAAAACTGCCAAAGTGCAAAATTTAAAGCACCCAGAGGTTTAAGCGCTGAGTAATTTCATACTATGTACTCATTACCGATGATTTAAACACCGTGAAATTTTTTTATTAATTTATACACATTTTGTGGTTTATCTGAAAAAAAATAAAAATATAAATTCATATATTCCACTATTAGCCCCATGGTGCTATAATTACAGTAATTGACACCATTAATCTTGCGGTAGGAAGAGAACACCCCTCCTATGTATAATATCTTTACCAAACAAGTGAAATTCTGTGCAGAAAATTTCAATTTTACAGAGAAATCCAAAATTAAATTTAGAAAAAAATTAAATTTTAAATTAATACTTAGTTTATTTTCGTTGGTAATTATTTTTCATGTTATTCCCATAACTTTGTATAAAGTTACGTCCACCGAAATGCCAAGAACTGCAACATGTTTTGACACAATGTTAAACTATTATGTCCGATATTGTCAAAGAATGATAAATAAATGTTGCAATATTTAATCCACTCGAAACTTCTATTTTAACTCTCTAAAAAAGTGTTTTCAATGTCACTCAGTTACTTACATACTTTACTTACTGGGTGTTTAATCCCTCAAATGTCATAGTTCGGAAACGGCAGTCCAACATAACTTGTTTTGCTAGACAGGTTGATATGGCTTTCAGGTTAAAATGATTCTATTCCTTACGGGTATCAGTCTACTATCTATCGTCAAAGTTTTCATATTCTAGTTGGAAAGGCCCAGCATCTTTTAACTGAGATTTGACTGATTTTTAATGCCAGGAGAGTCTACAATTTACAGTTTTTATAAAAAAAAGTTATGTTAACGACCTTTTTTCAAAAATAATAGAGGTTAAATTTTAAAAAACTGTAAGAAAATCTGAAATTTTTAGTTTAGACAACCATAACTCTTGATGGGAGAGGGGTGTACAATGAGCCTTTAGCTGTGACCGTACGCCCTGTAGTTTTTAAGATACAGGGTGTTTTGTGAAAAACTGTAACTGTAACTCTTAAACGGTTTATATGCCCCCCCCCCCCCTGCCATACAATTTTTGGTTCCTCTAGGTGAGTACTATCACCTCCCGCTCTATTGACCTCCTAGTGGGAAACACCCTGTATAACAAATCTATTCATTTTACTATTTCGTAGATTTTTTTACGACACGTGGGCAAACGGTGCACTTCATTTGCAAATTCAGCCGCCTTTTCCATTTTACCTTTGACAATTTAAACTTCTGACAATTCTCGATTTCAAATTTTAATGTGTTTGACAGTTTTTACATAGTTGCCCCGATTTTTTTCTTAGGTGGTTTTGGGCTAAAACTTTATTGAAGGGGAAGTGTGACGCCTACATATTTTTCCATGTTTTCTGAGTAGGGGAACACACATTCGAGTACGTGAACAGACCTAATGGCTACTCTAGTAAGTCTTTCATAAGTATTAATATAGAACATTTTAGAGAATCGGACCAGCACACACGCATATGTATATGAAGTTCTGTTTTATGGCTAAGAAATATTTCTCGAGTATTTTAACTTTTGAGTGTATACGTTGTTGCAAAACCTTCCAGAAATACTTTCCAAGCCATGAAACAGACTCTCCCACTAATTCTACATGACAGTAATGACTTAGTCCTAACATTCTAAAAATATTTGCAGTGTTCTTAGATAAAACTGACAAGAGTTTGCTTTGAATAGCTCTTGCGCCTTAAACTACTTATTCATACAGAAAAATTGTCTTCTATTACGATTATTAGATTTAGCACTAAACAAGGAAAAAACTTAGAATTGGTCTAATACCCTAGGCATACGACGCGCTAGAATGATCATTGATCCAATTACGGAATTGATCGAATGATCATTGCTTGGTAAGGCAAGCACACGATATCTTGACGGTAATTCTATTTTACAGATGACAGTTCTCAATTTTGTAAATTAAAAACTGTGAATTGTGAAGTAATTTGTAAAAAAATGATTCGAGCCTTGTATTAAATATATAATGTGATAATTTTTTTTCAATAATTTGTTTTGGAAAATAATCAAAATTTACATTGAAAAATGTATCAGCAAATTTTACAAATGACATTTGACAGTGATCGCTGGAAAATCAGCAAATTTTCCAATAAGTTTCAGTTTCTCACCTCTGAAAGCGCACTTATCGACAAAAGGAATGACAAGTAATGAATAATTTCAAACGAATGAGCTTGTGGAAGCGTAATTGGTGCAATGACGAAACGAATGATCATTGCGCCAATGATGCAGTGACACACGAGCTATGCAATGATCATTGCATCGTCAATGATCATTGATATGTCCCGTGTGTCTACGGTATAAGACTAATTCTTGCGATATCCTAAGTGAATGCCCGTATGTAATTTCGTATGGTCACACCTCTGTGAAAGTTTTATTGGTTTTTCAGAATAATTCTAAAACGGTTGGTCGGACAGTAAAAATTATTATTACCAATTTTATAGAATTTTATATTCTGAAGAACTTTTCAGTAGGGGAACCTGGGGCATAACGGGCACCTTAAGTATTATTACTATTAAAATTCAAAGGCTTTTCGTAAGAAAATAAAAAACTCGAAATTCTTATATTCATAAGTCCATTTATTAATTAAAAATAATAAGAAAGCTAAAAAAATACAGAGAACAATAGTTATTAAAATATTAAAAAAAGGTTCTATGTGCCCGGTACCGGGGCACAATGGACATAAGCGGGGCATAATGAGCATGAAGCTTAAATCTGGTACAAAATGAGTACACGTGAGTGCATTCGTCGTCATTATTCTCTTCTCCAGCACAAGAGCATGCTCTACATGAGACCCACCCTTCTGTGGATTGGAAATACGAGCCTCCGCAATAGAGGCATTTTATGTCGTCATCTTCGCTTTCGGTGGACTCAATTTCTTCAATCTTGGATGTCTTTATGCTTTAAATGTTTTTAATTTTCTTATCGTTCTTAACGGTCTTTCGGTTGTTTAACTTTTTTCCTGATGATTGGCGTTCTAGCTCCACTTTGTATGGAGAGCTCGTTATAATTGCAGTCTTTCCTCCGCGCATAGAAGCTCTTTTCTTAGCAAGTGCTTTAGAGATAGGTAAGAGCTGAAATGGCGAAAAGTTTTTAAAAGATGTCGACGGTGCACACGGAACTGGAATTAGCTTGGATGAACCTGAAATTGATATGAATGGGGCTGGCAAAGGCGTATATGTACCGGGGACTGGGATGATTTGATATGGCAACGATATGGACAAATTCGATATATAGTCTTCTCCGGGACTGGTAGCAGATGAGCGATCTGGATTCGAGAGCATGTGTGGCGTTTTTAATCGTAGTTCTGTATTGGCGCTTTGAGCCAGAAGCGGTGATTCACACTGTCCTTTTTGTACAGGCATATCTGTAGTTTCGGAAGGCAAGAAGTCATGCTCATGGAATATGTTTGGATCTACCGGCCATATTCCAGATTTACGGAATCCGTTTATTGCAATCGGCATTTTAGCCGCTCGCAAATACGCGTTGCCAAACAACGCTCCTACCTGGTAATGCGTTACTGTTCTTCCGATATGAGACCTGAGCCATTTTTTCAATTCATCGCCATAATATGAGCGCAGTGGCTTCATGAATGCACCTTCCAAGCACTGAACGTAGTGTGAATGCTCTTTCAAACATGGCGGCATGCTCCAACAGCTAAAAAGAGAGTAGCCCGTTATGCCCCGGTTGTCCGTTTTGCCCCGGCTTCCCCTACGTAAAAAACCTATTTCTTTTATGGCCCGGTTGCCCGATTTAATCCATTTCTTGAATTGTATTTATCATTTTTATGAAAACGCAGAGTAGAAAATTTCACCTTTCTACACCAACGAGCTCTCAGGTCGTATCCAAATAAGTGAAAAACGAAATTCCGTTCCATTTTTCGAACTTAAATCTATAATTTTTGTACCCCTTTATTACTACCCGGGGTCGAAAACAACCCCAAAAATAATTGATGTTTTTCTCTAAAATATATTGAAAATTCTCATCGCTCATTTTTTTCAAAGCGTAGGTACTAAGGATAACTGAAATTCATTCAGAGCCAATATAAAAAGAAAATCTGTGCCTTTTTCTGAGAAATATAAAGGAGCTTGAGTCGTTTTCGACTCCAGGGTAGGAATAAAGCAAATGGAAAATTCTAGAACTTTTTTCAGGGAAAATTAACAAAACCAAATACGTGAGGTGAAAGAAAAGTTGAAAATTTTTTTCGCAATTTTTAAAGATTTGTAGTATCTACTATATCAAAGGTGGTGTGGTGTGAACACTTTTGACCAATTGTGTCACAAATATAATGTGGCAAAAGAGATATGGCGGTGGCCAATGTGAGTATTTTATGGCATCTTAAATGCTGTGGGAATAAACGCGTTAATAGATTTACGTCTTTGAAACTCAAGCAATAAAGAATCTGGTAAAATAAGAGACGCTTTTTAAAAAAACTTAACGTTAAGTCTTCTAAAACTATATTTTGAGGGACGTTTTAAACGCCGCACTTTGCGTACTTGCCTTAAGGACAGAATTGCCTGAATAATTGAAAAAGCAAAGACATGTTGAAGAGTTGAAAGTTCCTTGTGGAAAGAGAGCAAGGTGCGTTTCCTGTCAACGATCAAAAGATAAAAATTCTATTCGCGAAGCGACATCTGCTCAATACAATATAAAAAAAGTGTATTTTAACTGTCTTCATAAATAAAATAAAATGCATAATTAGATGGCATAATACTATAATATTATAATACCTAAAAGAACTTTTGACTTTCCTAGTAAAATCGGATAATTTCACAGTGGCTTCATTCTGACTCCAGGGTACGAAAATCATAGTTAGAGCTATGGGTAGTAATAAAGGGTTAAGCTTACTATTTTATCTTCCCAACCATAATCAAATTTTTATATATTTCCTAACAAAATTATTTAAAAAATATATTTTAACCAAATGACTACGATTCCCCAAACAAAAACTTTCAGCTGAGTAATAATATGCCGCTGTGCCCTACAGACTAAGTTAACCTAATAATTGTTAGGTTAACATTGCTACAGATTCGGACTCCCCGCACATACACTATTGCAATTATTACTCAGTTGAGAGTTATTGAGCGTAAAATGGTAAGGTTACGCTTTAAATCAAAACTTTTTTATTATTTTGTTAATTTAGGTACATAGTAAGGATAGCTCTTACGAAGGTAAGGAGCCAAGCTTAAAATTACTGGAAGACTATTTTCCTGTGTGGATAGTAGTTTAAGCTTTATGGTATATATAAAATCAATTCCTTATCAATATAAAACATTTTGCCTTCCTCACAACCATTAAAATGTCAGTAAAGCGACTTGACAGTGTATATCCTAGTCTGGCGGCATCTTCATGCCTACTTGTAAAGTTTGAAAGTTATTTTGGTATTGTCATCCTCATGGAAAGTTTTTTCTTTTTAATTAACACAATTAAATGTTCATTTCAATCATTCTCCGATCATATATACTTTTCTCTTTACAGTGAATACGAAATTTCAAAACAAATTATTTCCATTTTATAACATTCCCGGTGAGAAGATAAAACAGAGAAAAAGTTGAAAAAGATTTCCTGGTTGACCCGAAGAACCATGGCGATGAGTGCAAGTCAGCCGAAAAGTCAGGTACGTAATGACATTAGCATTATACATAGAAAATAAATCAATCTACTAAAAACTATTACGTAAATACTAAATGTCGACACTTTTGAGAGATCTCAGTCTCTGAAGAACTTTCTATAGAAGCAGCATCCAGGATAGGTTGATTAGGATTTCGAAACGTCAGCGTTCAGTGCAGTTTCTGTCGCAAATCCCAGTCACGTTTTGTCATCCACCCAACTATAGCAATAATATTGTTAAGAATCCGTGGGCTCCGTCTTCAATCGTTTATTCATTCTCGTGTGATCTAATCACTTCGAATTGAAAAAAAAGACACGTGCAAATGCATAAGATCGTGCCTCGTTGACCCGACGAATAGCGCATGCGCTCTCTTGTTAGTTCCTTTTTGAAAAAAAAAATACAAATTATGCCTCGAATTGTGTTGTACTTTGGAATCTTCACAGGAAATAAACTGTTGAGTAACCATCAACATCATGAGAAAAATTTGCCTTGCGAAAACGATTCATGATTAATCGCATAAGAAAGGCAATTTGGTGGTTTGCTTGAAAATCTAACATAAAAGGTAATAATTGCGTGGGATTTTCAGGGCCACACATTCATATTCTCTCATTCATTTTGATAATGAATAATTCTGATATCAAAACCATCATCGGCCTGCCGCTATGAAGTCATTAATCGATAAACAAATAACCACATCCAGCCTAAGAAATCATTCGTCTTCCCGCTCACTCTATATCGCACCTGCCAGTTTGTTTAGTGATTATATAGGTATACAACATGAACGAGCAAAAAATTCCGCAGATACGAAAATTAATTAATTACCAAATGGTTAATTGATGTCTGCCTGATTATGTTTCTTAGTTGCATGCGCAAAATACTACTGGTGAACATATTATGGAGCAAACCAAAGATAGCAGGAAATTCGTAACGTATTCCCTTGATGCATTTAACTCGGGGGGTCTCACCTGAAGCATGCATGTGAGACCGAGCGCCAATTATGTAGATTAGGTCGAGACCAAGTGCTTTCATGAAAATAATTGTTATTTTGGCTGTAGTTTTTCTAATCTAAGCGATTTGTAATACTTAGAAGTAAAAAACAACGTAATAGCTTTAAGAAATAATTTAATTGTGTTAAACTCAGCTGCGCGAATATACTGACATACGAATTTCCCATGGCAACGGATTGATTACTTCCTAAAGCAGATATGATTTCATACCGACACGACATTCTGAAATTATCATATCCATGACCTTGGGGAGATTTCATATTGTTTGAATGAATAAAAGACAAAAGAATGTTTACACGCGTCGTTCAGTCTTATGCACCTTGAGGGCTCGCTTAGAGAACAGTTTTTCTTCCTTTCTGATACTAATTTTTATCAATGGAATAAAATGAACGTAATTGAGCCATGACATGATCAAGACTTGGAGGGGTAATAGAGAGAACATTGATGAGATTCCTTCAGAATGTACATCACAATTGATTGGTAAAGATGTACCTAGCTACATACAACCATTTTTAAAATAAGGATAAATTTATGATTTAAAGGATCGGGAGCATGGTCCCATAGATCTTTTCTCAACAACCCAGTTCATAGTCTTATGAGTGGTGAACAAAATCTAGTCTTATAACGAGCTCGATTATTGCTGTTGGATTAGATTGCAAACCTTGTTTGGAGAGACAAGAAAATCCTTCTGCTTTGATTTGCAACCTTAAAGCTGCAAGCTCGGGATAGTCACATTTCAGGGTATTTCCATATAGGTGGTCCATAGAGCAAGAAGTCATAGTGAATGAATGGCAGGGGAGGTCCATATCAACCGTTTCGGAGTTGCAGGGTAATTAAGAAAAAGTTAGTTTTCATAAAACTGCGTGTATCTTAAAAAGTACAGGGTGCACGGTCATCATCTAAGAGTAATTATATGCAGAACCTCATTGCCTTTCCAACGACTGCCCAACCAGCTCGGTACTCCTCTCCTCTCAGGATGTATTGTGATCCAAACTAAAAATTTCGAATTTTCTTACCTTTTTTTAATTTGACCTCTATTTTTGTTGCAAAAAGATCATTAGGAGGAGGAGTACGGTGCTAGTTGGGCAGTCGTTGGAAATGTCATGAAGTTATACATATCATAAGCCTTAGACGGTACCATACACCATATTATTTTTCAGATACAAGGTATTTTGTGAAAAACTAGATTTTTTTCTTAATCACCCTATAACTCTGAAACCTCCTACTCTATGGATCACCTAGATGGAAACACCCTGTATAATATGCTTCAAGATTTCATTATCCTTTTCGCACAGTCGACACAGTTCGATGTCGGATTTGCCTATATTATTCAAAAAATAACGGAAGGGGTCATGTCCAGTGACTGCATTCGTAAACAGCCTGAGAGAGTGAAGAATTCCTTCGCCTGCCTCATACCGGGCGCACTGTTTTCCAATTTTTGCAGTTCCCCTTAAGGGGCTTTTTGGTAGTCCAAATTTTGGATAGAGACCAGTATATGGCTCCGTGTTTAGACTGATCATCCGCTTTTCATTACAGTCCACTCCTTCGGGTCCAGGAACTCAAAGCAACGTTATTTTGTTGTCCCTACCCTACCTAAACAGCAGTTTAAATTTCGAGTGGCAACTCCAGACTAGTTTCGACCCAATGTTTTGAGAGGATAGAGCCAAGAACGTAGCTTGGCTGTCTGAGTAAATGTAGATGTTGGACTTCTTGCATCCCCTCTTTTGGCTTTCCTGAACTCTAACCACTATAGCCTGCGCCTGAAAATCAAAAGTGACGTACCAAACGGATTGGAGAGCTCCACTTCTGAACCGACCACCCCTGCATCTGTAGTAGTGGGTTTCATTTTGGATTTGGTTTGGGATTTGGTTTTTGTTTCAGTTTGGTTGCCATTAGAACAAAAATACGATCAGCCTCACTTAACCGGTTTACTATGGACTAAAGTAAGGCAAAAAGCAAAACACAAACTAAGATGTAAGTTTTGTTGAATTCTGCTAATCTATTTAGCCACCAATTCTTTACATTTAATTTAGTTTCCGTCTTGAGCGCTACATAATAAAAAAGAATAATAAATAAAATGTGTAATGAAAGTAATTTTTTATAAGAAAATTACAAACAACAGTAAGATAATATCTAGGGTATAAAAGGAACCTTGTTCAATAAAACAGGAATCAGCCTTTTTATAGCCTAGATGAAATCATTGTCATTCCATTTGTAACGCACAAAAGTAATGCATTATCAAAATGCGGCGCCTTCAAAACAACGAAATTTACGAATTTAAAACCATAAGTAGATATACTGAATCATATTAATCCAAGTAGTAAGTGCCTGTAACTCTAGAAACAAGACATATTTACTTATTATTTCTACATATGTATAACAAAAACAGCGGCCTTGCGTTGCTGCAAAATTATGTATTACAATTTAAATGAAAAAATAAAGTAGCAAACAATACAGCGAACCTCATATTGACCGTTCGTAGTTTGCCTCTCCTAAAGATTGCATTCACTTCATGGAAAAGAAATCCTCATCGGAAAGATCTGGCTTGTGAGCCGAGCCTTATATTTAAAATAAATTTTTCCTGCAAAATTTCTTGGTAATTTTTCATCAGAACTTCTTTCGAAAAATGTTCCTCATAATTTTTATACATTAAACAATGTTTCCTGAAATACAAAATTACACAGAAATTGGGAGTAGAGTCGATTTTGCTACTACTATTCAGACAGACTATTTCCATAATGATTTAATTACATCATTGACAATTGACATACCAACGCAAAAGCAGTACCTTTTGTTTTTATGAGTGGGTTTTTGTAAAAACAAAATGTACCCAGCAAACCAAATTTTCCGATTTGCTTTCTGTAAAATCAAAGTAAAAATCATAGTGTATTTTATAAAAATATGTATACTTCAAAAGTATAAAACTTACGATTATTATTTATTTAACTTTTTAAAAAAAATTTGTCACCAGACTGAACCGCACTACAAGAAATCAGAATTCGTAATGCTGTGCGCTTCAATTCGGTAAAAATATACGAAACGTCGATTTCTTTATGAATTTGTAGCGAAAGTTCGTAAGAAATTGAAGTTGAATATTCGCACTTCCGATATCTTTATTCGTAAGGAAAGATCATAAGAAATTGCTACGAATACTTGCACTTCCGGCATCATCATGAATTCGTAAAGAACCGTAGTTTTTGTTGCTTTGTTCAGTTTTCAGATTTGTCTGAAGTTCGGAAAGTAGTTTCCTGGGTATGTACCTCTGCCGCAACGGTCACAACTGCTGCGTCGCGTCGGTGTGTTCCTCACTTTCAGTAAAGATCATGGCAAAATTCAATAAATTAATTTAATTATTATTATGAAGAAAATCTGAGAGTATACATGCTGTAGTTGCAATTTGCAAAGCATTACAACAGAAGACATTTTTTTTTTTTGAAAGAGACCAAAGAGTGAAAAAATCTACAAAAAAAAATTTCATGATCAGGTGTGGATGCTGACTTGATTAGAAAACTCAGTTCATTTCAATGCCAGTAGGTGTCACTGTTACTGCAATTTCACTACAATTAATTAAAAATTAAGTCATTATGGAGACAGTCTGTCTAGCGTATTACTGTCGAGGGGTATTAAGCCGACCATTTTCAGAAATTGTTTATTAGCAGAAGAAAAAAATTTCCGTTAACGTTGGCAGTGACGCCTTTTTTTAATATCTTCGCTCCCCCAAATGTTTCAACCTAGCCGGCCATTGTTGTCCGTCCTCACGATAACTCGAGAGGGCATTCACTTAGGAAGAAAAAAAATAAATTCGAAAATCAGGGAACCGAATTTCAGGGAACCGAAATTCGGTTTTCACTATTATATTTGGGCATTGCCTGAGAATGCGTCGACGTAGCGAGCCGAAATTTTGTACTAGGCGTTTTCATAAAAATTATCAATACCAAAAATGGACTAAGTCCAGCAACCCGTTCTTGGTATTACCATACAAATCTATGGGTTTTCACTTTATTTAACTTCTATTTTCATCTAGGATATAATATTATTGGTCTTTCAATTAGACCAATTATAACTTTTTCTCTTGTTAGTGGAACTATCACTAACAAACAAGAGCATTGTTTGTGGTGTCCCAATGGTGATCAATTGAATCTGTGTCATAGAAGTGATTCACCTATGCCTTGTTTTATTTACTCTTTAGCTAAGGGATGAATTCAAGGGTGCACAACTGCATTTTAAGCAGGTACAGGAAAAGTTACATTCATGCGTTATTTTAAATGTTATTAAAGATACTACAATACTGCCGTCAATCAAATGTGTTTCAGTCAAGGTAATTTCAGATGTAAGAAGTATTTCATGAACCGACAGTTAAAAAGTTTCCGCGATGCTCGGTTATGACATCGCCCATCTTCTTTCCTCTATATAAGAATATTTGGTTTAAAAAAATATATTCTTATAAACGATGATGATTATAGAGTTCATTTTATAAATAATCGTTTAAAGTGTTTTCAGATGCTTACGAAGTTTGGGCTTAAAAATTGAATTTTCAGAACCCCTCTATCACCCCCCCCCCCCTGACAAAATGCAAAACTTGTTCTGTTTTTCGCACCTATTCTTAAGTACATCTAGGATTTATTGGCGTTTTTCGTTTACAATTTGCATTTTGGGTACAAAATACAAAAGTTCATTCCGAATTCCATAAATAAAAATAAAATTAGTTAAAATTTCAATTTCATCTTTGTCAAGCACTATCTTCGAAACAAAGGGATGGAGGATGGATTGAAAAAAAGTTGCGACCCCAAAGGGTTCCTAGAACGTAGGCCACAACATAGCCCAGTGTTCACTCTCCAGACTTAAAAGCAATTAGGGGAGGGGATATATTATAGAATATTTTAAAGCTCCAATCATTATTTAGTAATAAAGAAGCTCTAGCATGAGTCATTAACTCGGCTGTTTTCGTGACTATTCCCGTTGCAAATTCAGTACGTGGAATGGCTCAATTATCCCAAACCAAAAGAAACGTCACATTTTCAAATATCAGATTTTTGGGAAAAAAAAATGCTTACTTACTATTTTAATTAAGTGCTATTCTGATAAATCTAATAATAACTTTTAATACTCCGCAACGGTAATTACAAGTTTTTGCAGAAAAAGCAACAATCACAATAGAATTTTCAGTAGTTTTTCATAGCTGATTCACTCCACGCGAGTTGGTTGAGTTGGGTTGAAAATTAGAAAAAATATTCGAAACTGTTAGGATTTATCAGACTTACAAGTTTTGCATGTCTCTCCTATACCTATCCAATGCTGACCGGCTTTTTTAACTATTCGTAGAATGACCTACTTAATTCTATATAGTACATATAAGGCTATAGGATCTACGGGAAAGGTGCTAATAGAGAGACAATATCGTCTAAACGTAAGTAAAAGAAAAGTTTCTGTTTCTGTACACCATTTAAAATTAACCATTTGCTGTCAAATATGAATCACATCCAAACATTTGGAGTTTTTGTTGCTTTCTAAAAACTGAATTGTGATGGTGCCATAAATTAGAAGTTTTGTTTTAAATTTTCTGTTCACATTCTCTTTCAGTTAAAAAGTCATGCGCGCATTCAGAGCCCCAGGCCAATTCGATATGGAAAATCCTATAGTAAAAAATGTTCGCAACATTATTTTTCATGTATCGAACAGATTTATTAAACTCAATTGTAATTTGTTCAAAATTTTTGAAAGTGACATTAAAAATCCTATCATTACATCTTAAGTCCATTTAATTCAAAAATAGCACATGTCCCCTTCTAAATTAAAAAAATATTAACTCACCTGTTTTGCTCTTTTATTTTATGTTTGATGTACTTAACTTAAAAATAAGGACGCTATTTTATTGTATGGCTGTCTCTCTACCTTACCTCTTTTCTAATCGACTAAATCTTAAAATATTTTGACTTATTCTTGGAAGGCAACGATATTATCCTGCATATATGATTGTATGAGTCAGACAGGTCAATAAAAAATATTATTAAAAAATTACAAACAATATATATTTGAAGAGCTATTATCTTAACATTTGACATGACAAAAATCTACACAAAATTAAAGCTAAATATGTTGAACATAAATACATACTTCAAAAACAACCGCCACATTTAGTATCAAAGGTGTGGCGATGGTAGCCCATCGAATTATTAACCAAAGATGAGACATGCCTTCATCACGATATTCCAGAAAGTAAACAAGATTCTCTGAAATGGTACAAAAAACGAACCCGCCCGCTAAGAAGTTCAAGGTGACATTACCTGCTGAAATGAAAACAGTTTTTTTAGGTCTGTTCATAAAATTTACCGTGGCTGTGTTCTGAGGTCATGGATTTTCGAGAAAGTTTATCATCTATACCGGACAGCAATAGACCACACCTGGCTTGAACTGAATATTACATTTTAGTTATACGGTAGATACTAAAAAAAAAATCATAGTTCATAATATGAAGACAAATGAAATGGTAAATATGGTCTCTCACAGACGAAATCTGGGGTGCAGCAAGTTACGTGAAGCAAATACGCGAAGATCTAAAGAGCCATTAAGAGAAACAAAACAGCATTAAATGGTCGCCGCCATAATAATTAAGGAATACGTGACTTCTCATTCTTAAATGGAAGGAAATTTGCATCTTTTATATCTTTTAAGATTATGCATGTATTTGTGTTCATTTGGAGCAGCTACATGAAAGAATAATCTTCACAACTAATAACATAAATATGATGGCTAATGAGTATATAAAAAAAACTCATCGTACGAAGGTGAAGAATTCAAATTAATTATTCTTAAATATTAATGTGAATCTAATTTTGTTAATTATATAATTTTTATGCTTCATCAAAGATCTCATTACTGAACTTAAAATATGCTTCAGTTAATTTAATTTTTTTTTCATTTAAGGGCGCAGGCTTGCGAATACGGTTTTCTGGATTGTGATCATACTACCACTTTTCAATCACAGAACCTTTTAAAACTTCCATAAATTTGGCCTACTGGTCAGTGGTCACTCTCTAAAAGTATGTTCTTTTTTTATAATGCAGTAGTTAAAGAGATGAGTGTAATAATCGATCTGGTGTGTCCATGGGTGAGAGGTTGTTTTAATAGATTATAGCCCGCTTTAATTTTATTCTTGTAAATGAAGTGTCCTGATTAATTATAAAGGGCATTAGATAAGAAAATCAAATGTCCATGGCAGAAATGGTTGCACTACATTTGGATGACCGAAAAGTGATTGGAACCTGATTTTCTTCCAATTCGGTCCATTGGGGCAGTTTTGACAAAATTCCACAATCAGAAATAAAAAACAAAATTAATTTAATGTGTAAAACTATGCAAAATTGTAAATTATATACCCAAGACTGATAAAAAAAATAATCTTGTGTGATTTTTTGAAAATGCAAAAAAACACAAATCTAAACGTGGCAGAAAATTATGGCACTGCCTTAGTGGCGAGTCCCAAAACTCAATTTTATAAAAAAAGATTTGCTGCAATTATGTGAAAGTATCAATGTCTGCCAGGAGTAATGTAAGTTCTAAAGCATGACTATCGTGACGAATTTATTCCTATTTTAGATAAACTACGAATTAGGGCAAGTGGTTCGAACCTTCGAAGTCGAAGTCCTAAACGTTTTGCCGAAGTTTCGAGGCCCGAATGTTTTACCAATGTGTCTGCTCTGCAATGTTAAGGTTATAATATTCAAGGTGGCTTGAAATAATTTTTGAATAGTTTAGAGTTTTTTGAGGAATAGACGTATTTTAAGTCTTTCGGTTATTATAAGAATCAGAGGTGGGCATTTTTATTCTAATAAAAATAAAAAATAATAAATAAATAATAAAATGATTACAAATATTATTCGTTATTTCGTGAATTATTCGCAAACAATTATTTGTCATTCGATTCTTACTGTGTCTGCCATGGCTTGAAGTGAAGTTTACACTTCGATCGTACGGTCTTAAGCACGAACTCACTTTTTTTTATTTAATTGACTCTAAGATTATTCTGGATAATCAAACCCAATTATATTCTTCAAAAGCTTCGCAAATACTTAATTAAACAAAATTATTAAATTCCTCTTGAACTGTAAATTAAATTAAATAACGCGACATCTTGCGAAAAGAAATGCTTGTACCAAGAATTAATTATTTGAAATTGGAACTAATAGACACCAGAAAAAATATATTCATAATCGAATAACAAATAATTGTTTGAAATTCAAATAATTATTTGCGAATAATTCACCAAATAACGAATAATTATTTGATTATCAAATAACGCACGATCTAATAACAAATAATAATTTGAAACTCAAATAATTTGCACCAAATAACAAATAATTATTTGCGAATAACTTAAAATAAATTGATAATCAAATAAAAATTTATCCGAATAATTTTTTATTCGATTTTTGAAAAAAATCGTTATTTGATTGCAAATTTATTCGAATAATGCCCAGCACTGATAATAATATATATGTAAATATATTTCATTATATGATTGATTTAAAACGATACGTGGCTTAACGCCAATTTCAAAATGGTGGACAAATCAATATCTGTGGATGTTTGATTTTAAGGTCGCTAATTACGAATTTGTGGGTCGAAATCTAAAAATCAAAATGACGGCTGCTAAATAGCAGTCGAATTGTATCACTTATGATCAAATTGCTTAAAAATCGATATCTGGTAGATTTTAAGGATCGCAGATTACAAATTTGTTTGATTTTAACTTCACTTCATAGTTACAAACCAGTGACGGAAGGATTATTTGCAAGCAGGAAGCCCGGATTACAAATTTGGAATCAAACGCATAATACCCAAAAGATTTGATCAGGGTATAATAAGAATGTAAATGATACTTCGAATTGTGTTATGAAATTTCAGTATTATTAAATTTTATAGCCCAATTTAATTAATTTTCAAATAAATTTATCCATTAAACCATTGTAAGGAAAGCAGCACAGGACAGGTTTGCAATAGAAACGCAGAATATAGCAAACCATGGCTTCAAATATCTTAACAATACAGCTCAATTTTGCAGTAGGCCTTTAAACTAGCACTTTCTGACTTTTCTTGCGCAAAGGAATAATCACCAGAAGTGAAATTCTTTGTATGGCATGCAAAAAGACATTCAATTTCCTTCAGATTTTTTTACATAACAGCTTCTAACCATATCAAACCGACTATTTTATGACACATGTAGGCCCTAGTTTGTTTAGCATCCTCCAACTTGTCTATACTCTTCGCGACCACACTCAAAAATCATGGTCTACCTTTTAAGAGCAAACAGAATTATTTGAAAAAAATTTCTGAAGCACCGCGAGAAACTTCCGTGTACCTGTCGAGAGATTGCTAAGTTCTTAAATAATAATTTTGGTTGAGTTTCAGTAATAATTTTATATAGAGTTCTGCGAAGGCCGACAAAGCTAGATTTTTATATGTGCGCAGCCTAATTAGCAAATAAGTAGACAGAAAAAACATATTGCAAAATTTCGTAATTTTTTTAAATTAATCAAATTCAACAATTTATTTATTCACTCGTTGCAAAATTATACGGAGATGCAAAAAAACCACAATACTCTTCAAAAGTGCGGAATCGCTTTTCATTTTTGAATTATACACAGTGGGTACGTTGACGTGTGAAGTTAAAAAAAACGAAGATTGTCTTTAAGTTTAACACTATTTTAGTCTTAACATTAAATTTTTTATTCAACTCTGTGATGGGAACTAATTAGTGGCGCACAGACAGTATTTCCCATAAGGAAAATATTGCTCGTTCTATATAACTAGCTAAAGTTGCCAATGGAAAAAACTTTTTACAAACGAAAAATGTTTAAAAAAAGAAATTTCTATCCAAAAGCAAGCGTTTCGTATCAGCAGGAACCGTATACTCATCAGTACGCCCGTTTTTAGAACGAGATTATATCTTTTGTATATATGTATTACTATTCAAAAATTTCATGGAAAACCACATTTCTTGTAAAGATGCTTCCATCATTCAGCAGCTGTCCTTGTTGTTGATTTTGATGAATATTTACTTTTACCTGATGCGATACTCTGAAACGGAAAAGACCACGTAAAGTTGTGCATGTGAGAAAACGGCAGTTTTAAATCGATGCCTTCATGGTCGCATATTTGACCTTCTGATTTGTTAAAATTGTTGTCGAATAGGATGAATGGCAAAGTGGGTTCGTGGGGTAAGAACTATTTCACCTCGATTACATTCGGAAATAATCTCTACCCTGATTGAATTTCAGTGAAGTCCTCTGACAATCATATTTACGTGTGCCATTGCATAATCCTTTCTTTGGGTTCAAGTTTCGTAACAGCATTATTATTCAACAGCATTATTACTTCAACAGCAATACAATGTGGTGCCATACCCGATAGCGTTTGCTCATAAGAGAATTCTGCTGGACAGTTCAATGCATCGCTGGAATCTTCTGAGGTGACAGAATCTGCGTTATAGTAGATGGTCGGATCTCCTGGCATCATAGGATTGATTATTATTTCATTATCATTTCCAACGTATGAGTATTTATTGGAGTTCATTTCGCTAACTCTTCAAAAGACATTTGCTTAATGTTGTCCCCGTAGATCGATGTAATAAAGTTACTCCATTAACCATTGCTTCATTGATTTCGATTATGCCGTCGCAGTTTAATCCAGAAATGGATGAATGGTTTTCTCTTCAAACATCTAAGAGCCAATTGTTATGCTCATCCTGTCCTTCGATACGCATGTTTGTTGTGAGTGATAGTGCCGTGAAATGCTCTCACAATCTACTTGATTTAATGCTAATTTCGACGGTTAAAGAGACGAGATATTGATGAAATCGGCTCATGCATGCCATAGTTTGTATGCTGGGGAACATCAAAGAAGTCGTAGTTCCTCAAGGAGCGTACAGGAACAGATATATTAAGAGAAGGGGAATTTATCACATCTTGTATACACTGAAACGCAAACACAATTCTGGAAGTTTTTCGTCTATTCTCGAGAGAATCCCAAGGAAAGAGTTTAAGCCTGTCGCCTCGATGCGATTTATGTATACAGCATAGAAGGGGACCTTCATTATAATGGATCATTAAACTTTCCGCTTTCAATAGCAGAAATGCAGAAATTAGTAAGCTTTACCTTTTACCTTTCATAAAGGCATGCTGAAAGGAGCACAGGAAAGGCTTGCTGTGGAAATACAAAGCATCGCAAACCATGGCTTCAAATATCTTACCAATACAACTTAAATTAGCGACAAGTCTGTAGTTAGAAATCTCGCACTTGTTGCCCTTCTTGTGCAAGGGAATGATCAAAGAAAGCTTCCACTATTTTGGAAAAATACCACATGTTAAAGATAAATTAAATAAATAACACAAAATAGAAACGATGGACGTAGCACAATGCTTTATGCGCGTGGAAGGAACACCATCCGGACCACTAAAAAAACTATCAGCTATTCTTGAAATATACTTGAAGATAGACGCTTCGTCGAACAACAGGTCTTTAGATTGAAGAGAAGTCCCCGGAAGCTTCCAAAAATGGGTAAAATCGTTATAACTAATATCACAGTGGCTATCGCAGAAGGCAGTCCTAAAAAAGTCAGCAAATAGATTGGCAGTTGCCAAGGAATCAACACTATCTATGTTTCCGAGCCGCAACGATGAAGGGTATCCATCACACTTGTGCTTAGAGTTCACAAACTTCCAGAACTGTTTAGGTTCAGTACGAAAGGACGACCTCATTCTATAAGTATGTATGTACATAATCGTTGTATGATTCAGTTAAACACGAAGTGTACTGAGTACGCAAATAAAAATAAGTTACGTAATCAGCATCACTCCTTGAGGAACAGAACCTCCTCCAAGCTTTATTCTTTAAATTTTTAAGATGTTTCAAAGAGCCATTGAACCACAGTTGACAATTCGAAGAACGATTCGAACTAACAAGTGGCACACAGTGAGTAAAACAAAGAAATAGGATGTTATAAAATGAGCTCACAGCTTTATCAATGTCACCTTCACCCAGAACACTTGTCCAGTTACATGCGGATAGCCATTGATTCATTTTATTAAAATCAGCTTTTTTGAAGTTATATATATATAGTTACTAGAAGCATTAGATGATGAAGTAACAGGATCAAAAAACAAAACTATATCCAGTGCTAGATGATGACAGGTTTCAGGAACCATAGGAGTTAAACAACGCTTGACGAGAGTTCCATTGGGATCGGAAGAAAATACCACGAGGGTGATTCTGATCTTTTGTCGTACTTAAATGTCAAAATATACGGCTAAATGAAATGAACTTTTCTACTGTTTTTCGTGTTTTTATTCATGTCAGCAACCCTTGCAGGACGTATAATGAACTGAATATTACACTTCATATTACAAATCCAAAATAATATTTCGAATTTAAGCTCTGGTTAGGTGTATATTTTCCATTCACCAGTGTAAAATATTTTGTCACAACCTCTGGGAGCAGTTAACTAATTTGTCGTATATTTAGGCGTGTTTCTTGACGTTTGTTCACCGAAAATTCATTTATAGTTCATTTTGTGGTAGATAATAGTGAAGACACAAAATGAACTGTGTTGAAAGAAAGTACGACAAAATATGTCAAAATTCACGACTAAATAGTACGACAAAAGATCAGAATCACCCATCAGGTCAAAAGATCTTCCAGAGTCATTAGTCACGCCGCTAGACTGCATTAGCCCTGAAGAAATAATGTTGTCAATATAAGAAATGGCATGTTGAGTAGTTGCCAAAAAATAAAGCAGCAATCTCTCATCATCCTGAGAGTGTAGCCAGTCATCAGTAGGCAAATTAGAGTCAACAAAAAGCAGCAATTCATCTGCAGGCAGCAAAACTTCAGCAAGCCTATCGATACAAGAAACCACCAAGTCAAATATCTCAGCTGATGGGCATGGAGGGATATAAACTGTAGCAATATATACGTTTTTGTGTGAAAGCGTGAGAGCCACACATATAAACTCCAGATCGCCGGAGTCAACAAAGTCGATTAACATGTATGGAATGTCGTAACGAACGGCGCAAAGCACTCTACCTCCAACAGGAGCATCCAGATATAGACGATGGTGGTCCCAGCAAAACACCGAGAACTCGGGACCAAAAAAGCTCTCCATCTGGAATATATATTTACACTGGTATTCGTCCGCATTATACAGACAGAGTCTGGACTTTTCTTATATTTATGTTCAATGTGGTGTACCACCAACTCATGGCCCGTTACTTCTTTATATTATTAATCATTTTTTCAGCGAATGGCAAAATACAACGTATTACACTTACTGTTATCAACTTATTTCAGTATCTTACTGAGAACAGAGTTTATTAATAATATTTATTAATAAGGATTTCGAAGATATTAATTTGTGTACCAACGAATCTTCAACAGTCTCTCGATTAATTCTAAAATTCAAACTATCCTGGCTTTTATATTGCTCTAATTTTTGGCCAATTACCTACAATAATGCCATATCATTGAATGAGTCTACTCTCGAATCACAATCTTGGAATTATTTTTGATAGCTCGCTCATATGGGATGACTATATCTCTTTAGTTACCTGCCAAATATTTTATGAACTTCGTTTCCTGTATTTTATCCCATTTAATACGCCTATTAGCCGAACTCATAATTCAATTCTATCCAAGGCCATCTTGCTATTCATCAGACACTCAATTTACCCCGCCCATTAATATTGAAGAATCGATTGTGTCAAGATCTTTGATCAAATCAATCATATACTTTTTGAATTTATTTTCAAAACTTTTGAAATCAATTTTGTAACTTTTTATTTTGTTTTTATTCATTTCTTTTCTTTCATTTACTTGTAACCACCTAAAAACATATACTACATGAGTCATGAGTTACCTATCTAAAAAGATAAATCGATTTCGAAGAAAATTTATTTTGATGATATTTCAAACACATTTTCAAACCAGACGCATATCTATCATCATCATCATTTCGCCAGCATGTGTTGTTGACTTGACTCAGACAACAGACCAATTATTTTATAGTATACCTAATAACATTTCACATAACGATGAAAGGGAAGATTATTATCGATTTTGACTTTATACGATCGCTAACGATTTATGATATTTTCCTGTGAATAGTTAGTAAAATTATTTGATTATTGATTCCCCACGGTTTTTATATTTACTTTTCGTCATCGTCATCAATACAAAGGGATTGATATAATCAGAGACAGAAAAACACCTTTCTATTTTCCAACGAAGATATAGGTATTGATAGGTTGTTCTTTAAGTCTAATGACCATAAATACCAACTGTAGAGCGATGTATCTTCAGTTACATAGTGTTATGTCACAAACCAAATACATTTGCAGTAATTCAGCACGGAAGCTAATTTTCTATAAACATAGTAGGAGGTACAGATAGGTACTCTTCGATTACATCTTCAGCGAACGAATTCGAAGAAGAGAGCATTTCTCAGCATTATTGTAGTTTTTTCTTCCATGCTGGGTATCTATAGTTCACTGCAACATCTTATTTCAATTATTGACCAATAGTTTTCGTTGTGTAAATTCACAGGCAATTACCAATTTCGTTACTTCATCGTAACTCTTACATACATACATACAAACCGCAGATAGTACTACCTACCTAACTTGGCGCAATTCTAAAATTTCCGGGTTTTTACACAAATTCCATTTTGAATTGAAGAGGCGCTCATAGTTATGCAAAGAGCTAGCTGTTTTATGATAATTAGTATTTACACTCACTTCACGAGTCTGAAAAATTGGATACTGCGAAGTAAACAAATCATTGGTCTTAAGCGATGTAAGAATTCCTATTATCAGTAAAAATCGTTGCCACTGTTGTTGCTGCACGAGCACAGAGTTCCAAACTACAAAGTTATGTATGTACGCCGAAATTACAATAAGATTCATGAAGGCTTAAAATAATTCACCTCTGAAATTTCTGTATGGGCTGGTACTTGCCTTAACGTTGAAATGTACTACTTATATGCCTCCTCATAGATATCTCTCGAATAATGATCCTGCGTAGGTACCGAAGCCAAGACCCATAATTCTATCATAGTGATTTTAAAAAGCAATCCATAGAGTGCAGTTGTCACATTGCAGCGGTGTAATTTGCATATAAAATAAACCTGCGCATAATAACTAGTTAACTCTGCGCGCATAAGTTGTAAAGCTAATAGTTCAAAGTGCGCTAGCATATAGATAATAGTTTTTGTTACACTTCTTGGATTTCTGAATTTAAACACAATTTGCAACCGCGGAAGCAGTTTCGTTTGGAATAATTTTACATTTTGGGAGGAATCTAATTATAGAAAGCTGCACTTGCGCTTACGTCAGGTATTACAAAAATTCGAAAGCTTCTATGAACGGATATAAGAGCGTACGTTAGGGTAAAAATTATTAAGAAAATTTTGAATGGTTTTGGCAAGAGAGGCGTGTCCTTGTTTTTATGTTACTAACTTGATTGCTAATTATTCGGAGTCTTTCTGTAATTCCTGTAATTTATTCGTGTGTGCGCGCTCTGTGCAACAAGATCTCTCTAGTATAAACAATTTTCAGCTCTTGGAAATTACATACTATGAAATGGTGAAATTTTTAATTATATTACAATGAGGTCTTATATATTTTATTTTCATTGACTCTGGCCTAGAGCATATTCAATGGTAATAAGCAACTTATTTAAACTATCGGAAGTTGCTGCTTGGCCGTTTATTAATGCCCTTGGAATTATCCTTGGGATTCCCAGCATTTAAGCATTCATGCAATAAAGTTATTACTGCAATTTATTAGGTTGGCTAAATTTTTTTTTAGAAAGATCTCGATCCTTCCTTGACACGTTTTGTGCTTGTGGGTTTGTGGAAAAAAATATCTGAGAAATATATAATATGAGATTCGGGGACAGTTAAATTTAATCATTATAGATGATACAAGAACAAGATATCGCATGCAATTCCAGAGCAGAGTATATAGATTGTGAAATGGTCTAGTGCATTCCGGAATATACCACAACATATTTTAGAGCGTGCCGAAAGCAAATGCTGCTTTAACAGCAGTTTTTGACGAACTTCTCAACACGACAGATGGGAGAAAATATGAATCACTCATTTCAAATGTTGTGGTCCATTGCAGAATGGATACCCAAGCAATATAAAATTTGTATACTCTGCTCTGGTATTGCATGCGACATCTAGCTTTTGTGTCATCCATGCTTTAATTATAAACTTTATTTAAATAGTTTGTTACTTTCGTGATGACTAACAGTTTTAGAAAAACTAACCTGTTGCTGCTATCTGCTTGTCCGTCTAATTTAGTTACCATTTTTGGTGCGTCAATCTGCCCAGAAATT
This sequence comes from Dioctria linearis, assembly GCA_963930735.1. Classification (NCBI taxonomy): domain Eukaryota; kingdom Metazoa; phylum Arthropoda; class Insecta; order Diptera; family Asilidae; genus Dioctria; species Dioctria linearis. The sequence goes on along the minus strand of OZ005742.1, from coordinate 50,615,256 downwards.
CATTCAGGGCTTAACTAACAATTTATTATTTTTAACTCTAGTTTCCTGAGAAGGAAGTTTTTTTTTTGTGCTTTGGCCTAATAAATAGAGCTTCAATCAGGGGCGGATCCAGCAAGGTGGCGCAGGGGGCGCGCGCCCCCCTGAAGACAACTGAAAAAATTGCAGTAGATCTTCTGAATTTTTTCTAACAAAATGATTCACATCTTTTCTACTGCACCTTTTGAAAAAAACGTAACAATTTCTGGAAGCGTTCAATATGATGCATGTAGGAACACAGGCCCTAGCTAGCACCTTGGCCTTCGTTATGGTTGTTGAAGCCTATAGAGAAAACAGGAAGCGCGGATTTCTGTACATGAGCGTCGCTTTGCTCGGGGTGTTTGAAGCAAGACAGAGCCTATTCATGTTAACGCGATGGAAGGTTTGTTTTAATTGAAAACAGTTGTTAAAGGGTCTATGATAATCCTTCCATGTAAAGACGGCTTCTTAGAACATCGGCGCGGCGCACAGTGGGGCAAAATACCTTCAAAACTGGCAATAAATACAATTAAGTTTAAAAAAATTTTGGCATTAGTTATTTATTTCTGGAATGATATGTAGGATAAATATAAACTAGTTGTTAATTAATTAACCAGTTTTTTTAAGATTTGTTGAACAAAAAAAAATATAAGGAAATATAGTCAGGTAAGTCGGTCTTATCCCTCTATACATCACAGTTCATCGTATTCCACTATCCCTCCCTTGATAATCACTTTCATCACAGGTGTCATCGTTACTGCTATTATCCAAATTATCACTATCACCAGATACTTTGACGGATGGAGCTTTTAACAAATCCAATGCTTCTCTTGGCAGATCTTGTAACTTTTTCTTTGTTTGTCTTTGTTTACTACTGAACTCAGAACTCAATAAGAAAAAGTTAAAAATGTCCGTGTTGGTTTTCTGTCGTCTTATGTAATGATGAGGGCATATTGTACCAAGGATACTTTAAGACGAAATATCTGGCTGTATCATGCGCGAATAGACGATATTTTTCTACATCTACCTCAAATCCACTGGATACCACAATCATAATTACATGTAACTTTTTTATCAAATCTAATTCAATTTTTGAGATTTGAGCAGAAAGTTCTGAGTTTTGAAAAAAAAACGTCTGTTGGTGTTGCCATCGTTCGTGTTACCGAACCCAGGCTTAGGTTTATCAACGATCAAACTAGATCTTTCTTTAAATGCTCTTTCTATTCAAGCTTTATTCTGAGCTACAATTTCCTTGTCTTCATTCCTACAAGCTTGCCATTGTTTAATGGGCTGTTTATATGACAAGTGCAATAGCCATTCAAACATACGTATCCACCCATGCAACACTGATAAGCCGAATTCCAAATTCTCAGTTTTTATATCCCTCGAAATCATTTCGTCAATCTTGTTAAATTGTCTTGATGTTGCACCACATATAAAGCATTTCAGCATTGAGGATGTCTTCATGAGAGCATTACATACTTTGCCGTCTACCATGGCAAAGACTAAATTATGATTTATTTTCAGTTGCTTCGATTTGAACCATCACGTATTGCTTTCTTGAATGTTTTTTTATTTGATCTTCCATTTTATTTTTTTCCGCAATAGATACTTTGGTAGACTCCCTTATAAATTCTATTTTAATAGGCCTGTAATACCTGGTTGATGCGGGATGCGGGTTTTGCCATACAATGACTTCTCCAGACACATGTAATAAATACGGCTGAATCGCTGGCTTCCAGGTCACAGATTGCTTGCTTGTAGGAAATGTGTCCTGAAGAGCCATCAAAACCACACTTTGATATCAGACACAACCGATTCAACTCCTCATTTTTAAGAGCATCAATTACGGGTTCTAATGTTAGGCATAAGCGCTCTGTTGTATGATCTAGCAGAGCCTGTAACTGAACAGAGACACTAGTTTCAGTAACTGTGATATCCTTAGGATATCATAATTTCTTCGCTGCTTGCACGGCTTTGTAAGAAGGGAACTTATCTGGAGCACTTCTCCTTATAATTTCGAATTGCTCGCGAGATAATTTAGCGTTTATTAGAACAGCTAGAGCTACTTCACCTGACAAAAGTTGTTGTTGTAATTCTTGAGATTTTTTGTAAGCATTTTGATACTTGCTTGCTCTCTTTGGACTTGCTGCGGATATATCTTTTAAGACTTTCGAGGCCTGGACTTCCCCTTCCGCTCTTAAAGTCATACAGGTCGCGTAATCTAATGAAGATGCAGAAGTGGAATCGCGCAATTTCTTCGTCTTTAATCTTTTTGTTCGTTCGGAACACAATTTAAATGGAATATGCGGTCGGCCGCGTTTATTTTCCGATACCCTTTTTATAAAGCCAGGGAATGAAAGTGATGTATGAAGCCAGTCCTTATTAATTTTCATAAATTTGTCATCGAGTCTGCAAGCTTTCTTTCACCCATCGACACCTAAACTCCGAACTCGTTCCTAAAATAAGATAATACATAATCGAATACATATGTAGGTATAGACTAAGAAAAAACATTAATATGACTAGCTATACATAAATGACTGCCTATCTAAAAAAGTAGCAAAATATCAAAAGGTTTTTACAATTGTGTAACTCAAACTTAGTAAAAAAAAAAATATTCGACACTCGATCTACCTTGGAACATAACTAACAAGTTAACTGTTTGTAGATTTTATCATTATTAAAATAAATTCAACTATATCATATTTGTTAAGCGTATTTTAATGTACAGCAGTTTTCTCAAAAATAAATTAAAAGTTACTAAAATATAGGTACATACCTGAAGTTGAAGGTTCCATAGCCAAAATATATTATTATTAATAAATTCTTTCACAAACTCAAGTCGCCGAAAACAATCTTAAACAATGCTCAGACCGCGTCACTTGTTACCTTGTCACGAGTTACGCGCCAATTAGCTGCGTCAATACGGTACTCTAATGACGAACCCAAGCAATTGAATACTGTGTAAGTGTGTGTTGGTAAGTGGTCTACCAAATCGGTGTATGTGTATGTTTCTAAATAGAATTTCATTATTCTATTTAATGCCAGGTTTTTAGCTAACCTGCCCCACTGCGGCGTGGCAAAACAAACATTTAAAGAAACAATTACAACTCGTAATTGATGAAATTCAGCGAAACTACACAACGGCGAAGAAGACATTGTGCATTATTGTAGTGTTATAGTTTAAAGCAAGAAATTTTTAAATAATTTTTTTTTTATTATTTCGTAAAATATAATAGTTTTTATAGAATACTAAGCCCGAACGTTAAATAAAAACAAAATAAAGCTGCAGATTGGGAAAGTCTCAATCAGTGTCCTAAAGAATTTGATTGGTCGGTCTGTTTTGCTTCAAGGGATGTTGATGAATGCACATTTGAATTTAGTACAATTCTAAGTCTTGGGCATACGTGAATATATTCGGTATTTACACAGCAGATCTTAACAGCAAAATCGCTTTTTTGGTTTAACGATAAGTGCAACCAAGCAATAAAAGCGAAATAGTCTGCTTTTCGCACCTATCAATTGCATTCATGTCCAGAACTGAAACACTATCCAAAGAGAAAAATTTCTTTTTGACCAAAATGTTAGAATATTGGCAAGACGCAAAGGCAGCAAAGGTTTCTGCTCCCAGGTCAAAACAATCATTAGCAACTTCAGCAGTTCCTCTATTCCTTCACTATTTAACAATGAAGTGATTGTTGCTTCCCTGAATAAAACTAATATTTTGACTGTTAGATTCACTTCAAAATCTCCTTTTCCACCCACTTCAAATATCCCTTGTGGATGTGTACAAGAGCCAATACACATCCGTACGAGCGATATGGTCAAGGTCCTTAAGGATATCAACGTCTCCATAGCTGCAGGTCCTGATAGTTTCATGTCCAAGTAAAATAAGAGCTGTGCCTCATTCTTCGCTAAAGCTAAGCGAAAACTATTCTACTTGTCTTATTCGACAGGAAAATTTCCAATTGCTTGGAAACTACCTTACGTTCAGCCTATTCCCAAGAAAGGAAATGGTAGTGATCCCTCAAATTATCGACCAATTACAATCACTTCGATTCTTTAAAAGATTTTTGAATTTATCATTAACTCCAAATTAATGAAATATCTAGAAACTAATCGAACCCACAACGATGGCCAATATGGCTTTTCTTTTTCTGACTTTTCTTATGGAACGTGGTGAGTCCAAAATCCTTGCCCTAGATATTTCAAAAGCCTATCATAGTGTCTGGAGTTCAGACCTTTTAGCCAAACTTAAAGCACTTGGCCTCTCTCGTTCTCTTCTATTATGAATGTAAAGTGTTTTATCTGGTCGCTTAATACGAATTATATTAGATGGCGTTACATCTCAATCTCAGCCAATAAATGTCCGGGTGCCTCAGGGCTCTGCTTTCTCTCCATCTCTCTTCTCAATTTTCATTAATGATCTGCTTTCCCTCACTTTCAATTCCATCCATTGTTTTGCCGATGACAGTACCCTTGGTTTCGCTTACTCCCTTGACACCCTTGGGGACTACAGAAGAAATGTCACATCTGTCAAACTAGATTGCATGATTAGATTCTTGAACCCCCTTGATAATATCCTCGCTTGGAGCAAGCCGAATCGCATCGAATTCAATACATCTAAGTTCCAAAAGTTGACCCATCTCTTTAAAACAAAACTCCCGTTTCTTTTGATGGAGCACTTCTTGACGATACACCGTCTTCATGCATTCTTGACATTAATATTTGCAGTAAGTTAAGCTGAACAGATCACAACTTCTCTGTTGCCAAATAAGCAACGAAATATCTTGGATTTCTGAAAAGGTGTAAGAAATATTTCAACCCATCGATTCTAGCGCTCCTGTACAAGCCCTACATCAGACCTAGAATGCATCCCATATTTCCATTTGTACCGCCGCAATGCTAGTTGCCTTTCACTCCTATATTGCTACATGCATGATCAATGTTCTGATGAAGTGTCTAGTTTGATCTTGGATTCCTCCATGTAATACTCGCACACTGTAAGCCGCACACATCCTTTTACCCTTGAAAATACTTGCGGTTGTGTGCGGACGTGGAACAGTCTCCAATCTTCTGTCTTTTCTCCGGCATGCAATCTGCGAAAGTTTAAGGGTGACATACATCAGCACCTTCCGCACGTTCCCTAATTACATTCTTTATCACCTGCTTGCTATGCTGTGCTTTCCATCATAGTTCATAGGATATCTCCTGAGCTTGGCTTAATAATATAAAATCAAAAGAAGTCACACTTTCTTAGATTACCAACGAGGTTACATATATACGAACATGGTATGTACATATTGCATCTATTCTGTGACTGCTATTTTAAATAAATGTAAATTTTTAATTCCTGGATTTTACAAAGAAAAAATTTATGACGATTTGTTAATTTGAATAAAATACATTTTCCTAGTTTTACTAACTGAAATGGATGATTGGGAAGTTTTACACTTCCACCATTTACAAACCAAAACAAAATGAAAATCTCCTTTGACTTTCGAGAGTGGCAAAGAACGTTGAGCAACTTTCTTCGTTGTGAGTGATAGCCACTTGCTAATCTGTTCGACTCGTATCTTTTAAATGATAAATTTTGTGCCTTTGACATTTGCGAGTGGTGGCGAGTGTCTTCAAACTTTTGTTCAGTTTTCAGTACATACCATTTTTAAACCATAGATGCGCCCCCCACCCCCTCACCAGAATCCTGGATCCGCCACTGGCTTTCATTCCTCTTTTTATATCACAATATACACATATGGATATTTTTGGTCCTTGACGTCAATGTTTTACGGTTTGTAGACAATCTCATACTTTCTATCTTTGACTCGTATGTTAAAAAATCACCTCGAGGCCTTTATTAAAGTGAAATAACTATCCCAAAGGATGAGGTTGATTGAGTCATTTATACACTAGCTCTCTTAATACAGCGATTCTCTAACAGCGCCAATATCACACTGATTTTTCCGATTTCATTTATTAAATAGTATATCGATGTACCTATGTACGTCTTTTTGAAGAAAATCGTTATTTTATATATAAATTAAGGCTTTTCGAACAAATTCACCTAATAAATGTTCTTTAAGTTTAATGTTTCAACCAATATGGCTCCTGTTGACCCCCACCGTACATCACCTGCAAACTATAGTGTATGTTTTTATTAACAGCATCTCTACAACTGGTGATTAGATAATGATAAAAGTATATAGCGGTTTGAAAAATGACCCCGGTAACCCAGTGGAAAGCATACTCAGCTATCGTTCAAGGGTCGTGGGTTCAAACACCAACTCGTTTTGGTCATAAACTCCTGCCCAGCCTGCTTTCGCATTTCCCAGAACTTTCTATAATGTATCCGTACTCCTCCTTAACAACGGCAACAACAAATGGAATATACCCTATGAAAAATATTATAAAACATTTATAAGTTACATAACATCACACGAAAGGTTTCACCGGAAAGCATCTGTCTGACAGCAACCAATTAGGTTAAGTTAGATTAGAGTAACGGCCATCGTAAAAGCATGTACGACCAGCCACACTTAGACTATCTATGGTGCATTATAGGAACCCTGCCTGGGAAAGATACCTAAAACCAGCCACGAGATTTAATGAACCTTACCAGGTCCCCCAACTCTTTGTCTGCTAATTCCCCCAGTTCTCAGAAAAAGTAGTTACCAAGCGTATTCCTGCTACTAGCCATTGTACAGCAGGTGCTGAACGCTATCAACCTCTTCCTCCTCCATACAGCTTCTGTAGAAGTCATTATCAGGAGCTTGCTTGCGCTCTGCATGTTGACTAAAGAGGCAGTGTCCCGTTAACTGTAGCCGACCTACGGGTCCCTCTGCTAGACATACCACATATTCAAAGCGTAACCCTTTCCGGTCAGATTATTAGCTGCCCCGCTTTCAGGTATGTCACTGTAACCGTGCATCCAGCAGAGAAAAACTCTGTGGTTAGCATCCAGTTTCCCGAGCTCACAGCGACACTGTTGGTGTTATTCGAAGAGCACCTGTAATACCTAGACAGGCATCTCTCTGTATTTTAGTAAGACTTTTCAGATGTGTCCTTTTCTCTAGAGCATTCCACCACACCAAGGATCCATGTAAGGATAGATAGTACAATAGCGGTGTACATCCAGTACACGATGCAAGGTAGTATTCCCCATTTTTTGCCAAAAAATATTCCTTGCAGGAATACAGCGCAATGGTCGCCTTCTTTATACGCTCATTCACATTTATCCTCCAATTTAATTTGCTGATGCTGAGAGCCGCCAGTCGTAACTCAATTTGGCTTTAAGTGATCCCCCATGGACCCATTTTTAAGCTTTAACTGAAACATGTTGACCTTATAACTTATCCTGTAACTCAACCTCTTTAGTTTTTCTCAGAACATGACATCCACCGAGAGTTTCAGTTAGGTAACCGGTAGTTCGGCATCTCACCCTAAGGGAAGTATTCAATTAAGATTTGATGCCAAAGTATTTGATCCTTCACGGCCATTTTCAGATCCCAAGCAAATGCCAATGCGCGATCTGAGTTTGCAGCCTAAATATTTGGCCCCTTTGGGGGTCCTTGTATGGATTGAAATGTAGACTAGGAGATGTTTTTTTTTCTATGTTTCCCTTAACAATTAGACTATATATATATAGATTATATTAGATTAGGGGGATTAATCGGGACGACTGGCCTTATTGTGCACCGCTTTCTTTATAGTTCATCCAACAAACTCACTATTCCTAGGAAGAGCACTATTTGATTGGGTGAAATTTCTTCGAAGTCGGTAGGCTTTAACAAATATGAGCCAACGGCATTCACATAAGAAGTGCTCCTCCGATGTTTCATCCTCTTCGAGACATAGCCTACATACATTAGTCAGTGAAATACCTATCCGATGCATGTGTTTGTTTAGTTTGCAGTGTCTGGTTAGGACTCCTTTAGTGATTCTGAATTGATTCCTAGACATCCTCAAAACATCCAGGCACTCCTTTGGTGAGGTCTTTTAATAAATTTTCTGGATTGTCTGAAGCCTGTCATTGAAGTACATCTCTGGTCCATTCGGTTTTAGATCCAGTTTTGCATAGTTAGTTTTACGGTGTTGTAAGAGATACCGCAAAATGGTGCCGGTCCTATGAGGGGCATGGATGCTCACTTTGTAGCCAGTACACATCTGCGTTATCATTCCCATCAATTCCTGAGTATCGTGGCACCCATTGAAGTGTTTGTTAATGCTTGAATACATTCCCACATTACTTCGTTTTGACAGCCTTATTCAATCTCACGGCAAATCATAAAACTTTATAATATTATTTCTATTTGACTCTTTCGGTTTGATTTTTCCGTATTTTTTTATTCGCTTGTTTTTCAAGCGTAAATCATTCACCCACGTTTTTAGCGATTTATGGTGAGTTAAAATTTTAATTAAAAACTCCGTGAAATTCTATTTTATAACTTTAAAATTTATTTAAAACTTGTGTATTTGTGTTTATTTGAATTTAAATTGAATCCTTGGTTAAAAAAAATGATAGAGGATAAAAGGGACAGCTGTACCCAAACTTGTTCAATCAGAAGAACAAAAAAGAAGCTGTCAACATCGGCATATTTGCTTAACAATTTATTTCTTTTCTTCACAATCTGCTGGTTGATTCAACACAAGTAAGAAAATATATGAAAAACCTTTTAAAATAAATAGCTTTTGGAAATAAATTGCACTAAAAAGAAAAAAATACTTTTTTCTCTCTCAGTGATATAGAAAAGAAATTACGTAATTTATATTAAATCTTAAAAGTTTGGGCATCCGTAACTATAATCGCAATTGTCTAACTGCAACTAATGCCGGAACTTTTAAGATTTAATTATTTTGCTATGAAAACTTTTTTAACTTTTTTTAACTTTTTTTAACTTTTTTTAAATTTTTAACTTTTTAATTTTCTGAAATTTTTTTAACTTTTTCGTCTCACCACTCTCGGCTCCAGATTCATATCACACACGGCCCAAGTTAGGCAACCGCAAGGGTGGCAGTTACCACCCCCCCCCCCAAAATCCCAAAACGTAGGAAATTATATCACTTATTCTAAATCAACAAACCCCATGTAAGTCCATCCACGTTTAATGCCCAAAAACTCTTTCTTCACGAACCGTCATGCGCTCAGGCGCTCAGGCGCTCAGAGACAATGTTTTTTAGACACGGGCTTGTGAGTTGATAAAAGTTATTTAAAAAGAATGAGCACTAAAAGAGAATAATCTATTTAAAAGCAAAAATTATATTAATCCTATCAATACCTTTTTTTTTATTTCTAAAAATTTATTAAATTCGCTAAATGCAGTTTAATTTTTTTCGTATTTTTTATTCGTTTGTTTTGCATCCACCCACGTATTTAGCGATTTATGAAGAGTTAAAAGTTTGAGTAAAAACTCCGTAAGATCTTAGTTTATTTCTTTACAAAAATTGCTATAAAATAATTAAAGACTAAAGGAAATACAACATGACAACACAGGGTGTTTCCCCTTAGGAGGTCAATAGAACAGAAGGTGATAGTACTCAACTCACCTAGCCTAACAAAATATTGTATAGCAGGCGGGGCAATATCAACCGTTCAAGAGTTAGAGGATGATTAAGAAAAAAAGCTACAGGGCCCCAGGTCACAGCTCAGAGCTCATTGTTTGCAGAACTTCATTGCCTTTCAAACGACTGCTGAACCAGTCCCATACCTTTCTCCTCTAAAGAGTTAACTTGGCTATACTAAAAGATTCGGTTTTTCTTACCTTTGTCTTCATTTTGACCTCTATTTTTTTTTACAAAACGGTGGTTAACATAACTTTTTTTTATAAAAACTATAAACTGTAGACTCTCCTCTTTCATTTGACCAGTTATACCCTATGTGCTATCTGCAGCTGTTAAAGAGTTATTAGCTCAAACCTAAATTTGTTCCCTTAGTCACTGAAAACATGTCATTTTAAAAAACTGTCAACTAATTTTGGTATCACATGAATAGGTTTTGAGCTAATAAATCTTTAACAGCTGCAGATCAAATTAAAGAAGAGAGTCTTCAGTTTATAGTTTTTATAAAAAAAAATTATGTTAGCTACCATTTTGCAAAAAAAAACTAGAGGTCAAATTTAAAAAAAAAGTAAAACAATCCAAAATATTTTGTTTAGATCCTCGTAACTTCTGAGAGTAGGGTGTATGGGGCTGGTTGAGCAGTCGTTGGAAAGACCATGAAGTTCTTCATGCAATGAGCTTTTAACTCTAACCGTGCGCTCAGTACTTTTTAAAATACCGGTTGTTTAGTGAAAAACTAGTGGTTTTTTTCTTAATCACCCTGTAACTCCTATACGATTGGTATGCCCCCTGCCATACAAAAGTACTCCAGAGCTTCACATCTGAAAGATGTGCTCCTCTATTTTCAATAATTTTTCTTTTATCGAAAATTTTATTCGGAGGCTGAGACAATAGTTCAAAAAAATTTTGGATTGATTGGGTCATGTGCGTAAATTAACGTAAATTAGAATTCATTTTTCTTAGCTATTTGCTTAAGAATGTTTATGCGCAGAAATGTTATACATTACAAGGTATTTACCTCTCCACTGACATGTATAACAGGGACTTCTGATACTATTAAAATTGCTGGGATAAACATAGACATAATGAAATTAGCATCTTGTGATTTACTAACATGTACGAGTAATACCAAAAACTACTTTTCCTGATAAAATATTTCGTTCTGTTTTAGCGCTAATCTATACAAAACTAATGATGAAATAGGCAATCTTTGAGAAGAAAGGAACCAAAAAATCAGCCGTCCAGTAATCTACGCAGTATACCACAAGATGAGCTTGGAAGTAAACAGCGCAATAGCCCCTATGGTTGTACCTATGGTAAGCAGCGCGGTAAACGTCACTGTAAGCTGGCAATAAGCTGCCCTGTAAGCCTGATAATAAACGGCTGTATAAGTCAAAGATTAAGTTGCGCAGTAAGCTGCAGATTAATACTCGTAGTAAAACGTACTATAAGTTGCGCAGTAATCCTTATGGAGCAAGCCTTGGAGCAAGCCAGAGAGTAGTCCGCGTAGTTAGTAGGCTTAGAAGCCATATAGTAGATTAAAATTAGTATTAAGGAATTAATCAATCAATCAAATTATGCATCGCCGAAGTCGGCTGGCGTTAAGATGTATGGGCTAAGAGACCGGAATCTACAGTATGCAATGGTCTCGCAATCGCATAGGACATGCTCCGTTCTTTCATTCTCCTCGAGGCATAACCTACCTCAGTGGGTGCTATACCTATCCGATGCATGTGTTTATTTAGTTCGCATTGTCCGGTTAGGACTCCTGTAATGATTCTGAGCTGATTCCTAGACAGCCTCAAAAGATCCAGCCTCTTGTTTGGAGAAGGCCTTTATTGAATCTTTTGGCTTGTCTGGATCTATCATTTAATTCCATCTTTGTCCAATCGGTTCTGAATCCAGTTTTGAATGGTAAATTTTACGGTGTTGAAAGGCATACCGCCAATAGTTTTGTTCCTATGAGGGTCATGGCTGCTCCGTTTTTGGCCAGTGCATTTGCATATTCATTCCCATCAATTCCTGAGTATCCTGAATCCAATTGAAGTGTTAGGTGGTTTTTTAATTCTTGAATACATTCCCACATTACTTCGTTTTGACTTCAGACAGTGAGATAGCTTTCAAACTATAGATATGCATTTGCCTGTTAGTGTAGGATCGGCTGCGATTTTCGTATGCACATTAGTGATGGCAATACCATAGAAAGTAAATTATGTTTATAAATTGCTTGTTTGTGGTAACACACCCAGGATTTGGGTGGGACTTCTGCCTGGAATATCGAGGTGTATTTTCCTAGACTTTGATAGATATAAGCATTTGGTTACTCCTCTCACGGTTTTAAAACCGACGGTGTACCCGATTATTTTCTAGATTTGTATTTATTTCCTCTGTATCTGGTATGATTATTTTGAAAGGCAGGCAGACGTTGTGTTTAACGACCATCCTGTGTACACTTCAGTAAGACGTCGAGTCTCTAGAGAAAGTCCTTTTATTCAAACTCTCCTCCTTTCTCTTCTCGAAAGAGGGTCTCGCAGTCATAAGGTATTCCTTCCTTGGGCTGCCTTGATAGATTAACCAATTGAATTATTTCTTGGTTATGTCCGAAAGACCCTTTTGTGTTAAGAACCTCAATTTTGACTACAATTATTCCTCACCAACACTGGAATGAAGGACTTAAGTTATACTATATGTTTCCAAATCTTGGATATAACTTTCAAATAAAAAGCTTCGTATATAAAAACCGGTTTATGATATGAAAGCTCTGTGGATTCTTATAGCTATGGCACTCTCTACCGAGTTTTGAAATGAAGGCGACCTAAATTTATCATCCACGAAACGATAATGTACCTGCAACATATACACATTAGATATAGGAGTCAGTGTGTCGCCGTTTCCTTAAAATTCGAAAGAATTCGAAAGATTCCCTGTACTCAAGGCATCAGGTCAGTGCAGAAATATACATAATTGTTCACACTGATCACCCTAAAATAATGATTTGACCTCAGTTACAAATACAGCACATTCTTCAACATACAAAATTTTTGATAAAATCACACAAATTTAAGTTTTCATTTTGTGCAAAAAATATTTCAACATTCTCATTTATAATTTGAATAATTTATGTAAGTTCACTGAAAATGTCATAACGATTGCTGGGTTGCATACAACTATTCAATGGGTTTTGCAAGCTCACTACCTATCAAATTGCTATATAAATTCACACAAAATACAATTTTTAAATGAAACCACAAATGTCACTGCAAATAAAGCCTACAATTGACTGGCAACCAGTGGAATTTTAAAACAGCCATTAACAAGTAGGTCAACCACGCGCCCTCCGCCAGAGAGTGTCAACAAAGAAGACAACAGAAGGCAGGTAATTCACTGATGGCTTAAAAATTTCTTGCGGTGTCAATTGAACCTCGAGTAATTGTACTGCATAGTCTTGGCTGGATATAAATCATCAACACACCTACCAACGTATTTAGAGGAGTGCAAAGTCTTTTGGGAACAGAAAGCGCGCAAAGATTAACTTTAAATCTATATTTCAGCTATTTGCATATTCATATTACCTATAAGCCTCCAAACGGTAAGCTCCCTAAATATTGAACGAATTTGAATTTGTTCAGATTGTAACTGCCGTCGGTGAATAGATTCTTAACTCACATATATATTGCGGTCACCACTCCTTTCGTTGCCAAAATCTTATGCGCAGTCATATTACTTTTGTCATATAATGCATTCGCAATGGTTCTCCGCATGTACTCTGCGCCAATGACGTTGAATTCTTTCCTTTCAGGAGTTTTTCTTTTTTGAGTCGGATGTGCAGCTCAGCCTCATTAAATATTCATAAGTGTCTAAATGCGCAGCGGCAGCACTCATAACCATCAGCTCAAGGAGAGTTCATCTCAAGACGTATGTCAATTCACTTGTCGAGGTCTTTTCAAAGCTTGAAAAGTGATGAGAATGAGAAGATTTCAACAACGTACGGTGAGCTTGCATATTTTGAATTAACAATTTATAGCTTAAGGCTAAATTGCGGTTAATTTCTATTGGAATTAAACTTGACAGGAGCTTTGTAAGGATAGCCAGGTGATGGGACGATCATTTCAAATAGGAAAAATTTGGTGCCAGTATTTGCAGTATGTAATGTAGGTATATGTAAATATAAATTGACATGGTTTGCATTCAAATGTTAGTTGCTTTCTATACTCGGTAATGAAGTTTCATACTTTTCGTTTACACTCATCATAGTTTTATCGGACATAATCTATGGGCAATTGAGTTACCTCCACCGTTGAGCTTCTATGCAAGATGATTAGAGAATAGCCCTGACGTTAAGATCTTCTCTGATCGCCGCTAGGTTGAAAAGTTTAGCATTTGTTTTTTTTTCATAATCTCTTCTCCACACTAAAACTGGGGGGAAAAAATACAAATATTTGTAGCAAAACTCCTGGTTCCGCTTTATTTAACTATATACGTAGTACCGGATGTCAATCGCGATCTTTTTAAATCTCCTTTAATATATATTTCTGAGGAGATATAAAACTGGCAGGAGCTATAATCTGTAGTTTGCCGTATTCAAGGATGGTAAAATTGAAATACTTTAAACATTTTCTCTTATTACGTTTTAATCGATCCTGCCTTGGGCCTAAATATTGCGACTCCGACGGTTAATTAATTTGTTTTTAATTTTTTTAACGTGCTAAAGTGGTCGAGCTGCGATGGACGGGAACTCAACGAACTGTTTTTAATTAACCCTTGCGTTACCAAATAGTTTCCCTCTACTACACCCTGTTGCCGTTTGCCGTTTTTATTTCCTCCCCACTGGGTCCAACTCTTAAATTTACACCTCTATTATTGCTGAATATTGTTGCGAGCGTGGCCTTTGGTTCGTTATTTAAAACACAATATTAAATATTTAATATACAAGTTCTTTATTCCACTTCTAATCTTATAAAATTCGCAATCCTTCTTCTATCAACTCAACTTTAATTATCGCAATCCAATTACAACACTTTCGCTTCTTTATTACTTTCGCTTGTTAACACTGCAACGTCTAAGACAAGACTCTTTTTCTGGCGGTGACAACTGTTATATTTATACCCTAGAATCTCTCAGGATTATTCTGGAATGTTCTATTCCTTCTATTTCTGAACTTTCCCGTAGAATCCATAATCGATTCTCCGAACCGGAAGTCGTTTACTCTCCATTGCCAGTAGATGTCACCAATTGCCTCATTCTATTGCACGTAACAATATCTTAGTTAAATATATTGGTAAAAAAGAATTATTGAAATCCATCTAACATTTACAAAGAAATATCGATTTTAATATGTCAAGATAATTTAAGGTGACCCGAAAAAAAACCAATTTAGTCGTCTTCCACCACAGAAGAGACTTTTGAAATATAAACGTTAAAGCATGTTTGTAGAATGAAATCACATCTACATTTTGTCACCCTAATCACATATTTAATTCGTTTTTAAAGCTGATTATTAATTTCGCAGAAATTTTCCACTCAAAACAAAAAACGTTCCAACAGACCGCTAATGCATACGAAAGAAATAACGGGAAAATATATGCAAAATTAAGGAAGGGGGTGTGTATGACCCAAGTGCCAAAAAGCCTTTTTTAACGGAAAAAACGTCCGTATAAAGTTTTCATGATCAAAAAATAACCCCGCCACTGGATCACCCTATCTTCCCGTTTAATTTGATATCACACACGCCCCATTTTGGACAATCCCTATGCGGGGTTGTACAACCCCCCACCCCCGAACAGCTAAGCCAATTTTTTTCACCTATCTTTTCTCTCAAATACCATAAATTAAACTAAAAAACGGTATTGCTCTACGTCCCACCCATGCAGTTATTTTTTTTTTAATTTTTAATTCACCGTATATCGTAAAACAATGAAATGCTTTTATTAAGAACAATTTTTTTCGTTCGATTCTTTATGAAAAATATTAATTATTAAGCCTCAGTTTCCAAGAGATTTTGCCAGCATGAGTGCGCGGACGCTAATGTGTCAACGCAAGTGCGCTGTAATCAAACATGAAGGAAGTTATATGAATGGTTTCCAAGAAAACGCTCGCATCTGCAGGCCGATTCACACCGCCGGGATAGCGATAACGAAGCGACAGCGATAGATCGCTACACATAGTTTCAATGTAAACCCTCACACCAACGCGATAGATCACAGCGATACAAAGAATTTCTGCAGCGTTTGACCAGCGATTCAAATGACTATCGCAGCATGCACAATTTTAGTCCGCGAGCTGTAAGATCAAAATGGATTAGTGCAAATTCAATCGAGTGTTGAAAAATGAATTGAAATCATACATATAACCAATTTTATATGATCTAAATTTAAAACAATATTAGTAGAAAAAAAACAAGGTGGGCGGGTTTGACATTACCAAGGAGTTGAATACAGGTTGAGTTAGCTTACGAGAATTGGTGACTTGGCCACTGGGACCCTGGGGACACCACGATTAGAGTTGATTAATTGTGTCCTTGCCTAGAGACTGAATCTAGCCTAGAATACAAGCAGTGGCGGATCCAGCTAGAGGGCGCGGGGGTGGGCGTATTCTTACAGCAAGTCTCATCAAAATCGCTCTTGGTTTAACGATAAGTCCAACCAAGTAATAAAAACGAAAGAGTCTGCTTTTCGCGAGTATTAATTACATTCAAGTCCAGAATTGAAACAAGTCTACAAGACTAAACAGAACACCTGCAAGTCCATTCTCCGGAGAGAAAAATTTTCTTTTGATCAGAATGTTAGACAAAGAATCCTGGTAAGACGCAAAGATAGCAAAGGTTTCTGGTCTCTGGTCAAAACCATCAAGAACAACTTCAGCAATTCCTCTATACCACTACTTAACAATAGTTGTTGACTACCTGGATCAAACTAATATTTTGACTGGTAGATTCGCTTCAAATTCTCTATATAAGAGCCAATACACATCCGTAAGAGAGATGAGTTCAAGGTTCTTAAGGGGATCAACCTCTCCAAAGCCGTAGGTCCTGATAGTTTCTCACCCATGTTAACTAAAAGCTGTGCCTCATCCTTAGCTAAACCTTTGCGCAAACTATTGCACTTGTCTTATTCGACAGAAAAATTTCCAACTGGTTAGACAATAGCTTAGCCTATTCTACTTTTCCATAAGTATCAATATAGAACAATTTAGAGAACGGACTCCCAGCGCACACATATAGATTTCTATTTCATGGCTTGGGAAGTATTCTCGAGGGTTTTGCCAGAGCATCTGGAGAGCTTGATCAGGCATTCACCTTCTCATACCCCACGATTACACGAGTCAATAGAGCTGACGAGCACTACCGATTTTTTCTGTCAATTTTACTGACCAAAAACGCATTGCGTTCGATCAACTGACTTATATATATATATATATATATATATATATTTCAGTTCATTATAAAATGTCGTCAAGCAGTGCAGACATTCCTCTTCTGTATGCATTGCTAATGATCTCTTCCTTATTCCGTCCTTTTCCTCTAAATAATAAAGATTACGATGTATATTAAACGCTTTTCAGTCATTTGCCACTCAAAAGAGAGAATATAAGAAATATCAACACAATTTTCCACTAGCATCTACCATTTGTTTTCAATTTCCGCAGTTTTAATTTTACAGTAGACCAGTAGATTTTGTCGAGGTTTGGTACATGAAAACAATTTCAGACTACAAAACAAAATGGAAGTTTCCGTTTGCACTTACCAGGAATTAGTCGCAAAACTGAGGAAAGAATGAATTGATGTATGAAACAAGTAGCTGGCGCATGACTTGTCAGTAATATCAGAGCTTAAAATTGCTGAATAATACCTTTTCTTAGCGATAGAGATGGCATAAAGTACAGAAATCTACAATATGTACAATAGCTCTGCCAAAGATGGTTCAACTCGTTCGATACCAGGATTTCATTGGAAGAACGTCCACCACAGCCCGAGTTTTTTTTTTCTTGGATTATAAGACACCAATTTGAATAGACTTTACGTATTGATCGTGATTGATGAGCTTCGAGAATTTTTCAGGAAGAAAAGTTTCCCAGATTTTACCTGCATTTTCGAGACTTGGCAAAGGTCTCACAATATCTTCGTTGAGTTTTTCTACAAACTTTAGAAATTATGCTGTCAAAAGTGGTAGCTTTAGACCATTCTAAAAAAGTAAAATAATATTCTTTTCAACTGCAACACATGCGTCGCTGGGTATATAGATAACATATATATCATAATTTTAGAACTTAAAAAATCTGTTCAAAACCACGCGACCAAAAATGTCACATATATGTAACGATGAGCTAACAAACCGATATGTCACACAATATGACGACTGGTAGCGAACGGGTTAAGCAAATACTTGTCCTTATATAAAAGATTCTGTTGGTTCAATCCAATTAGAAAGAGTTCTAGTAACAAGGGAAACATGTCCCATGTGTCTGGGTAATTAAATTACAGGAAAACAAAATCTTCCTTAACATATCTTTATTTTTCCCTCTTAATATTAAGTGAATGAATCTGATTTTAGATTTGTGTTAAAACTAGATTGCATGAAAAACTATTAAGAAGGAAATTGTAGTATAGCTAAAGATTTTGAGATACATACTACACTATAAGTACATTATTCTAATTTTGTAAATAATGAAGATTTATCACTTTGTAAAGTCCTTTGTAATTTTTTTTTATTTTTGTATAAATTCTTTGCATCGGCTCCGCTTTTAAGTTAACTACTTTTATATACACAATAAAGCTTTTCTCTGTTACTAAATGTTTTCTTTTGCTTTGTTGTCCACGAGGTTAAAAACTAAATGTAAATCCTTTTGAAAAAAAAAATATATATATATATTTTAAGACTGGTTCTCAAGAGGAACTCTGTTGTGTGGATATTGATGTTAATGTTAACTAATTACATTTGCTGCATAACTGTATCATTTACTTAATCTTTAATACTAAAAGATATGACTTATCAAATATACTCATCATTCGATCACATTTACATATCGTTTGAGTTCATATAACATTTGAAAAAGCTAATGAAATGGTAAATAAAAAGAAAAATGAGCAATGCACGCAGATGTACAATTTCCCATAAATGTTCCGAAGTAAAATTTAAAAGTTTCCAGCCTGTAGACCTTTAAACAAAAGGAAACGTTCGTTACACTAATAAATATTAAAACAGTCTAAATTGTTCTTTTCTAGTTCATATGTACTGAATTTTTTCTCTTTCAAATCTGATTACAATTTCGAGAAAAAAAAAGTGGTTGTTTGAGACCAGTTATGGCTTTAATATGGATGATCCTTCGGATGAATCTATCTGTGAGCAGCAGCATTGTCGCACAGTAGACAACATCGAGACGGCTTCCCATGATTTCATTTTTTAATGTAATAAGGACGTACGTTATTCTCCGGTTCAATGAAATTTGGGATTTTGTCACTTTTGGCTTACTCAATGCGTGGTGACCCTGGTCGATTATAATTTAGAAAGAGGATCTTGGTAAAGAATGACAGTTTCATCTTCGATATTATTTATTATAAATTTCTTTGAAATTCTGTGCATAATATCACCCGCTACTCCTTCACAGCCGAAAAAAGTTTTGGCACTCATTTTGCACAAATATTCCTTATAACAAAGTGTAGAATCCGAAATAATTCGGTTTTGAGAAGGAGCCAATCTCTTGTTTCGCAAAAGTCTGCTTTCCAATAATACCATTTCCACGATATTGAAGTTTTTCCCGGTATCGCTTTCTGTAGAGTTTTCTTGGTTTACTCCTATATATCTAAACTGAATCAGTTTGCCATTCTTTCACAGTAGAATAGACAGATTTCAATGAATTTTTTGCTTAATTTTGTGATAATTAACTGATGAATCCAATTACACTAAGACGCTGTAAAGAATTTCTTGAAATTCTTAATTTCCCTTTAGTAAGTCAGAGTTAGGCTGGAAACTTTTGAACGTTACTACGAAAGTTATAAACATAAAATACCCAAGTAAAGTGCATTTTATTTAAATAAATCATAGAAAATTTTAAATAACTGAAAACACAAGAAATATACAACAACACAGGAAAAAAATAAAAATTACAACAAATCCTTGAAAAGCATCTTAAAATATAGTTAATACAGTGGAAAAGCTGTTGTAAATTACATTAAACAAACTAAAACAAAGCAACTTCCGTTGTCTAAATTTCTATCTGTCTGCTACTTACGTATTTCTTCCTCACACATTATTCTCCATTGGTATTTTTTTCTCTTTGGGCGGCAGTTCAGTTAATGTAACTGAACCAGGTCCATTTAGGAAATGACTAGTTACATGACGTTGCAACTGCTTCGATGTTTCAAAGAAAAGCTGGCATAAATCACAAGAGTATGGACCTGAATTTTCATCATCATCATCATTATCATCTTGCTGAGTGGAACTGTCATCTTCTTCAGAATCAGAATCTTTATTATCATCACTATCTGAGCTAGACGAATTTAATGCACTCAACTCTTCATCATTACCACCATTTCTATCTTCTTCATCATCATCATCATCTTCATCATCACGTTCTTTATTATTGACCGAGTTCTCTACTATTGTATCCTCTGCTTTCGTATTACTAACCTCTTCACTTATAACTTTAGGAGTTTGTTGATGATCATTAATTGACTCCACAGAATCTTGAGAATTACTCTCAAATCCAGCTTCACTGTTAATCTGATCTCCACTACTCAAATTTCCATTTTGTTCATGTTCATCTTCTCTCAAATGGGAGTTCATATGCTGAACTAAACGCTCTTTCCGTGAAACCAATTTACCACAAATTTCGCAGCCCCATTCAAAAGTTGCATCATGTTTTGCCGATTTTACATGGCCAACCTTATGCTCGATCCATTCACTTCTATTCTGAAATTTCACGTCGCACTTTTGGCATTCGAGGTATTTTTCAATGAACACTGCAGGTGGTTCTACACCGTTAGCAATTTCTCGCTTATGTAACTCCCCAACATGTCTTCGGAGATTACTACTGCTAACAAATGTGGAATTACAATACTGGCACCTATGAGTTGAGGCAGATTTCTTTTTCTTTGAAGTTCCTTTCCAAACAGCGTTTGTGTCCGCGGATACCTAAGTTGTAAGGAGTAAAGTAAAGGAGTTATTAGAATTATTATAAGGGAGGATATTCTTTTTAAAAAAAAAACAACAACAAAATAAACTAGAGCGTTATTACGAAAAGGGAGACACCACGAAGTTGATGAGATCATCATATGAAGTTCCGTCGCGTTTTTCGCATTTCTATCTTAGTTTTCGATGATTTTATGTACAGATAAAGAGCATTCCTTCTTCTATAATAGATCTCATAATCTATTTATGCTATGCTATGCTATTTATTTTTATAAACAACCAAACAATAGAGCTATACAGGGTGTTTCCGCCGTCAATAGAGCAGGAGGTGATAGTACTCACCTAGGCAAACAAAAAATTGTATGACAGGTTTTTGCAAAAATAATAGGTCAAAGTAAAAAAAAAGTAAGACAATACGAAATTTTTAGTTTAGACAACAATAACTCTTGAGAGGAGAGAGGTACGGGGCTGGTTGAGCATCATTGGAAAAGCCATGAAGTTCTGTTTTATGAAAAACTATTTTTTTTCTTAATCACCCTGTAACGCCTAAACAGTTGATAAGCCCCCCCCCCCCGTGCCATACAATTTTTATTTGTATAGCTGAGTACTATCACCTCCTGCTCTATTGACCTCCTAGGCGCAAACGCCCTGTATAATGCAAATAAACTTGCACGGCTTTAGTGAATTTCGAAGATGAAAAAGTGCTCATATACATCGGGGGCAAAATTAAAATGTAATTGGCCAAAAATATTGAGGCCAACGAGAATTCTTCGTAAATATACCAAGGAAACCCATGGAATCGGAGGTTGAAAATTTGTACACCAAAGAGTATTTGTTCTTTGCTAATGTATTTTTGCACTGATGGGATAAATCAAAAATTCGCTTTCCTAAAAGAAGAGCTTCTATTTCGAAAATACAGGCAAGTACCATTTGAAATATGGAAAGAATTAAATAAATCATAATACCGTATTCCAACACGGCAGAAGAAATGTACTCTAACGTTTTCCTGATCGGACACAGACCTACGTTTACGTTCCTGTCTCAAACCCACTTACGGAAGGCATAAATTTGCCTTTGAGCATTTCAATATTGTCCGCCACGACAAGCTGGAAGACTATAATCTTGGCATTTGGCATCCTTATAGAAGAAAATCTCTTTTTCGAAGAATGATTGCACAACTGTAAAGATATATCTGAAACATGGTGTTTCCTCTCATTGCCCTTAACATAAGCTTTCAAGCTAACAAGAAAATCCAAACCCTGCTCAAACCATGGAAAATTCTTACAAAATTATTAGAAAATACACCCATACTAATTCTGAAGCTCATGGCGGTGGCGTACTGCTCGGATGTAAAAACCATTTTAATTGCAGTCAAATTGAGGTTCCCAGTTTTTCCAACACTTTTGATACTGAACTATAGTTTTTAAGCTGTCTCGCTTAAAACACGTCTCATACATACTATATTGTCACATTCCTCCAGACTCCATAAACATTGTTGATGGCAAAGGTCAAAATATTTACGACCTCCTCACTTCAACATCTAATTTTATTCATGGCAAGATGAAACCTCTTGACTAAGTCATCTCTTGGTTTCAGCCAAATCAGTAATGTAAAGAATGACATGGGTAAGCAGTTGGACCTGGTTTTCTCTAATGACACGGGTAAGTTATTAGTCGAACCTAGCCCAGTTTTAATGTCTACTCTTAACAAATATCACCCACCTCTACTAATTACATATTGCTTTGAAAGCGAAAACATTAAAAATTGTGACGAAGCACAATACTTCTTCAATTTTAGAAAGGCGAACTTTTCGGAACTCTCCGGTAGACTTACCTCTATTGATTTCAACACATAGTGTTAATGAAAACGTTTCTAAATTTTGCCTAATTCTTTTTGATTTATTCTCTTCTCATACTTCCCGCGAGCAACAGCGGTTCTCTAAAACACCTCCGACATGGTTCAATAAAGAACTTAAACGTCTTAAAAATAGAAAGACTAAATTGTGGAAAAATTATATCAGAGACAAAGACATTATTAGTGACAACAACTTTCTCACATCTTATAATGAGTTCAAAGAACTTTCATCTTCACTTTATGATGAGTATATTTAAAGCATGTGTGCGAAATCATTTAGAGAACCACGTATCTTTTTCAAGTTTTAATATGAAGAAAAAAATTGATCTATCCCAATACCATAAGGTACAAGGATGATTTGTCTGAAATTTGCTATATGTTTGCTTCTTTTTTTTGACAATGCTTTTACTCCGTCAAATTTCTATCCTCGACATAACAACTTTAGTCATATGAACGATTCTCAC
Source organism: Dioctria linearis (assembly GCA_963930735.1). Taxonomy (NCBI): domain Eukaryota; kingdom Metazoa; phylum Arthropoda; class Insecta; order Diptera; family Asilidae; genus Dioctria; species Dioctria linearis. The sequence continues at coordinate 50,592,239 of OZ005742.1, read as the reverse complement.
TATCCCTACAATTGCACAAGAGGATATACTCGAACATATTAATGGGCTTCCAAATTACTTCACAACGGGTCCTGATGAGATCCCTTCAGCCTTCTTTAAGTTGTGTTGCCTTGCCCTCGCAGCTTGGTTGAAAATAATATTTCAAAAATCGCTCGATAGTGGTTGTTTCCCTCAGCTATGGAAAAACTCTGTTATCATGCCTATCCACAAAAAAGGTAATTAAAGTGAAAATTTCGATCTATAGGCCTATTGCAAAATTATCTTATATGCCCATCTATCAGTTACTCTCAACTGTCGGTTTCCTCTCTTCAAACCAACATGGGTTTATTTCGGTTAGATCTACAACCACTATCTTGTTGGAATTTGTCTCGGATACCATTCTCGGGTTTGCAAAAGGCTACCAGACGGGTTGTATTTATACAGACCTTAGTAAAGCCTTCGACAAGCTATGGGGTTCTAACATTTGGACGGAGTCTTACTTAGATAACACAACATTCCAAATGTATTTCCGCAATTCCATCTCCAGATCTTCGTCTGGCATATGTCAAGTCAGTTGGGACCATTGTTCTTTATTCTATTTATTGATGATATTGTATCTATTGTGAAGCATTGTTAAGTCTTGCTTTATGTTGACGACGTTAAGCATTTCCCCCAAATTAAATCTGTTAACGATTGTGAACAGTGACCTACACAAATTTTATGATTGATGCAAAAGCAATAATTTGGTACTCAATATAGACAAATGTGGGGATATGACATTCCACATGAATCAGAAACCAATCACCTATGATTATGGGTTCTCGGATTCCTCGGTTCGCTGTGTTGGTTCTGTCTGTGACTTAGGTGCCTAATATGACCAAAGATTGACTTTTACCTCCCACATATACTACATGGTATCAAAGAGTAGCTCTATGCTGGGCTTTATAAAATGTTGGTCCCGAGAGTTCTCGAATCCCACCATAACATTTTACGATACACACATCGACCACATCGAGTCTGATCAGCGAAACTGGCTGCGTTCCGCTTTTAGGCACCCAACGACAGTATATTCATACAGTAGAACAGCTGTCAAAACTGTCATATGAATAGGATGCTTCTATAATGTGACTATACTTTCTCTTTCAACATCGTAACTAACACACTAGTCAATTTTTAATACAAAGATTCCTATGTAAATCTAAAGTTGAAGAAAGAGAACTTACAGCATGCACAAGCTTGTACTAGAGGAAAGGGGCAAATGACAAGCAAAACCGCTAATAACAATTTGTTTCACTTACCATGCCATTCGGCGCTTGGTAGAACAGTCAAACTGTCACAAACATTATAACATCCATTTTGCCTATTACACTGTCCATGACATCTCTAAGAACGAACACCACTTTATGGTCAAACAGCTGTTTGGTTTATGGTTCAACACATTTTCAAGCAGATTGTCGAGATGCGTACTTACGCAAAACTAATACTTCTTCCCGTAGATTGTGCAACTATTTAGCTACCGTTCGCCCATTTACTTCCGTATCATACTTAATAGTTCCCTCTTATGGGACACATTTTGAGTTTTTTTTTTTTTGTAATTAAAATTTTAAAATTCATTTCTCAGTAGTTTGTTCTAAGCTGGTCTACTGTATGTATACTGTGACCCAGCCTTGGAATAATTTATTGATTCTTCCACCTTATAAGGATCGCTTGAAGCTTTTGAAGATGCACTCGCTTGAAAAACTTCGCATGGTTGCCACGATTTGAGAAGGCTACCTCGCATGTTAACTCCGCAAGGTCCAACTTTTTCATGCACGAACCCATTAATCGCATGTGCATTACTGTTAATATTAAGGCTGAGCATTTTGTCGTTGACGTTTCTAAGCATGTTCTTAACAAACGTCTACAGAATACTTAATTTTCTGTTTCCTTGCAACATAGCATGTCATTTCATCCGGTGTTTGGTTTATGTTTAGTTTAATATACTAATACAACACCGACTAAATGATGAAAAGCATGTATTATTGACCGTTTAATTATTAAACAAATCCTTATTCCCATGTCGCGGTATTAGATGGTTACTAGACCTTTACATAGTCGTTACCACACAGTTTCACGACTAAGCTAAGAAAGTTTTGTAAGACTGATAATAATAAAGATCTAGTGAATCGTCTCTTCAGCAAGAATCAATATAAATAAATTAAATTTAAATTAAACAGTGGAACTGGTCTGACAGTATACGGCCAAAATGTTGCGGGTCTTGGTATCTAACTCTACTGTATTGGCCATAGAAGAATGCGCCAATATCTGTATTAATAAAGTGATCATTTAACCTTTTTTGTGAAGGCCTTGAAGCCCTTCACCGTAGGGTGAAATATAGTATGATATTTTCTACAAACAACCAAAGGGAGAGGAGAAACTATATAAATAAAATACTATAATTATATAAACTGCTATAATTTGTTTAGTTCAAATAAGAGATGCACTAATATGAAGGTGAAATTCTATTAAGAATCACATATCAATCTCTATCTTCCCTATAAAGTCGAATGTCTGTCTGCCTGATAAACGCAGTAGCAGTACTTATCGAAATTCTCCAAACAGTCTCCAAAACGCATATGATGCTCCGCAATACCCACTAACAATATGCTACTGTATGAATAGTCCTTATATTTCCCCACATATTCAATTCAGGTTTCTTCTTTCTTTCCTTCGTGGTTTCAGAGACGAAACTTTGGGCTCCACTAATTGGCAGCTTGAGTTTCGTCTCCCTGGCTTAACCTTACGAGGTATAACGCCAAAAAGAGGGGTGATAATAGTAGGTGGGGGACCAATTAAAAGTTTGCACGCTAATGTGAGCTTATGTTAGTGACGCTACGCGCCCGTACTGATTTGTATTATTTAAAAAAATTAATTAAAAAAATCGATGGCACTAAATATGTACAAGCAACATCTCAACATCTAACTTGCGAAATCGAGGTGATCAGCTAGCTCTAACCTAAATGGCAACAGGCACAACCCAATCATAAGCTATTAGTTAGTAACTCAGATAAGAATAAACCTGTCATTAAAAATGTATATAGAAATTTCCGATATTCATAAATGTCATTTAAGTGTATAAAATAAAAAAAAATCGTACTTAGTTACACAACTAGTTTTTTTAAATAAATATAATTCTGGCAAAATTAGACTCACCTGTTTGCTATCACTTCTGAAATGCCAATTTCTGTGAACCTTCAATGCAGTCAGATTAGGAAAGCTTTTGGGACATAAATCACAAACGAATCCTCCATCTTCCCTTATCCTGTTCATAAAATATCTGTTCGGATCTTCTGGACCTGTATCGAACATCGCAGCTAACGGATTATCCGTATAAAGTTCATTCTCGTGCATTTGCATATGTTTACTAAAAAGTTCCTGATCACTGAATTTTTCACTACATACAGAACAGCTCACTTGTGGCAATATTACAGTCGGCTTTTCATTCTCCTCATGTTCATCCTCCTCCTCATCATCTGCAGAATTATTCTGAGAATCAGATTGATTAGCAGCAACAGACTTATTCAAACTCTCCCTGTGTTCGATTTTCGTTTGTTTATGTGTTTTTAAGTGGAGTTCTAACATTTTCTTATCGAAAAATGTCTTCTTACAAATACTACAAGGAGCAGGATCAGGGATTAATGGATGTTTCTTATATCTGTGAACCCATAAACTCTTCCGTCCACTGTACACATTTCCGCAATCCTTACAGGAATAATCATTCGAATCGAATTCATTGTGGGAATTAATATGGATTGCAAGTTTTTTGTTTGTATCGAAATTTGAAGGGCAGTAACGACACTGGAACCAATATTTCGACGTATTTAACGAAGCTGATGTTGGTGCTGATGATAGAGGAGGTACGGGAGAAGCATCATCCATTTCTTCATCTTCATGTACTGTGTTTTTGTGAGCATTTAATTGCTCCTCGTTCCTATAAACAGTCGAGCAAACATCACACTCAAATTGAACTTCAATTTTTTCATTAGTCATAACGGTTCCATGCGTCTTAAACGTGTGTACTTTCAAACCTTTTTCATGAGTAAATTCAGCTTGACAAATATTGCATCGAATAAACGGTACATTTCTTACGTGATGATCAATTAGCATATGTCTCCGATAACTTTTCTTTGTTGAGAATCGTCTCTGACAAATACGGCAACGCATTCTTCGGAATCGCGCCTCAGATTCTGATACTTTTTTAGATTTTTGCTTTGGATTGATTTCGATTTTTGGTAACACAGCAACATCTTTCGTTGAAGTCTTTTCACCACTAGAACTCGATAGCTTTGTCTGTTCAGCATTGTGAGCCCTCATATGATTTGATAAACCCAAATTACCACTGAAAACACTGTGACAAATATGACACTCTTTGTAATCAGAGTCCATTCTAAGTTTCTTCGATGGAGGTGATTCTTTAATTAATTGCTGGTCTTTTTCTGTCCTTTCATCATCGTCATCTTCACCATCATGGCATCCGTTCGTAATAGATAGCAAATCTTTCATTACATAATCATATCGATTTGTAGAAGAGTTCGCAGCTTTTGAAATTAAACTGGGATGGACTTCAATGTGCTTTTTGAATTCGTCCAGACTTTTATTCTGATAATTACATTGGCAGCATGTGTAGCGAGAATGATGGTCAGACTGATGTGATATCCACTTTTCGCGGCCATCAAATGTTTCAGAACACATTCGACAGCAGATAGTTTCCCTTTTCGGCTTCGGCAATTTACTTTGATGTGCATCCAACATATGATTTCGAAGCATGGAAAGTCTTGGATATCCCACATCGCATTTAGTACATTTGTATGTAGGTGGCAATTGATCTGGATGTTTAGATTCCATATGCCGGAGGACATTATTATAATTGTTATAGTGTTGCCCGCATATTTGGCAACTTTGTGGCATTCTAGGATCGCTTACTTTACCCTCTATCGCCTTAGGCACAATAACCTCCTCATCCTTTATTTCTACTACTGTAGTAGTAGTTTCGACGTTACTACTTTCTTCCTCCTCTTCATTATTATTTACTAGATGCTGCGGTAAATGTGCTCCATACACATGCTCTATGAATTTCTGATGACTATCGAATTTCTCTTCACATGTTACACATCGCAGAAAAACAATGCACTCCATATTATTATAATGTCGTTTTCTATCCACCGGATCTTCTATTTCTAAACCACAAAATCCACACGATCCTGGTGGAACGTCTTTCTTTTGAAATTCAGCATGTTCATCATAGACGTGTGCTCGAAATTCCATCTTCAGTCGCGATGTTTTGGAGCATATCTTGCACTCGTACACTTTATTAGTAAGCAGTTCCTTCGCCCCCATCTTATCGGGAGAGAGGATGAAGGGGCCTGTCTTTGGAATACTGTCATCATTTAAATACAGTTTATATAAATTAATACAATTTCGTTTTTTCAAATGAGAAACAAACATAGCTTTGGTCTGGAATTGTTTCAGACATTTGAAACATAAATTTCTGCCTAAATTCAGATATTTCTTACGCATATGTGCCATAAAATTTTTATAAGTAGGAAAAGACTTAGGACAACATATACATGTTAAGTTCTGATACTGTTTCAGAAATTCTTCGTTGCGCCGTATATAAAAGATTTTCTGGTCAGTTAATAAATGTCGATATTTATCAGGTTTTTGGTAATCATATATACCCATCATTTCGGGAGTTACTTCAGGTGGTGGTGCTCTTGGAAGATTTGGTTTAACAAGTTTTGGCGCAGATGAGTCCAGAGTTTTGCCATGAATATTACGTTCATGTCGTTTTGCATTTGCACGTGTCGAAAATGATACTTTACAGATACGGCAACATGGTAAAGCGTTCGGATCACTTGAATCTAGTTCAATTATAGATCCCGTCAGATTGTTGTCATTTGTTGTATTATTTAAATCATTGTTTTGCGCAATCTCGTGACCCAATTCAGTACTCTAAAAATAGAAAATATTTAAATTAGAAAACTTGCATAAAGACTTAATGAAACGATGTTAGTTAGTGCCTATAACCTTTAACTAAGGCTTTAAGTTCTTGAATTCGCTTTTATTATTTTATAACAGCCAGTAAACCTGCATCGGTAAAATGTAGATTTTGAGCATTTTGAAGACGGATTTTTGTTCTTGTTTTGTGACTTCAAAAGTAAGAAACTATCATCTCTTTAACCATTTGGTTGGAGCTACATACCTATATCCCGTAACGTTTTGTAATGATTTAGGGAAACCAAAACGTGTTAGAGGGCACACTGTAATTTTTATCCGCTTTTTACAACATCCATAAAATCATCTACATCTAGGATTAAAAATAGTCTCTAAGCAAAATGCTATTTTGTTAGCTTCTTGCAATTATTTGTATGCTCTAAATACAAGTTTTCGCACTGATTTACTTGCTTAGGGATGAAGATAATCGAGTTGCGCGTTTATTTGTAGATTTCTTTAAATCCAGACTAGGACTAATTTTATAAGCATCGCGACTTACTTGGTAAAATATTTAAATCTGATGGAGAGGTTGGCATTTTCAGAGCTTTACTACAGCAGAGTATTGAAGAAATACTCCTTCCGCTACAAAAAAAGTTGTCGACAGGCTGGTATTTATACCCAAACGGGCAAGACCTAGTTCTCTAGCCAAATCGTTCCGAGCCACCAGCCTCTCCTCATTTCATGGAAAAAACCCGAAACCTAAACATTCGAAGCGAAATATTGGTTAAATCACCACTTCATTCTAAGCAGTTTGCTTATCAAGCTGGCAAGTCTACTGAGACTTCCTTCTATTCACATATTAGTCGAAGATCTGGAAAAAGCTCTCGAAAAAAGGGGTGGCCTTATGTGCATTTGCAGACCTAGAAGGAGATTTGAACCCTCCACAGTTATCACCGCAACTAAAAGCTGCTGCCTACAAGCAGGAGTCCTTTCTCCACTCTTGTGGTCGACTGTAATTGATGATGTCCTAGTAAAGCTGACCAGTTCGGGATTTAATGTACAAGCCTACGCGGATGACCTAGTGGTCATAATACGGGGCAAACATCATCAAGTCATATCCAACCTAATGCAAAAAATGTCTTTCCAAAGACCGCACGTGGTGTTTGAATAGACCTTAGCATAAACTCCAACAAAACGGCTATCGTTCCAGTCACAAGAAGAACGAAACTTTCAAGAGACTTACCTGGAATTCACTTCTGTCCAGAGTGACGAAAAGAGCGGTAGGATCTCTCTACACGTGTCGTCGCTTCATTGGCAGAACATGGGGTCTGAAGCCAAGAAAGATGTACTGGATGTACAATAACTGGTGGACAATAACTAATCAATAGAAGACCAAGGATCTACTTTAAAAAAAAACCAATGGCTTGCCGGTCTAGGAATAACTGGTGCCATGAGAATCTGTCCTGAAGCAGCCATGGAAGCCTTATTAAACCTTCCACCCCTGCATTTGCAGCTGAAAAAGGAAGCGCTCAGATTTCAAAAAGAGAAACAGTTCAAGCCAGATAATCTGGTTGGTCATTTACAGATATGCTTTGAGCAAATGACTACAATATCTGATATAACCACACCCAAGGTGGATTTTGTAAAACCATTCGACGTGGTTTTGGGAGACCGACAACAATGACGTTCCACTAAACCGCCTATCCAACAAGGATCGATGATGTGGTATACAGACGGTTCAAAAACGAAGTGGAGTTAGACTGGGTGTATACGACCCCAGATGCCATTTCTAAAAGGCCTTGGGCTCTATCCCTACCATATTCCAGGCTGATGTATTAGCCATAGTAAAATGTGCCAATACCTGAATAAATGTCTCAACGATCAATATCCTCTCGGATAGTCAAACCGCTCTCAAGGCCTTAAAGTCCTACACTATTAAGTTAAGGATAGTCTGGGAGTTCCCACAAACCCTTAAACGTTATCAAGGAGAAACAAAGTTATCTTCATGTCTGTACCTGGACTCGAGTGCCATAAAGGCAATGAAATTAATGACGGCCTAGCCAAAAGAGGAGCTAACACTCCCTCTGACGGAGCAGAACCTTTTGTGGCACTTAGTATTAGCTGAAAACTACCTTAGTAGTTGGGAGAACAAATAAAAATCAATTTAACGATCTTGACTACTAAATCCTTTATGTTCACAAAATTTGCTGGATCCCCAAAATATTTCCTCCCTTCGATAAGACATGATGTGTGCAACTTTTAAGAAATGATGAAAGAATATTGCAGAAATCACTCTCTAAGACCACAATGATTACTTTGTTAAATTGAACGCAATGAATGACGTGGTGCAATAACAGCAACAACCTTTGGACTGTGGTAAGACTATAAAGGCCCTCTTTACTTGTGGTACTTTTACTACTGCAAAACCATTAAGAAAACCTCTACTGAACCTTAACCCACATATACCAGTTCCAGTTCAACTATCCTTTTCGACATCTCTTACTATAAGAAAATCATATTGAATTAAAAGGTATTTTGCTGTTTATGAATCGGATAAATATCGTAATTTTGCTTTGACCTTTTGTATAACATCATTTTATAATTCACAATTAGATTAGATAATAAAAACCAATTTAAAGCCATTTACTTTCAGGCCGTATATATATTTTACAATATTCGGAGCTCTTGTTACGCTACTCTCCCTATAGAAGGTGATCCTTGCCGATACACACCACAATGTTTGACAGTTATACAGTTGCTTCCTTATTTCTTAACTACGTATAAAAATTTAGGTCCGATGCATTCTTTTTAGCAACAAATGTCTGCAGGCAATGAAGATTAATTACATAAAACTAATGCCTACTAAATCTCATATAATAGCAATGGAGGGGATCAAATAAAATTGTAAATAGTGTTAACATTAAAAGTTCTGAAGTATTTTCAGAAATGGGACTCACCAAAAATGAGAATGGATTCACACTATTGATATGCGTTAATCCTAGTGATGTTAATATTGGCGGACCTTCGCTTGCTCTAGGTGGGATTACCGATGGAAGCTCCGGTTCATCCTCTTCTTCCTCATTTCTTGCCAAATATTGTGTGGGATCCAGATCAACCTTCATACTTTCTTCAAGATCCTGTTGTTTTTCATAGAGAATATCTTCAGTTATATCTTGAGGTTCTTCTTTTATTTTTATTGGCAAAGGCTGTAAAAAATCTAAGGTTATTAAAATTTATCACATAAAATAATATATAGCTTAATACCATTGGCCTATTTCTTAATAATAATTGAGGTGACTGTTTCTTTGTAATGATAATATTTCCTGCATTTGTTTGGCTATTTCGTCCTGTTCGCAAGCTATTGAATTGCCTTTTAACAGTCTTTTTAGCCATTTCCATCCAGTTCCGTTGTTTTATCTGGGATGCTATGCATCGATTCTTGAAACTCTGCCATGAGTTCAAGTAACTTATACAAGAGTGGCATATCCGTGATGATAATCGATCACCGTCGCTCACCTATATTCAAAAAAAAAAAAAAATAATAATTCGGTATTATTGTATAAGATTAAAATAATCCAAGATATATAATTGCTGAGGGAACATAAAAAGCATTATCGGAATCTAATAAGAAATGTTGTGCTTCCTACATGGGTAGCGAATGCAAAATTTCAAATATCAACCCACAAAGATAAAATTGGACATCGCCTTCTTGAGAAAAAATGAAGACCCAGTGCAGTAAGTTAGTAGATAATACACAAGCACATTTCAAACAAATTTGAGCATTTCATCAGAATCGAGATCTTTACGGTGTCCCAGCATCCGTTTGACGTAAGTGATATACAAAGCGTCTTGGCTGCTAGGCTGTCTGTCTCTAAACATTCGCACTTGAGATAAAACCAAATACCACCAGCTGAACGAACGCCAGGTTGGGAATTATAGATGACCATGAGGCCAGCCGTCAACAGCAGGCATGCAGGGCAGTGCTTATAAAAAGCAAAGAAAAAATTCCCGAGACAGAAGGGTATTGTGTAACCGCTAACCAATGTACCCAACCAGTCATCGCAGTTGGCCAGGTAACCGGTGATGAACTAACCCAGACAACTTCGAGAATGCGAGCAACCTTGTGTAACTTTTGGACGTTGGCAACGCTAATTTCAGATGGCACATTTTGACATCGTGCAATCCTGTCCTGATAGGATTCCCAACAAACAAAAAAATCTATGAACAAGTCACCACAGGCCACACTTCGATTTATTTCCGCTATACTGATATGGTACTGATTCGTTCGTTCAAGCAGGCAGCGTCCACAGCAGAGCACAGCAGAGCACAGCACACACAAGTATCAAAATGTAATATCCAGCTTGGCTAGGCAGCAACAGCAAGTAGAGGTTGGAGTAATCAATGGCATGACACAATCAAAATGGTGGACGTTTGCCAGCAGGAATCATCAACGGGCCCAACATCAACCAATGAAGAATAGCCAGGAAGGAACAGAAGTAATCATAGCTCACGGATTTTTATAGGAACCGTAATCTGATATCGGCCAAATGGCACGTCTGCTTTCTTGAATATAAGCTAAATCTGATGATGCCCAAAGGCTTCCTGCACGCCACAGATCTTTCCAGTTCACCCTCATTCCCCTGACACATGGTGATTGTACTTGAAACTGATGGGTGCTGTTCATCTTTATCGAACGCAAAAGGGAAGACGCTCTATTAGAAATTCAATGCAGATTTCTCCTCCACCTGGCTTCTAGATTCAAGATTTTGTGTGGCTAATTATTTTTACACGTAACTAACCTTGATGTTGACACATGCATGAATTTTCGACGAAAGGGGCTCCTTATCGGCGGCGAAACTTGTAAAAATGGGAACACACTCACTATCTGGGGCTAAGCACAAGCGACAACAATTCTGTCGCGCACGTACTATTAGTTCATCTGTCATTTCCAGTCCTTAATTTTTGTTTACATTTATTCCAATATCAAAACACAATTTAAAAGCTAAAAAAAACAATTTTCGAATATCGCACTAAAAAAAAATGTACTTAGATATACCACACAAACTCCTCGCGATTTACAATTCCCGAACCAAACTCTACGAAAACTCAACTGACACTGGGAAATAATTGAGAATTTAGCATTATAGAGCATTCAGCATATTCAGCTAGCTAATTTAGAGCGTAAATATTTGAAGTTTACATAAAAAATTTCCGTTTGCTGATTGCTGAATGCTCATTGCTCACCAATCCATCATAAGAATCTGTCAATTTTCTTTCTCCAATTCACAAACACTTTTTCATATTCATTTCAAATCCAATCCAAATCCAAAGCCGATGCGGTAGTAAAGTTTTATTTTAGCTGCTAAAAACGGTAGTAGAATAAACATTTATGCGGTTTAGGCTCTTTTAAACTTTTTGCAGTTTTTCTATGTACCAGATTTTCCTCATTTTTTTTCAATGAAAATTGTTATCCCCGGACTTCTGAAATGTGCCAGCATCTTTAGCAACCTTTTACCTCGTCAAAATTCCTTTAAAAAAAATAGAAAAATTAATCAATTTATTGACCTGCGCTGGGGCTGAAATTATTTAAATTGCTTGCAATATTTAAACTGTTTACGATGATATTCGATTTTAAATGTGACCGGGACGGACGACGACGCATGATGTTTTTTTTTTTTGTATAATTTGGAATTTGTTTATAAAGAAGTAGGTAAAATTTAATTATATTTAATTTGTTTTAAGATTTTTAGTAGAAGTTTAACTTGGAGGTTTTAATCTATATTAGTTTTACTGGTCTAAATATTTTAGAATGAATGAATAGGGAAATCAGGTAACATTCTTCGTTCTTGCCTGATATTTTATTTTCTCTTCATATTCAGAGATTACACTTTACTACAGTAGTAGATCTACTACACATTTTTGCGTTTTAATACCCCGTATTAAATTTCTACTACACTTTAGGAATTTTAATAAAAATTACAAAAAACTATCAACAATAGAAAAACTTTATAAAGATATATACACACACAGATATATTCACATTGTTCCAATAGCAGTAAAATGCAAGTGAATTTTTTAAATGCCAACAATATTTTCATATTAAACTTCACAAAATAGGTAAACCTAGTTTTACTCATTGGTTAGCATTAGAAGTTGTTAAGATGTCTTATGCAAGTAACCAGTGAACTTCGAGATGATGAAATATAAAAAAATGCTATGAAGTTCAAATTTGTAGATAATAAATATAAATTCAAAAATTATACAGAAAATAGAATTTAAAAGTGTACTTGTACTAATACCCTCTAGTTATGGCTATGTGCAATCGAAGTGTAATATGTAATAGGTACATACATTAGTTTTTAAATTAACTCCGTAATGTGTTCTGGAGTTATTTTGTTTTCTGGCGAACAATTTTCTGTTAAAGTGGACATGTATGTAGTACATGTTTTAAAAATACTTTTTAAAATCTACTACTTTTGCACTAGTTTTACTACAATTTTTTATTGGAGAATACCTAATGTTCACAAAGTGAGATCCCTGCCTGCTTCTATTAATAATCAACGGAACTCTGTTACTTAAACGATTTTACCCTAGAACATGTCGTTTTCCGCTCGATAACATGAAAATACGTTTAACGCTGAAATTTTATGCACAGTAACCTAATCCTGTTTTTACATGGTACATACATTCCAGAGAATATCGTGTAAAAAAGGACAAGAAAATATTAAATTAGTTCAACAATCTCAAAAGGCCTACAAAAATTAACAATTCGGCAAAACAAACACAAATTTTGTTCTTCAATATACCATGTCCATTTTATAATTTTCAAGAAATAAAAAGAAAATTGACATCAGATTTAGTTTTATGTAGTATGCAGTCTCCTGAAGCATTACTGCAGAACAAAAACGTAATTCTACCTTTTGCTACCTTAAAGCTACTAGCACTTTTTTCGTGTTTTGCTAAGTACGTTCGGCTTGGCATTCTTTTCCAGAAAAGGCCGGTCTTATACGCGTTAAAATTTGGCCAGCTGCGAAGGGAATACTTTGGCAGCTACAATATTTCCAGAAGCTATTTCATCTTTGATCTTGACATTATAAACTGCATGCCTTTCTAGAAATTCTTGGAACTATCCGTTATTAGCAACAAATTTATTTTTTTGTCGTCGGTAGGTTTCGAAGACGTTGACGGTTCAAGTTTTTTTTATTTGGCCATAAGTTCTTAAAGCCTTCTGCTCAATGGCATTGGTATAAAGTGGTATACGTTTTAGGGTGTAATGTTGACATGGATCAAAACCCTCGAGAATACTTCCCAAGCCATGAAATAGAAATCGATATGTGTGCGTGCGAGTCTGTTCTCTAAAATGTTCAATATTGATACTTATACTTAAAATGATCAGCTGAGAATTCTTGTTTGAGATTCGTAGTCATTTGGTTAAGATAAATTTTTTTAAATAATTTTGTTAGGAAAGGTATGAAAATTTTATTACGGTTCGGAAGATAAGACAGCAAGCTTAAGATTAACAGAACGCCATTTTTCTGTATGAATAGTAGTTTAGGGCGGAGGAGCTATACAAATCAAACTTTTGTCACTTTTACATAAGAACACTGCAAATATTTTAGAATATTAGGACTCCGTTGGGCATCGCTTGTGGTCGGGAGGGAGTCTGTTTCATGGCTTGTGAAGTATTCTCGAGGGTTTTGCATGGATACAATAGAACCTTTTCCATAACTATATTTTTCGTATACGAATTCGGTCCAGAATTTGTATCTTTGTTTCCAAAGAAATAGTTGTTCGTTTTTGCTTTTTCATGGCTGAATTAAAAAAACTTAAATTTTTAAATGAATTATGCTTTATGAAAAGCTTTAACTTACTTTATAAAAATCAAACAAAACACAAGTTGTTCAATTTAAAAAAAATAAACAGCACCACAAAATTAAAAAAAGGTGTCTAAAAACCTAAATTAAAAAACAAGTTAAAAACCTAGAATCGGTCTAAGACCAATTCTAATGATGAATGCTCGTTTGTAATTTCGTATGGTCACCCATCTGCCCAAGTTTGATTTTTGAAGTGATTTCTGAATATATCTAAATGTTATATGGCAACACCAAGAACGGGTTGCCCAATTTAGTCCATTTTTGAAATTATATTTACTATTTTTATGAAAACACTATGTACAAAATTTGAACGCTCTACGTTGACGTGTTCTCAGGAAGTGTACAAATGTAGTCAAAAATTAAATTTTTGTATGGCAACGCTACGAAGGAGTTACCCGATTTGTCCTATTTTCGAACTTAATTTTACTTTTTTTTTAAAGCTCATGTGCAAAATTTCAACTCTTTAAGTACACGCGTTTTCGAGTTATCGTGAGGACTCTCTACCATCATTATTTCTTGGTGTTACAAACGGAATTAGATTTCATCTAGGCAGAGCTGGGCAATACTTAAGTACTACTAAAAGTACATTTTCGTTTCCTAAGACTTATTACTCAGTACTTTTGAAATGCCCTACTTAGTACTTGTACTGTCCGTTAGTAGAACGTACACGCAAATTTGATTAAGTGACTGAAATGAATGCACTGCTAAATTTGGATCAAGATCAGTGGTCTATTTCCTAACAACAAATCAACACTGTACACTTATTTTTTCGAACTTCCCACTATTACGATCAGATTATGTATAAAAGTTATCAGGTCAACGATTCAAACGTATGGGGAAACACACTTACAGCATTGTTAATAATAGATATATAAATAGATATTCAATATATAGGGTTAATATGAGCAAAAGTTAGGATAATTTAACTTCAAAACACTGGCACACTTGCTTAGCTTAAATATATCGAGTAATCGTATTAGGACAGAATTATATAAACTGTTGGGTCAGAGATCAACACACACTAGAACACTTATTGACACCGATTTATGTATGATGTACAATTTTCAGAAATAGATATGTTGAGACAAAACTCAGTAAATAAGTTTGGGTCAGAGATTTTTGTATCACACTGAAAACACTTATTGGCATCAAGTTGTAATATAATATAAATATGTATGTAAAATAGATATGCACACGAAATGTATAATATATAGAAGTCAAAATATAGTTAAATAGATATATGAATAAATATTAAAATGTTACAAGTGGCTGGTACTCACCGATCTCAAACTTGGCATTTGAGGAATTGGCTGTTAAAGCTAATGTTAATCCCTTTGTTCTTGGTTAGAACAATTCTTTATTTCCGTCGAGACCAGAAATAAAGTGTTAATGTTAGTAAAATATTATCTCAGGCGACACCCGAGATAATGTTCATTAAGTCAGTCGAGACCTGGCTTAAAGAGTTATCATAAGTTCAGTCGAGACCCGAAGTAAGATAATTTAATTTCCGTCGAGTTTTTATGAGTGTAGTAGCAATGAGAGGTGAAAGTTTTACATACATATTATAGCTTCCAAAAAGTATTTAGGTATATCTATTAACTGAACTCCATAAACTTCATTATATTACTGCCAACGTACAAAGAATCTAAAAAAGTACTCAGCACTCTTTATAGACTTAGTACTTTTCATACATGAGGTACTTGTACTTACGCTGAAGATGGGCACTTGCACCGGGCGCTAGTTTTAAGGGACTTCTAAACCCATAACTAAACAAGAAAAAATCTAATTACAAGAATTGGAAAATTTTTTCAGACCATATTTAACGCTTCAATCTTCTTTCCGGAATCTAAAAGCTCCTTTTGTGATATCATACTTTCAGTTGTGCTTATACTTATACAGTCAATCAGTTTACTGTCTACTAGATTTAAGTCTGTAGGCCTCTGTAAGATAATTGAACTAAAAATTCCGCTAAATTCTCGATTTGTACTTATGTATCATATGAAATAAATTCAAAAATTGTACAAAATTGTTCCCCATCATCCACCAATCCTATCTCGAATGTAGACAGAATATAAGACAGTAGGCACAAGCACAGAGTTACCAGAAAATTATTTTTATGCTAATTAAATTTAACCATTTTAGCCGGAGTTAAGGCCTTTGAGCCCGAGTAAAAACTCGGATAATTCCTTTCAACTTGAACGGCAGTTTGCCAGAATTCCTACCCAGAGTTTTTTTGAAACCGTCTCAAATTTTAATAGTTTTAGCCGAGAAGATTCATATTGAGATGTGGCAAAAATAAAAAACTAATCTCTAACATAATTAAATTTTTACTTTATTATCCTTGTGTTAATTTGCAATTTCAATATTGCATTTTGCGCTCAACCGTAAGTCTGTCTCTATATACTGAGAAACAGCTCGATATACGATTGGTGTACACTCAGCATGTAGTATATTGGAACTTATTATTGATATCGTACGCGGTATACGAGTTTATTGCAATATAACCCTAGTTATAAACCAGAATCATTTAATACACGAACCATTTAGAACCGAATTTAATACTGCAATATTGGCTAAAACTTTTTCTGACATTTAATATTTGACACTTGTCAAGTTGAAGTGCCTATTTGGTTTTTATTTTTCATATAGACAAGTAATTTCACAATATTTGCTCGCGTTTTGTACGCGCACGGAACTTTCTTAAGTCAAATGACAAATGAAGAATCAAATGTAAGTTCTGTAATTAAATTCGTAGTATCGTAAACCGCAAGTGTGTCTCTGAAATTTTTATATTGCAATTGACATAATTGCATTATAAATATATCAATATTGAAATTGTAAGTCTGCCTCTGGTATAAAATAAACTGTATTTGTATTGCTACGATTTTTTCCTTTCCTTTTATTTTATAATAGTTTGAGATTCAAAGGACATTTAAGGTCTATAATGGATCTTAATTTTTGTTTGAATTTCAAGTTATTTTTATTTAACAATCATTTGTTTTAAATTCAAATTGTTCTTAACAACTCTGGTTCTAGTTTCAGGGTATGCAGTATAAATAGGTCATCTATCATATACATATGATGTCTAGTATACCCTGGAACTGTAATAAAATTTTGCCCCAAATAAAGAACGTTATTAGAGAGGGCGGTAACTAACGTATTTGCCCCCCTTCAAAACTTTCCTAGATCCGGCACTGCGGTGAAGTACTCAGGCCTTCGGTACTTATACTAAAGTCCTTTTTCTTTAGTAATAGCCCAGCTCTGCATCTAGGGTATAAAAATATTACTCCTATATATTTTTTCTCACTAAATATTACTTTTCACTTACACCTTTCACGTTCAAAACTCCATAGAAAATAAAAAAATGTAAAAAGAATTGTGTAAATATTAAATCCCCTAACTATATAATCAATGAAAAACAAGAAACATCCAGATCCTTAGAATTATTTTTGTCCGTGTAAAAAACAAAACCGTGTAAAAGCAGGCAGGATAAATTTATTTTTGTCGACCGTGTTATTTCAAAATCGTGTAAAAAAGAGATTAGGGTAGTTTTATACAAAAAATAAAGCCAAGCTTACGCTCGTAGAAAGACGGGTAAAATCGAGCAACTCCTTCTTAGTCTTGCCATGTAAAAGTTTTGATTTTTACTTCTATTTGAAAATTGGCGAAATTAGGCTATATTTTCAAGAGCTACCGTACAAATAATTCCAGATTTCCGGATCTTTCCCGAATACTTACTGAAAAAACGGTCAGACTTGCTTTATTTACGAACATTCATTTCGCCAACTTCTTTCCTAGTTTACCGTCATTTTGTGTTGGGCCTTGTTTTAAAAAAAGTATTTTCTATATTATCTTTCTGGCCAATCATACGTAATTCGAAGGAAATTCTATTCCTATTTTAGCCAACAACCAAATCTTGAAATAAATAACGCCCGCTTTAATTCCCTCCAAATTTTACTATCTACTTTGTATACCACATTTATTTTGTTTGTTTTTATACACTAGATTAAATGAAGTTTGTCATTCCGTTTGTAACGCACAGAAATAATGCGGATAAATCATGTATTTCGTTTTTCACTATATATTTGAACATTGGCTGAGAACGTGTCAACGTAGAGATGAAATTTTGTACACGGCATTCTCATAGAAATAATAAATATAATTTCAAAAATGGGGTAAATCTGGCAACCCATTGTTGGTGTTGCCATATATAAATTTAGGTTTTTTACGAATTCTGTTAAAACTATCAATCCTAGATATTTTTATTGTACTGAAAAGTTCCTCAGAATATGAAATGCTATGAAATTGGTCATAATCATTTATAATGTCCGACGAAGCATTGTAGAAATATGTATATGCGAAAAACAACTTCAAAAATGAAACTGCACAGATGGGTGTCCATTCGAAATTATATACGGGCATTCATCTAGGGTATCGTAAGAATTGGTATTATACTAACTCTAGCTTTCCTACTTGATCCTGAACATAATCGTTATTCATATTACAGTACAGTAAGTTAATTAGTTGTAAGGAGAGGAGTAAGAATACAATACTGACATATGCAATAATTAAAATTTTTTGAAATTAAAACAATGTCGAAATCTTACAATTAATATTGTTTGTAAATACTTTTGCCATTTCTTTTAGAAATCAGATTTTTTTTATTATGAAGGGAAATTATCGTGCCGGGATTACATTAGTTCTTAGGAACAAAAACACAATTGTAGTGATTTCAATTGAACTATTAGAACTAGTTTATCATACGTAGTATGAATCTCCTATGGCTAATATAGACTTCGCCATGATATTCGACGATATTAATTATCATTTCTTTCACCTGAAATTCCTGGAGAATGGAATTGTTTCCAACCATATTAACTCTTTAGATCTTTGTTTGCTTGCAACCGCAACTGCACCTTCAACTGCACCGTGTTTTCAAATCCGCCAGGGGGAGTAATGAGCACCGGGAAGTGCTAACGGTTACACGTGTCGGATGAATAATTCTTGGCTTGCGTTTCTATATCTAGGATCTAAAAGTACTGAAAGAATTATTCCAGCTGATACTATAGCCGAACTGAAGTTTTTTCTTATGAAAACTTTGATCTCCTAAGCTATTTTAAATTCATTAAATTCAACATAACAGACATATTATTTAGTGCACATAAATTCATACAAAAACAAAATAATAACAATTAATATATATAGTACATAAGAGTGTGCTGTATTCGGAAACGGAAGAGTTTAAAGGTATTAAGACTCCCTAATTAATATTGCTACATATTATGTACTTGATACATATGTACATATTTATGTATAGAGTCAGTTCGCGAAGATTAAATCCATTGCATTTTCAGATGCTCTTGATGGAATTGCAGTACCTACCAATGCATTAAGGGCATTGGCTTCTTGTCATGGGGTGATACACACAATGTTGTATGTAATCATGCCGCACACATAATGGGCATAATTAATTATAATCATTAATTACCACATGTGCATATCCCACATACTTTCCCATGGGAATCTTAATCATATATATTGTCTTACATTATTGATTTTCCTTGCATATAATATCTAGGTACAAAGATGAAGAAAATTTTCAGGAAATGACCTAAAGGTAAAATGATTATTATCTATGTGCTGTACATGATTTATATCCTTTATTTTATTTTATTTTTTAATTATGAAGTGATAAAACTTCTTTTAAAACAGATAAAAAACACTTCGGATATAATGAAAGCTGCAATGAGAGCTCTTAAGTTGGAAGAGGTACATAAGCACTCGATATGCCTATATTTGAACGAATCGACATGAATAAAGTTCATCGCCCTATCCTTTAGTAAGCGAAATTTTTCCGGAATATTATAGGTTTTACCTGAAAAACGAACCATTTTATGGAATGTTTCAACGGGAAGGAAGATTTATGTTCTTTAGATTAGACTAGAAGAATACTCGTGGCCATTTCGATTTGAAAATCAGATTGATAGCTTGGAATTCAACGGCGGACTTCTGCCCAGGAAAACTAGGCCCTAGGGCTAAAACATTATAGGGAGGGGGGCGAAATGATAATGTACACATGGAGGATATACGACACCGGACATTAAAAAAAAAAGTATTCAATTTATTGTTCCTACATACAGGGGCGGTTTTACCAATAGGCAGAGCAGGGGGCAAATTTTCAATTGATCTATCTTCGAAATTTAGATGAGACTTTGGAAAACCAGAGTCTGCACCTGCGAGCTCATTTGTCGTCCGCTAAGGGTATACGGGGAAAACAAATATCGGCCCTGAAGCTATACAAGTACAACCTGGAAAAAACTGTTTGGACATTTATTCAAATTTGGAAATAGCGGATGTTGTTGTGTAAGTACACCAGGATCAAACTGCTCGTCAGAACGTTTGTTTTCAGAGCTAAAATGAGTGAAGAACTATTTGAGATCTACCGCAGAGATCAGGCTCAACTCACTCTCTGTCTGGGGGTCCTGGGTCTTCATGTCCGGGCCTGATGGAATTATTAAGAACATTAATCTATCATCAGTGAATGCAAGCTAACTTACATAGATTTTGGACATTTAACGGAACTAATTATACCTACAAAGCTCTTTCACATAAACCGCTGCAATGCGAAACAAATAATTTAATAATAATAATAGAGATAATTTAAATAGCACTATGTAAGTATGATTTTTATAAAAACAATATAATCATTAATAACTAGATACCTTTTTATGGTATTTCTATAACATAGCTCTAATATACTCTATAAAAAGTTTTGCAAATTCATTTAGGTTTCTTTCTGTCTTATCACCACTGGCAAATAATTATATACATATGTACCTCTATATATGTATATTTGGGTGACCTAAAAATGTATGGATTTGCAAAAGTATTGAAATGTCTATATGCTGTCTGCCAGCAAGCCGGCACGCTAGTGCGGGGTGGGTTCACCAAACAAACACCTGCGTGTCACTTTGTCATAACAAAATAAAAATCCTGCCTGAACGAAAACGCGGATCTACAAAAAGACACAACACGCCACACACTGGCCCGGAAGGGGCCGAGTACATCACTTACCTACAAAGTATCCTAGGATCCTTTTGCCGCCCCGGCCGCCCATGAAATCACTGGCAGTAGTTTTGTGACGTCCCTAACTATGCACCTGTATGGAGTAGAGAAAAGAAAACCTCGGATGGAGGAGAGAGAGAAAAGACGTGCTCCTTTACCGGATCATACTATTTTTTTTTTTTGTTCGTGTACATTATGATTTTCTTTTTCTTTTCTTATATTCACCCCCGCAGAGTTAAAGGTGTGTGGTTCGTTCTCAGTATGTTTTTCCTTTCCTCTTTTGGTGATGTTGAGTCGCGCTTATATTCACACCCGCAGAGTTAGAGAGGTTAGTTTCGTCCTTGTGTATACCTAGTTTCTAGTCTATCCTTGTACAATTGGTAAACAAATTATATTAACGACTTTAGCCCAACAGAACTGCTCGTAACAGCTCGTGTGTTTTCGACGACCGGGTCTTACTTTCAAAAGGCCTTCTGGGACCCAGTATACCGAATTTATGTAAAAAACAAATTTCCTTTTTTTAAAAAAATAGTTTCTACCATTTGACATTGATTAAATACAATCAAAATGGGAATACCTTACTTAGACAGCACTCGATAAGTTCATAATATATGTAGCTAATTTTGCAATATTAGTAATATATGACACTCGAATAACGAAAATTCAATTAAAGTTTCTCTAGCTCACGCGCTTCTACGGAAAGACAGCACTAGGTATGTTCATAATATTGATATTTCTGCGATACTTGTAATATATTCCACTCGAATAACGAAAATTACATTAAATGTTATTTGTATCAGGTGTCTTCGAAATGGACAGCTTTAGGTAAGTTCTTGGTTCATTTACTAAACTTCTTTAAATGTATATACCGCAATAATGATAATACAATTGCACTCGATACGAAAATTTAAATAAATGTTATATATTTCAGGTGTCCCCGAACGGACATCAATAGGTAAGCTCATATCTATATAATATAACTCCTTTAATAGAGATCTTATAATAGGGTGTAACGTTCAGAAGTTACAGGGTGATCTATAAAATACACCCAAATATCTTAAACTCCAGTTATCTCGGAAACCGTTACGATCCCCCCCCCCCCCCCTTTATCATTAATATGAAGACTAACACCATTAATCTTTATGTTTCAGGGGCTCCTGAAGTAATTAAGTACGGCACTGAGGTGAGTTCACGTGTCTTGTCTTCAGCAAAAAAAAACTTTTGTGATAACTCCTCGCCATTGAAATTTGGCGCTTCGCTGGCCGTATGACATTGTCTGTTCTTTCCACTTTTTTCTATGGGGATTGTACCAAGCTGAGGTTCGCACTTCGTATATTCTCCTTTCTTTTTCTTTTTTTTTGATAATAAAAAAACTTTTACTTGTCGTGGACGATTTTTGGCCTTTTTCTTTCATGGCCGGCTATCACTTATTTCCGGCATCTTCGTTGCGCCCACATGCGAACATAACAAGCCAAGTTTAATATTACTGAGACTATTTTCATGTATGGATAGTAGTTTAGACTCTATACATATATAAAATCAATAGCTAGTCCCTTTTCCAGACGAATCAATATAAAACATTTTAGAGACTCGGAACAGGCGCACATGGATTTCTGTTTCATGGCTTGGGAAGTATTTCTCGAGAGTTTTGACCTGAGACTTTTCTTTTCTCGCATATGTATGAGAAATGTGTTATTTAAAACTTGTCGTTACCATCTGACAAGGTGTTATCCATCCGTAAAACTTTTTGGGACTGATTAGTGCTCAGGGATATTACCTATGTATATAATTCTGTAAGGCCACAAGCATGATTTTAAGCCCATTTCCTATAACATTATGAATCTATCTGCTGTCACTAATGTATGTATTAATTAAAAAAATATTTTATAATCATTTTTTTTTCAGGTGTCTATTGAACCAATACCAAACTCCACAGTCCAACTGGGAGAAGGTCCTCATTGGGATGTCAAAAAACAGAGCTTATACTATGTAGACATTTATAGTGGAACCGTTCATCGCTACGATTATGCAGAGAATAAAGTTTATAACTGTAAAATCAGTAAGTAAAAAATATTTATAAATAAAATATTTTCAAGCCAAGTAATCCGGTATGGATTAGTCATAGTCATTGGGCCATCTCACACGAGTATTCTTGATGCAGTATGCAAACCGGTTTTTCAGGGAAGAGGGTGAGTCGCAAAGAGATATCAATACTGCCTATTTGCAATACATCGTTTCTTCATGGGTTGTGGTTTTGTCGAGCCACCCTCGCTTATCAATAACATTTGACATCTGAAAGCTCTATCTAGAATATGCAGGCTTTTTTTCTCTAAGAATCTCCATCTTGATCCAGTTGTACATCCTTGACTAGCACTACTGTTCTAACAATATTTTAACGCAATTTGTTTTATAAACACAAGGCAGCAGTCTTCTTAAAATTTAGTTCAAGCTATAGCTGTTTTAAATTTAAGTTTCATCAACTCTCAATGGCTCTTTTCTCATTCCCAAAAAAAACTGTACAATAGTCTGTCTACTAAATCGATTGTTATAATAATAAATTATCTTGTTAAAGTTCTTGAATTGATAACAGGACAAAGCTCTGATTTAATTTCATTGATACATTAAACTTTATATTCTTTGATTCATTTGCAGATAATGAGGGAATAGTGTCATTTATAATACCAGCTAGATGTAAAGAGGACAAATTTGTGGTGGGAATAGAACGTCGTATTGGAATCATACAATGGGACGGACGATCCCAAAATTGCAATGTTGAAAAGATCATATTTAAGGTAGAAACCGAACCAGAATATAACAAGAATCGCTTTAATGATGCCAAAGCTGACCCTTTTGGTCGATTGTATGCTGGGACTATGCGACTAGAGACATTAGGAGAGGACTTATTTGAAAATAAAAGAGGAAACTTATACCGATTCCAGTGTGGTAAACCATATAAAAAGTTGCTATCTGGAATAGGAGTATCTAATGGTTTAGCGTGGAATGTAGAAACTAATAAGATGTATTATATCGATTCTATTGCACTAAATATAGTAGAATTCGATTATAGCCCAGAAACCGGTGACATTAGTAAGTAAAGCTTTAAGGCTACTCTTAATTTCCTTAACACAAATTCATAAAATATATAGGCAATCCAAGGGCGATAATCGATTTTAAAGTCAAAGGAGAAAAACCAAACTTTGTACCGGATGGCATGACAATAGACAAAAATGGACTTCTGTATATGGCTACATATGGAGGATCAAAATTATTAATAATTGACCCCAAGTATAAGCAAGAAAAGCCAAAAAATTATTTTTTAACAAAAAGTTTATTTTCTCAGAAACGGCAAGATACAATCTGAAATCGAATTTCCTTGCGAACAAATTACATCCTGCGCTTTCGGTGGCCCCAATCTAGATATTTTATTTGTTACAACTTCGCAGCAAGGAGGCAAACCCGCCCCAGCAGGAACTACGTACAAAGTGACAGGCCTTGGAGCCGTTGGACGTCAAATGAAAAAAGCGAAACTTTAAATTATATTTCGCTCAAAATACTCAATATATTTATGGAATAAGAAAATAAACAACTGCGAGAATTTCCTCATTTATTCTTAGTTGAGCTACATACCATGCTGAGGTATTTCTAAATTCATCCGACATTTTAAAATCTGCAATGCAATCTACAAGATATTTTTAAGCTTCCTTAGTCCGATTATCCGAATACTAAGGTCTAGATTATCCGGAAGCCTAAGTTTGAGGAATTGGATTGTCTTGGATTAATTCAGGGTTATGTTTACTAATTTCGAAATGATTAAAGAAATTATACAAGGTGATTGGTGCTTATAAATGATTAAGAAATTATGCTAGTTTTTCAAGAAACACTCTGTAATTTCCTTATTATACATCCTATGAAAGTGATGATAGTAAACATCTAAGCTTTCCAATGAGTGTTGAACCACACACTCCACCCTTTCATGTTGCTGGTTATAGGACGACAAATTAAAAAAATTGGAAAAATTTTCCATTTTAACGATTATCACGCTAAAATCCTAATAACTGTTATATTTTTTTGCAAGATTTGAAAACCACGAAATGTCCTACATACATGCAACCGTCTTTGAAATAAACCTGTTTTTATGATGCATAATTTCATTAATTTTCATCATTTTGCTTGGAATTGCATAATATTAGGCGTGATTTTTTTTTTATCTCAGTAGCAAGAAACAATGATGAATTTACCAAAGGATTTTGAAGAAAATTTAATGCTTGCTGCTCGCTTCTTGTGACAATAAAAGGCCAAAAAATCTTTTTGTCTAGTTTTCTTGAATTTCCCTTCAAAGTAATATGTGCAATTACTTGAGATTTTGCAATTTGTTAGAAAAATATTCTATACATTTTTAAGTACGTTATTCTTTTGTTTACACCAAAACAGTAATTTTCAAAAGCAATAGTTCAGAT
Organism: Dioctria linearis; assembly: GCA_963930735.1. Classification (NCBI taxonomy): domain Eukaryota; kingdom Metazoa; phylum Arthropoda; class Insecta; order Diptera; family Asilidae; genus Dioctria; species Dioctria linearis. The sequence goes on along the minus strand of OZ005742.1, from coordinate 50,566,891 downwards.
AGGTTTACAAAATTAAATACAAAATGCAGTGCTAGATAAGATTTCTGTAAATTAAACTGATTCTTAAATCATATTATCCCCAGAATAATCCAGTTGCGCAAATCTGCAAAATCAATATTTTTATTAGTTGAAAAACACTGAAAATTCATACTTATAAAATTTTGTTCACCTTTAACCGCTTCCGTTTACAGAATCATATATTTATATCGTAAAAAAGCCTATAATAAGATGTACAGCATTGTCTAGAAAGGAAATATGGGATGCAAAATATTAAGAGGAAAATTGAGATTGAGATGTTCGTGTATGTTACTCCTGAACATTTGCGGTCTGTAAATGGCAGGTAATCAGGGATTTATGCATATGATAATTATCATATTTTTAACATAATTTCAACTTGGGTACGATTATAGATGGTACAAGAACTAGGTATCGCGTTGTATACCAGAGCATAGTAGGTATACAGATTGTGAAATGGGTGGTGCATTCGGGATTGGATAATATGTATTAAAGCGTGTCGAGAGCAAATGTTGCGTTAATAGCAGTTTTGTATATTCATTTGATTTATCTCCTCAGCACGGCAGATGCATGAATAACTCGACGTATCCATCATTTAAAATGTTGTGGTCCATTCCGAAATGTACCACCCAGGCATATAAAATTTTAATAGTCTATTCTGGTAATGCATGCGACATCTAGTTCTTCTCGTCACGTCGTTTTCGGGATAAACGTATGTGACAGGCAGACAGATGGACGCATGAGCTATCTTATAATTGTTCCGTTTTTCCTTTTGTTCTACAAAACCCTAAAAAAGGAAGAAAGTCTATAAAAAAACAGAAACATCGGTTAAGGAGCAATATTTTAATTGTTTTAATCAATTACAAAGCGATTTTGAAAACTAAGACTAAGTGTGGTCGAAATGTTAACAACAAAGCTAATATGACTATAATTAACTTTTAAATAGTGTTAGTCACATTACAAGTAGGTACCACCTGAATTTCTTTATTAAATGCATAAGTATAAAATCCCTTTAAGGAAAAAATCTGTGTTCGGACAACAAAGCTTAATGCAGTTTCCCTAAATTATCTTTTAAAACTATTGCCAGAGCTTTCGGATCAATTGACAACTAATATAGAGGAGGTCGAAGTTAGTTTACAGACCTTGTATTCTGTAGACGGTGGTACATTACGTATATACCACAACTTCCTTCACTCTAAGGCCTATGATTTCATCCAGTTTATAAAAGTAAACATCCCAATAAATGTTTCGAAATTTACATATTTGACTTCAGCGGGTAATTTACAATCAAACGAATAGCATTTAAAAGCACAGATAAATAAATAAAAGCTTGGTTGCTCAGAACCAATGCTTTTGGAATATTTTTCTATGCTAACCGATATCTTCTGACAATGCACGGAATCAGAAATAAATGCCACCGAAATGTATTAGGGCTAGAGTTCTTGGTATTTAGTTAATTGTGATAAAGTAACATTTTATGCAACCCATCGTATCGATATTATTAAAGTACATGATACAATCTTGGCTTATTTCCATTTTCAAGTTTATCAATAATCCATAGAAACATTTTATAAGACACTGTAACTTCAACTAAGAGAAATTATATCCCGTCCCGAACCGAGACCCGAGACCCGAGTGCATACTCCCACAATACAGTCAGCCGTCCGCTCCGTTGGTATCGCGTAAACGCAAGCTTACTCAGAATATAAAAATAGATTAAAACCGGTAAAGCTATGTCGAAAACGCTAAAATATATTGTTATTAAACGATTAGCCGGCAGTTAAATGGTAAATATTACTTATCACAATATTATTGTTATCAGAGCTCAACTAATTAAAGCTGACCTGTCGATACCTTATGGTTTATACAGTGATAACATTCGATAATCAGTGAAGAGAATATCTGCCACTGTCAAAAGATTGATCAATAGTCTACTACTTACTAAACCTTATAAAAGCAGATCTTCGCTCAGTTGCTGGCTTAGTATTTTATGTGCTCTAGTGACTATAGAGATTCCTTTCGCTTTTACATTGCCTTTACATCCGGTTTTTTTTTTTTTGTTAATATATTTTGCTAACATTAGACGAAGGTAACTTGAATTTTGAACTGTTTTGTGGGTGTTTAATTATGGAAATAATATAATATGTATAGTAGCTACATACATACATATATTACCGCATTTACTGGATCTCTAATTGTGATTTGAGTTGTTTGTGTTGTTAGCTAATGAGCGATACTGTTGATTAGATAAAAACCTGTTCAGGGCACTTTGACTGCATATTTTTGCATATATATAGTTTTGAATTTTAATATCTTTGTGACTTTTTATTTTTTATAAACTTATTATATTATTATTATATTGATCCAATATTTAAAAAAAAAAAAAACACCAGCACGAAGGACTCACATATTTACATTCAATAGTAAGAAATAATATTTTTGGAGAAGTCCCAATTAAAACCCAATTTAAATGGGCTTGCATGACAACACAGTGCTTTGGTTGCCACGGCGACGCTGCAACAATGTACACAGACAGTAGTGCTTGTATAACAAAGAATTTAGATTATATGTACAATAAAAAGATGTGCAAAATGTTCTTATTGGACTTGATAGTGCAGAAACAAAACTTTAAAACATACCTACTTAAATTAACGTAAATCATTTCACGCTAATTACATATATAATTATGCAAAGTACAGAAAATTTCATCTTTTGTCGGTTGCGCACATAAATGTATATATACAAAAGCGAAAATTCTTTTCTACTTGCGCAGTCCCGCTAGTTACTCTTCTCTCTTCAATTAATATACGTTTTTCATGCACAATTTTTACTTAACTGTAGCGCTGTTTATGCACATATTATTCTGTCCATTGAAGATAGTAGTAGATGTGGAACTAATCCCAGGAGGGATGAAGCTAGCAATAAGTTAAGCCAAATAGTATATTTTTCTACTCTAGATGCAGTGTTGGGCGCAATCAACTACTTTTGTAATCAAATTATAATCAGTGCCGAAATATATAGGGTATAAAAATGAGATAAAGTTCGCAAATGCATAAAATCGTGCAACTTTTCGGTAGATTTTCCATGCAAAAGTTTTGTTATTCGTTATATGTACATATTATATTGGGACACTACTTGACTTGACAAAGTGTTCAGTTACTTATGCCATAGTTACCCAAGATTTTGTGAATTAAAATGGAAGTCCTGTCAATTTTTATATGTAATTAACAACACATTTTTAATAATTAAAATTCAGATTCAACTAAAGCGATTTTTGAAAATTCATTTACGAACGAATGATCATTGATTTTGCCAGTCTGTCTAGGGTATAAAAGAGATTCTTATACACGATTTTTGTCGTCCTCCAAATTTCTATTGGGCTGAAGAAGAGTTTTTCGAATTGTAAAAGTCTAAAAAATTGGTAATATCCATTTTACTAGCCGAAGTACAATTCTATAAAGAGATGCAAAAAATCATTTTAACGATCTATCTTTTTCAAAACAAATGGGTGGCATATTTTCGGGCATTCATCTAAATCTAGAGAACCGCAGAAATTAATCTTATACCAATTATAATTTCTTTTCGTTTTATTTAAAAATCAAGAAAAAAAGAAAAACCAAACCATTATATGTACGAGTATTATCTATCACAGACAAAATATCATCTGCTCTAGTTTGACAGTCTCGAACCATTCATTTTGCATAAAAATTCTTGGTATTAATGTATATTTCAAGCGGCTTTATTAATAGTCCATTCAGGCTATTCTCGGCCATAGTACTTAGTTAGAGCGTAAGTTTTGAGTTTCATCAAAACCGAAAAAGTTTCACTCCCTGTAGAACTACAAAAACTGTCATATTTTTTTTTTTTTTTTTAGTGTATCAATGACAGTACATACTTGGAAGTGCATTTACGTCCTAGAGTTAATGACTATACACTGATCCTAACATAGATAGATCGAATTTGTTAAAATGTGTTGAAATCAGTCCTTCAGAAGCAATAACATTGTACACGGGATCCAAATTGGATTATATGTAATGTAATCCATAAAGAATGTGGCATTTGTTATAGGAATTATATAATTAGGTATTGAGAAAAAAAACACATGTTGGAATCAGAAAAAATATCTTTGTCCATCGGTGATCGATATTCAAGCAATGATACTTTAATTTGCACTTGTATCCCAACTGTGCCATCAGCGCGTTTTACGATTCTGCTTTTATCGTTTAGAGGTTGGATACATTTGCTCTTATTCGGAAATCCCCTTTTAGTTACAAAATACCTTTTTTCAAAAAGTTTTTCTTTCTCATTGATGGAAAAGCCCCAATCTAAAAGCGTTACCATCATCGAAACTGCCACATCTTTTGACTTGGAGAAATAGTGCCTCGACAGAACTAAAAAATCAGCTGTATTGGACAAGAGGAAACTTGATAGGGTATTTAAAAGAAGAGAAGAAAGAGCTAAAATCAAAGTTCTAAAACTTAACTCAAAAATGTAAAAATTGTCTGACCATTTTCTGCATAACAGAGGCGTGCATTACGTGTTACTTGCGCATTTCATCTTTAGGAATTGACAATAACATTCTGAAATGCACAATTTATTTTTCTATATTTTAATTGATTACGTTAATCAAAAGTTATCACATAATTTTCGAATAAATCATATTTTATCGTCGTTTTCGAAGTTAATGGTAACAACATGTTTTGTCAATTCTATGTCTAAAATCGAAATATATTACATATATTTCTCTTCCTATCCTACTAGAGTTCACTAGCAATTAATGACAAAATAATAATAATAATAAAAAAAAAATTAGTACCTGTTGAAAATGTTACTTTGAATTTGACTTACGCTGTAGTGCAGTATCACCAAAGTTATGTCTCAATAAATCTAAAGTAAAAACTGGTATAGAAATACATAAAAAAATTATTTATAAATAAAGCAAAAAAGTGATTAATTATAATTGCTTCGCTGTAACACTACAATGCCGATTGCCAGTCATCAATGAGACTGAGGAAAAGCGTATTGATAATCGTTGCACCGCGACGGAAACCCTGAATACAAGCCCACACTTCTAAATGGCAACATAAATTATATCTTCACAGCAGAGCTTGATTGAATTAAAAGCACAACGCTATGATCGTTTAGACTTTAGTGTTTCATTTGTTTTACCCAAAAATCAGTCAAGTCAGTAAAGATCTAGCTATCTGCACGTAAAAATGTTGTTTACCGCGCTTAGTTTCATCATTATACAATTTTTACTTTTGCATCAAGTGGTTTTTTGTGAAGAGATTCGTGAGGCAGGTTAAAGTGTTTGGTATTTTCTTATATGAAATTAATTGGATGTTTAATTTTATGTTTATAATTAAAAAATCACAATCACAAGTTTAATGGACGTTCGTGTATTTTTCTCGGAAACTGTGCCAGATAGGAAAATGACACCCACTTGCTAAATTTGAAACGAGGAAGAGGAACATTCTTTCGTGACCTTGAATTACCTTCGAGGTAACTAGGTTTTGAAATCTGCATAGAACTTAGCTTTTTTTAAACCAAGATACTTGTTCGAAGTCGACGAACTCGATAATCTAAAGAAACGCAGTCAGTAAATTTTGGAGCTGAAAATTTAATACAATTTTCGCAAACGTGAAGTGTTAAACAGTATTAAGATGGAAGTCTTGCAGACGTAACTTGCAGCCAAAGTTAGTAAAATGTTAATTGAATTTGAATTTTCCAAAATTGGAATCAGGTAAACCACTTATAAATGATTTCACATGAAAGCCATCAACTATAATCTGGTTAAATGTTTGCTGCGAAAATTTGCTGTCGAATCAACGTTTCTGAAATTTCTTGTTCTCTTATATATACACATTTTCTCTGTTGTGAGGGTATGAGAAAATAAATGGTGAAACACGAGTAGCTCACTTTCTTAGCACAGTGAAACCGATCAAAAACAATAGTCTAATTGCTGATAATCGAGTTTCATTTTTTAAATAAGATTACGCTGATTAAAATTGTTGGATCTGCGCCTTACAAATTCACCAACATCTCAAGAACCGTCAGGTTTTCGAAAAAGTATCCGGATACAGTTCTTCATGAAATAGAATTCAATTGAGTCAACAACTAAGTTCAGTATCCTAAAACGAATAAGCTTAAAATTCAACGTCCCCAAATAATTTCTTTACACCTCAGCAAATTCGACAATGGGTGAGTTTCCACCTAGCACTGTTTAAAAAAATCAACTGAACGCTCTTATGAACTCTCCCCGGTCTGTGTAACATTTTTAATGACTTGAATTATAAAAAATGTTTCATAAATTAACTTTGTTTTTGTTTCAGATGTCATATACCGTCGAACCAATACCTGATTGCAGTACACAATTGGGAGAAGGCCCTCATTGGGATATCAAAAAACAAAGTCTGTACTTTGTAGACATTTATGGTGGAACTATTCATCGCTACTCTTATGCAGAAAATAAAGTTTATACCTGTAAAGTTAGTAAGTACAAATCATTTTATGACTAACTTTCCACCGTTGGTGGTGGCATCTGTTGGCAGCAGATTATTCACTGAAAAGCCATTCGAATGTTATAACTTTTAATATCAGCGAAAATGTTTAGTTGGTTCAGAGACCCGGAACTGTAAATTGCTTAAATTTTTTTTTATTTTATAGCCGATGAGGAAATGGTATCTTTCATCATACCAATTGAAGGTACTGAAGACAAATTCGCGGTGGGAATAGAACGCCGTGTTGGAATTGTACAGTGGGACGGACGTTCTAAAAATTGTAGTATTGAAAAAATCGCACTTGAAGTAGAAAGCGATCCAGAATATGAAAAAAATCGCTTCAATGATGCCAAAGCTGATCCACGTAGTCGACTTTTTGCTGGGACTATGCGACTAGAAACTTTAGGAGAAGACTTGTTTGAAAATAGAAAAGGAAGCTTATACCGATATGAGTCTGGTAAACCAATTAAGAAGCTGATATCTGGGATAGGAATATCTAATGGCTTGACGTGGAATTTAGCTACTAAAAAAATGTATTATATCGATTCTGTTGCATTGAATGTAACAGAATATGATTATAACGTAGAAACTGGCGACATAAGTAAATTTTTAGATTTTTTGTTGTTTATTTTAATATAAACTCTTAATATGTAGGCAAGCCGAAGGTATTAATTGATTTTAAAGTCAATGGAAAAAGGCCAAACTTTGTACCCGATGGCATGACGATAGACAAAGATGGATTTTTGTATGTGGCTACATATGGAGCATCGAAAATATTTAAAATTGACCCCAAGTAAGTAACGCGCAAAAAATTATATTTTTTAATAATAGTTTTTTTATCAGAAATGGCAAGATACAATCTGAAATTGAATTTCCTTGTGAACAAATAACATCCAGCGTTTTTGGTGGGCCCAATCTAGATATTTTATTTGTTACAACTTCGAAAATGGGAGACAAGCCCACTCCAGCTGGAACTACATATAAAGTAACAGGTCTCGGATCCGTCGGACTTCCAATGGATAATGTGAAAATTTAAATTATATATATATACACAATATAAAATTTTTTTAATCATAAGATATTATCGAAACCTGGCGTTTATCAGCTCCATTTAAAAATTCAGCATTCGATTACGTATCTCCCTTACATACGATTTGCACAAGCAAGCTCCCCCTATTTTTGACAAGATAATATTTGTCTTTGTCTGCTGTTACCACGCTAGTAAATATACTTGTCTCTCTAAATTGATATCTCATTTAAACTAAAACAGAGGCCTTATTTCAGAGCTCGATTTAATCAGAATCGAATCGACTGTAGAGACCCATTAGGCGAGGAAAATTGAAACAAAATTGTATGAAATCTAATAGCAAAAGTCTACAAGCCATATATATATATGTATATATATTATATTCCAAGAACAAGTGTTAGCCAATTTTATTGTCAACAGGACCAACTAATAGCAATAGTGTTAATTTGCTGCTTATCAAGCTCTGAAAGCATATTTACGACAAACAGTATTGAGGCCTGATCGCCGCCCCGGCAAGGTAGATGCTTTAAGTCTGAGCTTTAAGAAACTATTTTTTACTTCTACTTCTTTAAAACCGTCTGACATAGGGTTGTTGAATAAAACAATGTCTTAAAAAATATAGATTACACGTAAAAAAAACCAAACCAACGATGAACATCACTTGCACAATGCCCCAATGATTGTAGTGAGTATCTGTATTCAGCAGAATACCTTTTTAACTAGCCCGGCTGCTATCCAGGATCTAAGTGAAAAATGGAAAGAGGACACAAAAGGTCACACAGAAGTGAATAAGAGAAAAACGCTTTCTATCGAAAGGGCGTTAAAAAATTTATTTAAGTTTCTAAACGAAAATCAGAAGCTAATTAATAATTGTGTATATGAACGTTTAAATACAAAAACCTATTAAAATATAATGTAGGTTATTAGCTTATATTAAGAATTTTAATTAATTTATACACTGTATTATAATTATATAATATAATAAGCTATTAAAATTTGAAGAGCATTTAACCACTGAAATTACCGCTATATTTTTGGGCTTACATTTTGTCGTTGACAGTAACCATTTTCTGATGTTTATTATAATAAACATCTGGTGTTTTTGTAAAACTGTAAAAAATTAAATATTTAATCTGCTATGTTTTTATGTACTTCTATATACCAACCTTGATTATATTATTCTATATAATAGTAAAAAAAAATATAATGTATAAAAAGCGAACAAAACCAGTTTGCCGCTCAATTTAGTGATCCTGTATTGTATTGTACTTATTGCGAAACGTTAGAAGGACTGGTGCTTGGAGCACTTGCTTGAGGAATTGGTGCAGCAGTAACTGGAGGAAGTGAAGGTGGTGGAGCAGTGTACCAATATCCCTGAAAATTAAATTGATTTTACTTTAATTTATTACATTTTTTCGATTGAAGTTTTTTTAATACAATCTTACAGAATATAAATTAAAGGACTATTGAATGTTTCACCTATTTTGTACTGGGGTTGCTTACTTCACACTTCAATTTGGAACCACTTATGTAAACCGCTTCAATATTCTTGATTTAGATGAAGCAAAAAACGAGTAAGTTATTTTGATATTCAGTTTAAGAAACGGTCCACATCGTTCGAGTGAGGAGAACTGTGGTATAATTAAAAGGAATGCTTCGGACCTTTGAAATTTGATACAAAAAATTGATCATATATAAAAGAAATTCCCATATATGTACATATATCGCGACTTTAAAGTTTTGTAGGTAGGTTAGATTAGGACATCTAAGCTGGTTGCCTAAAGTATAGAACCAAACGTCTAAGTAGATCCTTTGTACTTTACGCAAAAATGGAATATTCTGCATTATTGTAAAAATGATAAATTAAAATTTTTATTAGTGCTTTACATATTAAATAAGAAAATAGCTTTGACAAAAGTATGGAAACTATTCATTTCTGGTAACCCGAATGACGAACATGAAAGTCGACTGAATTAAGATACCGGTTTACTACTTGTAAATTGTGTTATAGGCTTTCTTTCATTTTTAAGTAAAAATGACTGCAAAAAAGTACTTTAGCAGCCACCTAAGTTACTTATAGTGTAAAATTTTGCGCACCGACTGGAAATAATATAAATTGCGAAGGACTGCGGTATTTTGAAGGGAACAACAGCAAAATTATAAAAAAAAACATGGAAAGATCGCGGAAGCGTTGAAGTTGTTCCAAAATCTGGAGGACCTTAGAAGACAACAAAGCGTGTTGATAAAACGACTCTCAGTAGAAGATTCCTGACTGCTGAAGACATTAGGAGACTAGCACATGAACAAGATGCTAATATAAGCTCTAGGACTATTAGACGAAGGCAAAAATACCGTTGATATCCAAGAAAAATAAAAGGCTGCGAATTGCTTTTGCAGAAGAACCTTCCACCGTGTACAAAATTTCATCTCTCTATATATACATATATAATATAATATGAGCTCTCCACCCGATGCCTTCTCAGCAGCTTGCTTCCAAGTACATATATAGTGAAAAGACAAAGTTTTATATGACACCAAGAAGGGGTTGCCGATTCCAATTTTTCTTTCTCTAAAATCCTTGTCCTGACAATTACGAACACAACAATAGAACATTAGCCAAATTGGTCGAGCCGTTCTCAAGTGATGATGTAACATACATGCAGCAATTGATTTTTATTTATATATATGGATAAACCTTCTTTAAATCAGCGAAGTGTATCGTAAGACTTTATTCGCAAAATTGAAGGTTTTTATCGATAATTTTTATTTCATTATTCTAAATTTGTCTGTGTTCTATTATTTATTATTATTTCGTTAATCGTTAATGAAAATTATTTAGTATTAGCGCTGAGGGTTTAGAAACAACGAACTAATTTATGTATATGTTGAATCCAATTTAGCACAGCTAAATTACGAGTGTTCATAACATTAGCATGTACTGATACAATGTTCAATTATTTTCATAATAAATGACGAAGAAAATTAAGCAATTTTTTGTTGATATACGTAACCACAAAATTAATAGAAATGCTTCGAGATGATAATGGCAGAGAATAAACTTTTACTTGGAAGTGAAAGAAAAATTAGTGATCTTTATTCATACCATTTTCAAATTTGAAAGCAATACCAAAATTTTCAGGTAATTTAATTAGCTGCAATAAAAATGAGTGTTCATCAATGCAGCTATATTGATTAAAACAAATAGTTAAGCTCCATAAAAGCAAGTTATCTGTTGCCAACTAAATTACTGGATTGTAATTAATGAATAAATAATAATGATAAAATGAAAATACAAAACTATTCGATTGAACGTAAGTTATGAAATATTGCTTTGGGTTAATATTTACCTGATGTACCGAGGTTGTCGGTTGCCCAGATCCATTATTAGCTGAGTAATATACTGGTGAATAGCTCATATAAGTAGTGTAATGACCATTTTCTGGACTCTCTAGTCCAGCAGCTGACGAAGATTCAATGGCTGGATAATACGTTGGATGAGCTGGGTACGATGATGCCGGTATTGGAAAAGATTGCGCTGCTGGCGCTGAACCAACATAAGCCTGGTATGTAGCCCCATGATTTGTTGGGTGCAGAGAAGATGGTGGATACATTCCAAATGTCACAGGCATTATTGGTTGAGGAACAAACAAGGCTGGTTGCTGATCTCCTTCGTTTGGATATACAGATATGTAGGATGTATGGGTGCTATTCACAGGAGGAGACTATAAAATATATATTAGTTAATGGCATGAAATATATTGCAATTATTAAATTCAATTACCTGAGTATAATCGTTGGCTTCTGAAGTGGTTATTACAGAACTTGGGCTGGTCTGAATACCCTGATCTGTGGAAGCAATATTACTTGCCGAGTTTCTATTACCTGCGTTAGCAAAACTCGTATTATTTTTGTTTGAAAGCTTGTTAAAGTCGGTAGATGAGTGTCGACTTCCTCCACGATATCCACATTTGTCTCTTCTATTAAAATATCGGGAGTGAAATCGACGAGGATTTTGTCCTTGATTTGAATTATTAGAGACATTGTTATTATTGTCTGACTTGACCTTAAATTAATTAGTATATTATTACTATAAATTTAGTCTCTCAAATTCATTATGATATTTACCGACGATTCATTTCCACTTGCAATACTGAAATTATTCTGAAGAGTTGAGATTACTTTATTAAGGTCATCTTTTTTTTCTTCCTTTTCATATAACTGAGTATCTTTAATCAATGCTATTTATTACTATTTATTATATTTATTTACTTTTTTTATTACCTGCCGGATTAGCATTACCATATTTCTTATAGTATTCGCAACCAAGATTATAAAAGAAACGAACTGTTGCAACATCATTTGGCAAATCAGCTCCAGATTCTTCTTCGGATTTTATTGCAGAGTAGTTAATGCGACTAGTTGATGAAGAAGCCGAAGCATTACGGTTATTGCTCACAGTAGTTTCGGCTATACCAGTAGCTGATGCTGGAGGAGGAAAATATGGCGTTGGATAAAACCCATTCGGCCCTTGAGCACAATGAACGGGAGGTGGAACATATACATTATGTGGTACTGCTCTATTACCAGGAGGAAACGATGAATTGTACATGCAATAGTAAGGAGGTCCATTAGGTACTACACCATGAGAACCGGCGTGTATAATGCTGCTATCATACGAATATGGGTAATAATGCTCTGAAGGACAGCTGTAGCTATAAGAATAATTTTCTGTTGGCTGTAAATATTCTAATTCACTTCCGTCCTCCCGATTCATTTCTTGTTTTGTGATATCGGTGCATGATGAATGCGACATTCTCGAATTATTACTATTACGCCGATTTTTTTTAGAATTATCATTATTTTTTAGTTCAAAATTAAGCGGCATGGAAATAAATTCTATTGGAGCTGGTCTAAAGTTCTGAAATGTAGTGTATTGTTTTAGTTTGCATACAATATCCCCTTTTTTATCAAAACTATCTTCTTCAGCAAAGATATCTGTCGACGACTTCATTATATCGCAGCTATGTGTTATTTCCAAACTTTTGGTTTTCATGTTAACGTTTCGATGATTTTTTTTTAAATGATTTAATAAATTTTTTGTTGGATATTTCTCAACATGTCGTTGAAATCGAAAAGGTAATGGCCACGGTTTCGCCAGCTCAGAAGGTAAGGGTTGCAAATAATCATAAGGTACCTATTAATAGACAAATTATGTAAAATGATTCACAGGATCCACGATACAATCTTACTATATGCTTTTCACCCAAATCTTCAATATACACTAAGCATGGACCTCTGTCCGGAGACATTTCCTGAATATGGCAGGTATAAAAATCTGATTGCGAGTTTCGCAATTTGACGAGACACTTGACACCTACCTGAAAATCAATATTTTTATTATATTATATAATGTTAGTTATTGTATGACTATGTTTTACTAATATATTCAACATAATTTGTTATAGCAAATGTTAAGCACCATTTGGACCTAAAAGATAGAATTGAATTTAACTTCTGGGCCACATGAATTTAGAATCTACAAATGGATGCACGGACAAGATACTAGTGGACTATTATAATACAAAAAGTTTCCATGCAAACAAATATTTATAAACGAGTCTAAAAAGCGTCTATATAATACTTAGTTCTGTTTCTATGTCGCATTGCATATCATTTCATGCGGTGTTTGGTTTATGTTTAGTTTAACATACTAATACTAACACCGACTAAGTGATGAAAACGCATGTATTGTTGATCGTTTATTTATTAAACGTGTCCGTGCAGCGAGCTTGTGTTAAGCTGGTTCTGATAGTCATTATAGAAAAAGATGCATTATCCATGTTGTTCGAAATATAATCGCGGTCAGTAACTGCCTGAAAGGCTAAAGCAGCTGTATTTTTAGAAATGCATTCGTATTATGAAGTAATAAACGAAAGAAAAGCAACAATAATATGAATCACGAAAAAACCCAAAAAATTCCTCAGCTGAATGTAGATTCACAGAAAATTATTTGTTTTTTTCTCTGTCAGAATTTCTCACACACAATGTGCGGAATAAAGTAAGAAATTAAAAAAAAAATGATTTTCACTTTTTATAAAAAAATAAAATCAGAAATTAAAGGGTAAAAATGGAATGGATAAAGAATTGAGAACTTTATTTTCTACAATCTTTTACGTTTTCGGTACTTATGAAATTGTGCTAAGCAAAGCATCACATGTACGAACCTCTAACTTTTTAAGTTAGAATGAATTAGAGAATAATTGTTCTTGTGTTTCAACGCGTAATTTCATTCTCCTGTTAGAAAAATCTTTTCCTTAACATCTTTTGTCTGTTACGGCACTGTACTTTTTTGACTTATCTGTTTATTTTTGCAATCTTTTATGCAGCAAGTGAAATCGTATCAGGCGAAAAATAATTTACCACGAAAAGCTATCTTTCGATAATGCAAGATTACAAGATACAAAGGACAAAGTTTCAGAGCAAGTGACTAAAAAAGGGGGGTCTGAATCTATATATTTCTATAGAAAAAAAACACAAATTGCGAAATGGTGCGTTAAATTATGCAAAACTGGGTTTTCGCGAAAAGATTTATTAAGTACAGTTCAGAAAATAATAAAGGACGATAACAGAAAAATTCCATAACAGTTTGCCATAATCTGTTTTCCCCCAACTATGAGCCACAAACATTGAAGCGTATTGCGCGCATCACCTACTTGACTCAACCCAATAATCCTCAATTCCCTACCCCTTATTCTCTTCCTGCCAAGGCTGTGCTACGGCATCATAGTTTTGGCAAAAAAAAAATGAAGGTGCAGTTACAGAAGAACAAATTAAAGAATGGTTCGAGTTTCCCCATTACCTCAAATTGGCCAAGAATATGGTACTGAATGGTCCAACCAGCGTTTTAAGCTATGATAAAAGCAATTTTAGTCATGTCCGAAGACTGATAAAATAATTACCCTAAAAATATAAAAATGTGTTTCAAATTCAGACAACCAGTAAAAGGACATGTTAATGAATATTATCAATGGTATGCTAACTAAAGTGATTTTTTAGGACGCCCTGAATGTGGATGTATGAGGTCAGAATCTTCCTTGAATATGCGGCCAATTGTGTACATAAACGACTGGCCGAGGAAACTGTTAAAAACCAATAGCTTTATTTATAGACGGACACAGATCGCAGTTAACGATTGCCAGAGATTATAACATTTTTTGAAGAAATATTAAGCAAAAAAGGGAGTGAACACTAAAACAGTGGTAAATGTATTCAGAGATATTTCTTTTGTGATCTTCAAGTGTATGTTATTTCTAAGTACTGCCTGATGGCACTTGCAATCGGAACGTGAATTTCTTTCTAGTTCGACAGAGATGACTTCAAATACACTGATGTAATTTGTCAATGATCTTTTTAGATCATTTTCATGTATTCCAACTTCTACCAGAACTTACAGCTCAACGCTTAAACTAACTTAATTCTTTGATTTCGGACGTGTTGGACGAACATGAACAACAAAATTCGGAGGTTTTTAGTACTTGAGAGCCATAGAGTGGCTTTAGTTTCTGGTTTACAGTATGTGTAATGTCTTTTATTGACTTTTATTGTTATTAAATGTAATCATTTGAGAACAAATAATTAATATATAGATCTTGAATCATCAGCTTTCGCTGTGGCAATTATACAGTGTAGCTTACCTGCAAGTTACTACCTCCAGTATACCAATCTTTAAATCGCTGTTCCTTTCTAATTTCGCTCCATGCATCAAATTCTATGTTGCGATACATATCTGGATCTAAGGCCTTAGCTACTTTATAAGGAAAAGGTGTTATCCCTAGATTGTAGAAAAATTAAAATTAAAAAATTAATAAAAGTAATATCCCATAAAAACCTGTATTCAGTAGCTGTCGCACACAAGAAATATATTTTTCCGGTAAAAGAGCATCTACAGTGCGAGTAACTCGGTGTGTTTCACATTTATAGTTTTCCATGAGGCACATTTCTTGGTTCAATGATTCAGTAAATTGTGCAAAATTGGAATTATGGAAATGACAAAGTTTGTAATTTTCTAAGATACAACATGTATCTTCCGGTCGATTGAATTCAAAAGCACGTCCATCATCTAACAATATACGCTTTGCATAGTTACCATCATTTTCAGATTCAATAGCTGCATAATCGAATGATGTAGCATGCAGCATTTGTTCAACGGCAAAAGACACATCAGGAAGTTTAAAAACACGTTTGTACAATATTTCGTAACAAATAGCTAGGAATAAAAAAAGCATATTACATAATTCTAAATTTATTATAATATATAACATATTTTATGTAAGGATATAAGGATGGAGGATTAAATGCATATTTACAAAAGGAATTAACAACTTTAGAGTAGACTTATGATTTTTTATATATATGCTTTTTTGCAGGCCGGTAAATCTGCAAACCAGCTCTTCTGCAATTTTAATTTGATTAGAAGAGACCGTACATTCAACTAAAATCCTTTTTTAATCAAAGAATCATCTCTTCGTGATGTTTTTCGGGGTCTTCTTCCAAAATGCACACAAGATCGATCACCTCATACTTTTTGCTTACCCGCGATATACTTACTAATATTCAGGCCTACCGGGGAATTCAATTCGATCAAATCTATATCGAATCGAATTTTTTCAAGCAGCAGAAGATTTTCCAAATTCAATAAAAAGCAATTGCCAGTTATTTTTGATTGACGCTGAAGAATATTCGAAGCTATCAATTTTACTAGTAAAAAATGGTATATGAAAAACACCCGAGTTACAGAATTCAGAGTGGAGAGTTAAGTGTCAAAAGAACTCTCATATTCACAACACCACAACTCTCCGTGTTAATGAGCCCCTGCTGGAAGGTGAGCGTGAAACAAACGAACACTTTCTGTGAGCTTGTTCGGCCTTTTTCGGAGCAGGCTGGATATGCTAGGGTCTGCCCTCTTATCTGTGGATGAGCTTAAAAACCTACCTCATCAAGATCTGATGCGCTTCAGTAACAAGAAGGGTTTTGGTGATGAAGTAGTTTCTAGAAGGTTAGCAGAATGGGCCGCCCTGGCCTACGCCGATTTCTCGTCCCTGCCTTAAAAAACTACAGAAAATCAAGAAATTGTAATTCTGATGCTTATATCTGACAGCCGCCAAATTATGATGATCTCATCAACGAGCTCATGAGTAATGATGATCTATGCAAGTTTGATCTTTGAAGTGGCTTTTCGCATATATTTCTGGAACGGTTCGTCGTCGGACAGAAAAAATGATTATAACCAATTTTATATGATTTTGTATTCTGAAGAAGTAGTACAATAAAAATGTCTAGGACTGATCGTTTTCACAGTATATGTAAAAAACATAAATTTTTATATAACAACACCAAGAGGTTGTCCGACTTTGCCCATTTTTAAAATTTTATTTGTTATTACTATAAAAACATCATGTACCAAATTTCAGCTCTCTATGTCAACGCGTTCTCAGGCATATAGATTTCATTTAGGGTATAAAAATGGTACAGAATCGCACATGGGAGTCTTTCTAGACAAAGCTGTTAAAATCATCGTTCTGAAAACGCCTAGAGTGCCTTTCGATCGCAGTAGTCCGATTACAGATATAGTCTTAATATTATGATTTTTTCTTTTTAAGTGATACCTAATCATTAGACATCGGATTATGTGCATTTGTATGTTTGCATATGCAATCGCATGAAATTGCATTTGCAACGTTATTGCATATTATAGTACTTTCTCGTTTATAGTGCATAAATTCGGCAAAAAAGGTTGAGTTTATCAATTTCAAATGCTTAGATAGTAGGCGAGAAAGATGTGAAATACCCGACGCGTTTGAAAAATAGAATCCCAAAACCTTCCTCTTTATAATTCAATTACTGCAATCATAGAAAAAATGGTGAATGTGATCCATGCACTTGCCGACTCAATTTCGGTAAACTCTAAGATACGTTGACACTATTCTTGCCAAAAATCCGCGTTGTGAAGCAATTAATCTAATAAATGCTTACAAATATCAAAGCTTGCATAAGGTGATTTCTGTGGATATGGCGCCAAATTTTAATTTTTGCCCTCTTACGTCGGTAGACATACATAGAATGTTCATTTTCGGTTCACAAATTATTATTAAGTGACAAACATCATAAATTTTAAATTGAAAATTTAGAAAAGTATATTGAATTATACTGTTATAAAAACTATAACTAATTTAATTCTTGTTGATTTTTAAATATTACTACAAGATACTGTTGGTTTAAATTGTTTTGTAGATTTAACTCGTGTGTTGATTTAAACAACAAAACAATTATCACTAGAAAGTTGTTTCTTTTTTGACAGTGCATATTTTGGCTTTTTTTGTGCATATTTTAGCATTTTTATGTCTACTAATCATATTAAGCGATACTTTTCCTTACCGCCAACATTGTCCGATTCAATAGAATCAAAAATAGTTTATGTTATAAGATGGCCATCCTTACGGCTAAAGGCTCGAGGAGACTGTTTCGTTCGGTATGTTTAGCAAATATTCCAATGAAGATGTGGAAAAAATAGTAAAAATACCATTGGTAATTAATTAATATTTTCTTCGTTATTTTTCAATTTATTTGTCCATCAAATTCAAATTGCAAAGGTAGTCGGTGGACGTAACATAAGTTACCTTTAAGTTATTATGCAGGCGCGGAAAATAATCATGATTTTTTAATTTTTTATAAGATAAAATAACAAAAATATCTGAAAAATATGTAAAAAATCCGGATATCTTGCCGATCAAAGTATAAAAAGCGTACAACTTCTGATGAATTTACCAAAGTAATTTATCTAGAACCCTGACCTATTTGATAATCCTGATAAATAATTTCGAAGTAAACAACAAAAAAAAATGTTGTTCAGTCTTGGAGGAATTACATTTCGGCCAATAATCATATTTCCTACGATACCTGCAAACCTGCACTGAGCTACACTGAGACTTTTTCTGCACATGCATGATGATTATGGAAACTTGTCACCACAACCCCAAATTGAAGAAAATATACGAAAAGATTAATTGATATCATATAGACTACCTTCTCTTTCAAAATTGGAAAAGGAAAAGACAAAGGTAGAGGACAGACATACTCCATTTCAGTGCTATATAGAATAAAAAATATAAAAAATTTCCAGACTTACCCTGACAAAATGCTGCAATTTCTATAAATTCGTTTGTAAAAACTGAATCAAAGTGCTTTTCTGGTGTAAAAAATACACGAAAAACATTCTCGTGGTAAGATTCCTGTACCATCCAAGTGCCAGTGTTAAATGCTTCAAAAAGTAATACGTTGCGCCTAAAAAAACACCATTGAAATATGTATTGTCAAAAATTAAGTATTCCAACCCATATAGGTAAGCCATTGCCCGCAATTCTACGAAAGTTCCAAATGTTTTAGGTTTAGACATTTCATCTAAATATTCGTCAATATTTCTGGCCAAATTCTTAAAGAAAATTCACAAAAGTAAATCCCTAGCAATATATCTAGTATATTATAATACAATAAAGCGTAATATTCAGAAAACGGATGATTGCCAATAACAATGCCTATATATTGTCACTTAATTTTTCCGTATGCTGTTCCAATTACTACTGGATACTACTTGTCTTATATAATTATAACTTTATTTAAATCCTTACTTGTTGATACGTATTCTTATGGGTACGCATATAATCCACACATGCTTGTCGAATAGATAAGTGATGATGCTGCGTATCATACAATTGTTCAGATATAGTTCTAAATAAACATGATGAGTCACGCGCAGTATGCTTCCTATAAAATCCCTTTGGTTCCAAATACTGATCAAATGGGTCAGGAGCCTGCCTACTTCCTGAAGTGAAAGGACGCTGCATTTTTTATCCTAAAAAAATATATTAAGGGTTTTCTCATAAACGTAAAGTACGAATTAAGAATTCAAATCAATATGCATATTTATATAAATTATTGTTCATATTATGTACATATATGGTCTATCAAAGTCCTCTTAAATTTAATTACTATGTAATAAGGTTAAAACAATCAAGTAAGATAAAATTTAGAATGGTATTGTTGGTGTTTCTTGGTTTTAGATTTTTTCCGAAAAAGTTGGGTGATGCTATACCAGTATTATATATTTTAATATCCGCAGAAGGTATCAGTATACATGGCGAGTTTGAATTGGTGTGGTTATATATAAAACATGAGCTAGATTAAAGATATTGATATAGGAGGAGAAAGGGAGTAAACCAACGAATGTCGAACTATCACTATACCACCCCTAGAACATTATGTATAACAACAGGAATGCTTATAAGCAGAACTCATGAAGGAGCAGTCAAGATATTATCGTCGTTGATGCAAGTTACTTGTCATTTTTGTGCTTGCATCTCATTTGCTCTGCATTTTCTATCCTTCGTTAATGTCGTTCCCTTCGAGATATTATGAGAGGAATAAAGTTTCGCTAGTTTATATGAATTTTATACGATACCCGCATTCCTGTCTGATATATGTTCTAAGCCACCACCTCCTGTCAGTTATAGGACGTTAAATAAAAAAATTGGACAAAAATTCAAACTCTTTTAAATTTTAATGATTCTTCCCACGACGAAATACCTGATAAGCGTTACATTTTCAAGATCTAGAAACGTCAAGGTGCTACCTTTCATTTGATTCCAACACATGACCCACTTGCATGCAACCGTGTTTAAGATAAACCTGTTATATAATTTCATAAATTTCGCGTAAATTTGCATGAAATTAGGCGAGATTTCTATTTCAGTAGCAAAATTAATGAAATATAGAACTAGGGCTGATCATTTTCATACGTAAAAAAGCAATTTTTGTATGGCAACACCAAGAGCGGGTTACCTGATTTAGTCCATTTTTGAAATTGTATATATGTATTTCTATGAAAATGCCATGTACAAAATTTCAGCTACGTCAACACGTCCTCAGCTTAGATTATATATAAATATTTATAATCTAAAGGTTTTCAGGCAGTGTAAAAAACGAAATTTTTTGTATTGCAACCCTACGGAATTACCATACTTGCCCCATTTTCGACACTAAATCTACAAATTTTTTTCAAGGCTGTGTGAAAAATTTCAGCTCAAGGATGGATCTCGGTTATTGGGAATGTTATGACCCTATGGTCATATCGCTCATATAATCGCCATTTCACACGTGTACCAACAGATTTCGCGTACAAGAACGACTGAGGCAAAACATTCTTCGCTATCTACCGTGCAAGTACAAGTAATGTATGGGCGTTGTTTCGTCTGTGCAATTGGCACATGAAACCGTTTTCCGGAGCTTTTGCTCCCATAAGCAAATCAAGAAAATAACTGTGGCGCAGAGTTGAGCGGGTAGACCACAGTGGTTTTCGGATTTTGTATTGTCCTGTCAGGAAGTAGTATCAAGATAGTCCAAAAATAATACATCTAATAATAGTAATAAAAGTTTGTTAACTATCTTTATTCAATAAAACGCATTTAATAAATAATAGTGATAAATTAATGTCGAATTTTTCATTTCTGCTTCCCGTAATTCACTCCACGTTATAAAAAGAACATGTGTATCTACCAGCACTTCCTATCCTGTTATCACTACAAGAGTACAAGCGGACGGACGGGCAGACATGTAAGAATCAAAATAACTTTTAATATTATGCCTGGATGTCAATACATTTTGATTTACCATCCTTGTTTCTATGCGTTACTAACTTTACTAACTAATATTAGATAGGTACTGTGTAACACGTCATTTGGCGACAAATTTTTATCAGTGAATTTTTTTAGAGGTTTCGGGTTATATTGACTGAAAGACGTTTTGAATTGTGTAGTGATAATTTGCAAAGGCAACGACAGTCAAATATTTAAGAAAAATATTAATCTTTCCATGTATAAATACTTCAAAGAAGTAAATAACTGCTAGTGAGAAAGCGAAGAAATTTCGAAGTTGAAAGTTGGTCAGATCGATGGAATTTAAAGCGATCAAAATTGTCGCCAAATAACGTCCATACAATTGAGAGATGAATCGGCATACCTTGACCATCTGTTTGTATCATGGTGAAAATCGAAATTTGTGTATGGCAACCCTACGAAGGAGTTACCTGATCTGGACACGGACACGCAATAATCAAAATAACATTTATTATTGTGCGTGGGTAGGTGTCAGGTCCTTTTTGCTTGCTCTACCATCATGTTTCTATACACTACAAACGGAATGACAAACTTGAAATTTAAGCAGCTTTCAAATTGCTATCAGATGTCACATAATGAAGGACGAGTTCCGCCAGCATAAATAATGTCACTACACTTACCCTGCTACAGTGCTGAGAATTAAAATAAATAAAAACAATTGCAAATATCTTGACCACGTATTCAAAAATTCTTTAGCGTATCCAAATCATTAGAAGGGTATCCTTATAGCTAAACGTTATAGCTAAACGTTACACAAAGTAACCATTTGCTACGATTGTAGCCAACGTGGCAACAAAAACACTGACATGTTTATAAATGGACTGACTGATTTCCCGTTTCATGTGGCAGCAGTTCTGATTTCAGAAAGTATGCTCTCACTGTCAATACTACCAATTGTCGTAAACTGGCGCGATGTTTACTATATTTAATTTTTTTGGAATTTATTTATATGCATGTCAGTGGGATTTCTCGAATTTACCACAAAAGTATTTGGGACTATTTGCATTGTTAAATGTTAATTATGAGTCGAAGGAAGTGTTTTTTCAAGGCTGTTTTGGTTGGAAATATCCATGAACCTCAAGCAATTTCTCGTTCCCAATCATTACAGTTCAGAGAGAAGAGACAGGAATATGAAAGTGATGCCATTTGCTTTCATGCATTTTTGGTTCAACGAGCAGTGATTTTAAAATAATGAGTTTTGAGGAAATACGAAATCATAAAATAATTTATGATTTACAAGACAGGACAAAAAAGACGTGGTTTGGATTGTTATTGCGAGGCGCTTAAATACAAATGTTATAGTTGTGATATTTTGCATTTAGTTTGATTTTAATTTGGTTAATTCCTGTATTTTCAGCTTTTTTTTCCACACTTTGGCCCATTGCTTCTCTTTCAATATAATATAAAATGTTCTCGGTAAAAACCTCGCTTTTGAAACGCTCGAAACAAATAACAAATGAAATTTCAATATCTTCTTCTTTCACAATCGCCGCTAACTGCCAGTCGTTGAAATTGTGTTCTCAATTCTTCGACTGCCTGTTTTGACAGCGGAATTTCCGCTGCCGCTCTGTTGGAGCAATTGTGATTAAGCCTAATAGATCCTATAATTTTGATGGATTAACTCAAGTATTTAGATATTAGCCGATGACATAAGATAGCTTCTGTGTAAAATTGCGGGTCAACAATGTATTAACTTCCCACAGCAGACATCTTTCACTGGTGAATGCTCGCCCTATCTTCCAGCGTTCATCGGGGTAACCCTGGGGTCTACTCTAGGACCATTACTGTTATATTTTTATATGTACATAGTTTGCACTAGTCAGGTGCCTTAGAATACAGAGAGAACAGGAAGTGTGATAAGCTAAAACTATCGTAGTGTAGGTAGTGTAGTATGGTTGTGTTAGAATTTGTTACCGCTATAATAAATGGCAGTACAGGCATTTAGTATGAATCAACATAGAGCGGGGAAGATATGTTGGAAAAAATTGCGTTTCTCCCAATGAAAATGCTCTAACTACGCCAACGCCAACACCTCATGAGTTTCTAAGCTGTTTCAAATGTAAACAAATCAAGTAGATGACATACATTTTTCATAAGGTTTATCTTTCTTCAATATATTCTGTCTTAAGAAAAGCTTCGCTCATGTAAATTAGTTTTATAGGTATCAACACTTCCTGTTCTCTATATTCTGAGACGGGCACCGCGACTACTACTGATCATCTTATGTCGGGTCAATTTTTGGGTGCATATTTACTCACTTATAGGTATATCTATTTATACTACAAACTAAATTTCATGCGTTCCCGTAGTTTAACTTGAATTATGAATAATGTTTGGATTGCCAAGTAAATTCATCTTAACTGGGCCTCGGCCAATACACACTCGAGTAAATCCGCTGTGGGGTGCATTTCAATTAACAATCGGAGCAATTATAAGAGCATGTCCTAAAAACCTAACTATAGTTAAGACTAACTTACAGAGCACAATTAAGAAGATTTGATATTTCATATTTCAGTCGGTGAACGCGCCACGTAATGGCAATGAAAACCGTAATGACACTATAGAATTTTCACACTAAATTTATATTAAGCACCCGCTTGATATTAGCACTATGTAAATCTGATACTGTTTTGGGCATAAAATTAAAAATAAAACTAAGAAAACTTAGTTTTTTTTTTCATTATTATAAATACATAATTTTATCAAGTGCAATGGGGTCATGTTGTACGAGAAAGCCTCTTTTAAGCCCTGTGGTACGGTAAGAGAAAGTTTACTTCTATGCTCAACAATGCATTTCCAAGTTTAAAGATTTCGTCTGGTAAAACGTAGTTGTGTTAATACTAAAATTTACTTTTTATATATAGGTATTGAATAAGTATTGCAAATATAGATAGTCTTGTTAAGTTCTTGCATTTGAATTTATCACACATCGAAAAACGTTGTGTTGTTGGGTAAAATAAACACAAAGCCCTTTAATCCCAAAATTTCAGTTTGTATTAATAAAAGAAATATCTGCGTAAAATTGCAAGCAACTTTTACCAAATCCTTTCTTGGCATGTGCAATGCTAATAAGAATTAAATATTTAAAATTGAGTTGTTTCAGCCTGCATGATGGCGGCAAAGAGATGGCTGCATAAAACATGTCGGCATTTTAGGCTTCGGTTTGAATACTTTTTTACTTATTTATATCTTGAAGAGAAAAAATGATATGAAAATAAACCAATTTAGCTAGGTTGTCGTTATTTAAAGTTATTACTAATTTTCTCTATCTTAAAACTATAATAATTGCAATACAATACAAAAGATCAACAACATAGTTATACTTAATTAAAGGAATAATATTAGCAAAACAACAAAAAGCTATTTTTACGTAAATAAGATTTGCAACCACTGTTTCAAAATTGTTTTCATCGTTTCAGAAAATAAATAACATCTTACTCCAAAGCATTCGAAGGGGCTAATCTAATATTTTACAATTTAAATTGAACTAGATATACTAAATATTCTTTTCAATTGCCTTCATAAAAAAATATATATTCGGCATTTATATGATCAATAAAGGATCTAACGGTAAAAAATGCCTTCATTTATAACTGTTTAAAAGAATCTCCAAGTAGCCATTTTCAGGTGACTTACCTACTGTTTTCCAATATCAAAAATACTCTGTACCTTCAAAGTGGTAATTTATTTTAACAATTTAACAATATAACACTGAAACACTATTTAAACTTATAAAAAAGTGCACATCGCACGTTCAACTTAATCAGAAGAAAAGAAACTAATAAATTATTTAAATAACTCGAAATCAAATTAAATGGGTAACGGGTTAATACCTAATGATGGAAAGAAATGAAAATGTATATCATAGCTTCGTTTAATTTTTATCCACATTGCGAGGTGCAGGCGACACGAATTCACGCACTTATACCACTTCATCCAATAATTATCTCAATTGAATTGTTATTGTATTAATATTTCGCATACTAATTAATCTCATCCATGAAACAAATGGCGAAACCAAAGAATCCAAATTCAAAGAGGAAATCCTATTGGCCAATTTGGGGTTTTTTTTTATGACGATTGCTTGGTTTACACGATAGCCAATTTTTGGAATTAAACTATTCAACCATTTTATCCAGAACGATTAAAATGTGACATTTCCATAAAATATAGATTAAATATTTTAATATTTTTTCCATATAGCCTATGCTTTTTGCTATATAGCCCGGGGGTTATGCGAGATAGTACAACAAGCTTGCAAGCCTGCTTTCAAGCGCGATTTTAAATTTGACAGCTTGATATCTTATCATCTTGCATGCAAGTTCATTTAAAAAATTTCATTGCGACGTAAAGTCTTGTGTATGTTGAATATTTTAGCAATAAAGGAAGAAGCAGAATCGGAAAAACAGAAGAAAAAGGAGAGGAAGGTGTTGGTAAATGAGGTAATGCAAATGATCTCAGAAAATTTCTTTTCTCTCAAGCATTACTTTTCCGCCATCTTGAAAACTGTATAATGTCAAATTACTATCACCTTAGCTGCCATAGTTTTTCATTATTCGCTGAAAGCTAAGCTGCCTGCTGAAGTATGGCAGTGCAAGTTGTAAGTTTTATCGCTGGTAAAATCGAAAGCAAAAATTTTACTACACAGTTCACAGTAAAAACTAAAGGTTCTCTTTTTATAAAATAGTTGATTGATTATAGGTTTAAAAGTGTTTTATCAAAATGTGAAAATAAATTACTCTTTAAACTTTAAAAACTTTTTAAACGTGTGTAAATTTTGTAATTTTAATTTTATAAATGTCGGTGTGCGGTCAAAGTTAGTTTCAACATATTATTTTTATTTCTGCTTAAATAATTAATTTGGATCCGGATTTCCTAATATCCGGATACCGATGAGTTCCGGATCCGGATCCATATTATCCTTTTCATCAACCAAAATATAAAACTTGTCCGCTATAGTCAAGATTGGCGTATCGATTTGCATCGACGTCGATTGAGTCGCCCTCCGGAGGAACGTAGAAACATCTTTTTTTTTTGCAACCCAGGGGAGAAAAGCGCAATTACTAAATAGAATATGCTGGAGGGGTTAAAAAAAGAAACAAAATTAAGAAAAGAGAAAAGTTTCGGATTCGGTGGTTTTTTTTCAATTCAAAATCTGGTACGCGCATTGAATGCAACAATTGTGTTTTTCTGATTTCTGAGTTAATTTGATAATTAATTTAATTGAAAAAATAAGAAAGTTTTTGTGAAGTGTGAAGTGTAATGTGAAGTGAAGAAGAACATTAATTTATAATTTTGTTTGGTTTGTACGAATAATTTTGATTTTTGATTTGAAATTTGAAAGCAAGCAACAATATTTAGAAAATAAAATACAAGTGTAAGAAGGTTTTCTTATTTATGTATCTACATATTTGAATTTAGCAAGTTTTGAGTTTCAATTTCCTTGTTTGGTTTCATTATTTGAAATTTGAAGGCAACTAGAGTAAGAAGGTGTTTTCTTATTTATGTTTCTATTTTCTACGAATCGAATTATCATATTTGAATTTAGCGAGTTTTCGAGTTTCAATTTCATTGTTTGGTTTCATTATTTGAAATTTGAAAGCAACTAGAGTAAGAAGGTGTTTTCTTATTTATGTTTCTATTTTCTACGAATCGAATTATCATATTTGAATTTAGCGAGTTTTCGAGTTTCAATTTCCTTGTTTGGTTTCATTATTTGAAATTTGAAAGCAACTAGAATAAGAAGGTGTTTTCTTATTTATGTTTCTATTTTCTACGAATCGAATTATCATATTTGAATTTAGCGAGTTTTCGAGTTTCAATTTCATTGTTTGGTTTCATTATTTAAAATTTGAAAGCAACTAGAGTAAGAGGTGTTTTCTTATTTATGTTTCTATTTTCTACGAATCGAATTTTCATATTTGAATTTAGCGAGTTTTCGAGTTTCAATTTCATTGTTTGGTTTCATTATTTGAAATTTGAAAGCAACTACAGTAAGAAGGTGTTTTCTTATTTTTGTTTATATTTTCTACGAATCGTATTATCATATTTGAATTTAGCGAGTTTTCGAGTTTCAATTTCATTGTTTGGTTTCATTATTTGAAATTTGAAAGCAACTAGAATAAGAAGGTGTTTTCTTATTTATGTTTCTATATTCTACGAATCGAATTATCATATTTGAACCAACAATTTATTTAGCTTTCTGAGTTTCCTTGAATTTTAAACAATATATAAATAGTATTGATATCCGACAGCATGGCATATTTTTGCTGTTATAAAAACTGTCCTCAAAAATTTAGAAGGGGGGATTATCAAATTCATCTTTTTGCAGTTCCCAAACGATTATCGTAGAAATGTTTGGCTACACTATAGTGGACAACCATTAGGTGCGAAAAGGCTCTCTAAAAATCATTTTTACGAAAAGGACGTTATAGATCATGCGAAAAGAAGCACTTTAAATAAAGCGGCCTTACCAAAGCCATTTAGTTGAGTATGTTGAGGCAAGCATGGACGATGTCTGCTTAGCAATGCTGGGTACTACAGTTGAAAATACCCAGCTAGCTGTAAATAAAACGGGGAATCCTAAAACATATCGTAACAGGAAATATAAAATTTTAGATCAGTATCGTTTTTTTATGAGACACCTATTTGCAGTTCCCCAGAAAATCTAGATTTAGAAAGTCTACTTGCAGGAAAAAGCGAGGTTGTGAAATATTTTGTACGTTCACAGCTTATGCATAAAGAAACGACTAAGTGGACAGGTAGAGAAATAAACTTAGCGTTAAAATTTTATAACGAATCCCCAGCTTTCTATAAAGATATGCTAAATTTGGGATTTTTATTGCCCCAGACATCCACCATTCTTAAAAGGCATAATTCGATGGTGGGATTGGGCACATTTAAGTCCATTAGTATCCAGTATCCTCCTGCTGATGGTACGAGGACTGAATAAAAACTATAGTAGGCTATGTGGCGGGTAACGTTTTCGGTGAGGATTTAGCATTAATTTTAAAAGATGCGATTTCCAAACTGCTGGAAACTGGTTTGGATATATAGGCAATAACTTGTGACCAGGGAGGTAACAATAGAAAGTGCTATATGCTTTTAGGGTGCACGCGTGAAAACCCATACTTTTTCGTAAATGACATTAAAATATATGCGTCTTATGATATACCTCATCTTTTCAAGAGCGTTAGAAATAATTTGTATCATAGTAATATTATTTCTAATGGAAGGGAAATATCTTGGGATATAATTCGAAAGGTTTACGATATGGATAGTGGGAACATTAGAGCAATGCATC
Source organism: Dioctria linearis (assembly GCA_963930735.1). Lineage (NCBI taxonomy): Eukaryota > Metazoa > Arthropoda > Insecta > Diptera > Asilidae > Dioctria > Dioctria linearis. The sequence goes on along the minus strand of OZ005742.1, from coordinate 50,538,319 downwards.
GGCTTACCGATACACATATTAATCCCGAATATTTTCACCAAGTACCTGTTGAGCTTGCGACCCAGATATTTAGCCACTCGGTTGCTTCCGCGATTTTGGCAGCTATAAGTTTGGATAGTTTCCTGGAATCTGCCGAAAAATTAGGTGCAAGTAATACGGCAGAGTTCATTGCGAACATGAATACACTATTTGACCACCTAAATAGTGTTTCAGAATTCAATAAGAATCCTGAAAGAAATGCTCTATCGCAGAGAAACAGTAATACGATCGAAAATCTTTCTTTCATCTTTCATCTTTCATTAATATCTACAACGCTTCAAGTACTTTAATCGCAATTATTTGCTGTTCTCCGTTGAGGAGTTCTATTCTCCATGTCCGAACGTCTTCATCAGATGTTGGCCAAATCTCCATGAGACCACCCTATAATTCAGTTAAATTGAATTGGTTTAGAAATACCGAAGATATGAGGTAACATCCATAAAAAATAAATCAGTGGAATGGATAACCTCCTTTTTTGGAAGTCGATAAAAAAAGATCTATGATTGTAATACCTTTTACTAGATTCTTGCAGATCTTACAGAAAAAGAGAACTTGAGGAACTAAAATATTCTTCAGCTATGGATAATGTAATAAATACCTTCGCCGCAAAAAAGCAAGAAAAGTACTTATTTGACCACTTAAATATTTTTTTAGAGTTGAATTTTTAATAGGTATTGTTGTTTTTGTTATATTCAAGTACATTCTTACATATATTATGTTTATGTGACTGTTAGTGTAAAAAGGCACCAGGAAATATTTATACAGGGCATTCTTAGGGCTAGCTACGCCAGTAAGTATAATATAATAAAACGAATAACTTTTAATAAAATTTTAATTTGAAAATTATTTACATTAACAAAAATTATAAAATATTAATTTAATATGATTGCTTTTAATTTCGTTAGCTGTGTACTCCGCAAACGATACTCTAGTACTCTTGAAATTTTGCAAATGACAGCTCTGGTCTCCGGTCTCCCGTCGTGTGTTTTAAAACAAATCAAACAGGTCTTCAGGTTCGGGCTCCAGGTTCGGACTAGAATATCCGAAGTTTGTTCATTTGTCGTCTCCAGGTCTCCAGGTATTCTGGTCAGTTAAGTGTAGGTCTAGTCGGAAAGGAATAGGAATAAAGTGGAGTGAGTTTGACATATTGTTACAAAGAATTTAATAAAAAAATTAATAATTAATATATGGATTTAGGGCAGAGAATTTGTTTCGGCAATATAGTTCTGGTTATTTTTGAAAAAAAAATCACATAAATTCGTTGTTTTTATCACGTAAAATTCGTACATATTTTTTAAGCTTTTTCACTTTTCCCATAACATAAAAATGTTAATAACTTTTGAGATAATTCTTTCTAACAATCTCTTGCTTGACAATTAAAAAAGGTCTTTGAAGATCTCTTGAGACCAAACTTCAAATTACGTGTAAACTTCGAAGATGTGTCTCTGGAGACTTTTTTTTATTATGGTCTCCGGAGATCTAAATTTTTGGTTTCCAGAGACTTTTGTCTGTTGCCGTGTAAGCATTTCGGAGATTTTAGTCTCCCACAGTGTATCTTTACCTTTATGTACATTCTGTAGATTTTTTTAATACATCAAAAACGTCTTCGAGTGACCCCTTTCTCGATAGGTACCTAAAATAAGGTAATTTTTGTATACAAAAATCATGAATGTGTTCCCAAGTTATTGTAATTACGAATAGAAGGCGGACGGACATGCAGAAATCAAAATAATTAATAAAATCATACCTACGCGTGGGTGTCCAATCCATTTGACTTTACCAACATTATTTCTATGCGTTACAAACGGAATGATAAGCTTAGCATACTCTATGAGAATTCATCTAGGGTATAAAAATCATGAGTTTAGAAAATTCAAAGATTTTTGTATCATTTTGGGGGGGATTTGAAATGTATTCAAATTTTTTCAGCTTCATCAATCAAAAGTAGCCGCAGCTATAAAGGAAAAGTATAATAAATTATCCGCTCATAGTATACATAATACGAAGTACAGTGACATACGGGAAAAAATAGTTGATGAATTCGTAAAAATGTTTATATTTTCGAAAATATCCATTAGAAATTTTTACAATTATTCATCACAACTACATGTTGATCAACTATCTCATTATATCTCTGTAATACCTGTTATACACATAGGGTAAATTTCACTGGTTAATTAAATTAGCCTGCTCTTACGCCGTTTATGTCACCGAATACTATAAATATTCTGAAAAATACACCCCGAAAAACAAGGGAGTAATCTCGGGGTATTCTATATGCTCAAAAATTACTGGGTAATTGCCATATGAGTGGTATCGACATCTAGGAAATTTTCAAGTTTATCATTTGCAATACTATTACGATTACAGTACGTCCTTATTAAGGACGTATTGTAATCGTAATATTACTCCTTATCAGTTTTATATCACATCGCAAAAGTTCTCTTTATAAACATGCCTTGTGAAAGACACTAGTATTTTATATCATCAAAAAGAGTTTACAAAAGTAACACATTCACATGTGCATTAATCTAGCATTTATCAGTACAGACAAAGCCCTCGAGAATATTTCACAAGCTATGAAACAGACTCCCTCACTACCACATGAGAGCCCAACGGAGTCCTAACATTCTAAAATATTTGCCGTGTTCTTATATAAAACTGACAAAAATTTGATTTGAATAGCTCCTTTGCCCTAAACTACTATTCATACAGAAAAATGGTGTTCTGATAATCTTAAGCTTGTTTTCTTATTTTCCGAACCGAAATAAAATTTTTATGCCTTTCCTAACAAAATTATTTAAAAAAAAATTATCTGAACCAAATGTCTACGATTCCGCAAACAAACTCTTATGCCGATTTCCATTACGTTTTCTAGCAGAAGTTTCACACTTTTCTTGCAGTGCAGTGTTACACCGAAATCGTTCCATTGACCTGCACTGCTAGAAAAAGTGTACGTCAAATGACCCTGGTGCTACACCCGAAAAATCGGCGGTGTTAGATGTTTTTAACGCATAGAAATAATGTTGGTAAAGTCAAATGGATTGGACACCCACGCGTAGGTATTATTAATTATTTTGATTTCGTAATTACGATAACTTGGGAACACATTCATGATTTTTGTATACAAAAATTACTTTATTTTCGGTACCTATCGAGAAAAGGGGCAGTCGAAGACGTTTTTGATGTATTAAAAAAATCTACAGAATGTACATAAAGGTAAAGATACACTGTGGGAGACTTAGGTCTCCAGTCCCAGGTTAACAGAGACTAAAATCTCCGAAAAGTTTACAGGCAAGAGATTTTGTCTCTGGAAACCAAAAAATTAGATCTCCGGAGACCATAATAAAAAAAGTTTCCAGAGACACATCTTCGAAGTTTATACACGTAATTTGAAGTTTGGTCTCAAGAGATCTTCTAAAAATTAGAAGAAAAGAAATAGATAAATAGCTAGAGCACATTTTATTTGTCTTCACTCATTTTATAAATAACTTTTTGCAATTAATTGTACTCAGGAGAACTGTCAGAGAAATTTCATTATACTATTGTCGATTTCGATGAGACTTCAGTGCAACACCAGTATTGCACTTTTCTGCCAGTGCAAAACTGAAAATGTTCGATGGGACAACTTTTATGGCAGAAGTGCACCACTGACTTCCCCTACTTTGCACCGGATATTTTCTTGGTGTTACAAATACATATTCAAGTTGAATTGTCATCTGCTCTGTCAAAGTGTACTGTCGCAATTATTTGTGAAATTTTCCCGTTAAATGCATTAGAAGATTTTAGTTGGGTAATTTGCCTAAAGTTAAAAAGAAATTTGTGTCTATATATCAATAAATAACATTTATTACGTTTGACAGTTCCGTGTATATAATACGTGTGTCCACAAATACAAGGAATATGACAGAAATTTGTTCGATAGACTTCAATGCTCCCAGTTCTCCGCTGCCAGAAAAAGTGCAACACTGAAATGGTCCCATCGAAATCGACATATGTTTATCCGGTGTTTTAAAAACTTGTTCGATGAACACAAAACCCTTGATAAATATTGGAGGGGAAAATTTACACGGTGTTTTCATCGAACAAACCTTTTGTAATCAAAACTATTTTATTATTTTGTTAAGTAAGGTATATAGGAAGTGTAGCCTTTGGGAAAATGAATATGTTCCTTCCTGTTCTTTCATTGGGCATTCTTATGAAATAAATAGACGTTTCATCTTTGTCATGAGAATACTAGGAATAGGATACGAAGGCAAATCTCAGTAATGACAAATTACTTTCAAGATGTGTAGGTGGATACAATCAGAATAATAATGAGAGCTTGAATCAACTAGTGTGGAAAGTATGCCCAAAAACCATAAATGCTAGTTTTACTATCGTACAAATTGCTGCATACATAGCTGATAGTGTATTCAATGAAGGTACGAATTCAATATTGATCATAATGAATACACTGGGACTTAATTGTGGGCCTAATTCTCATCGGTATGCCGAAAAACGGATGCTGCACGTGTAAAAGTGGCAGATAAGCGCGCTAACGACAGCACTCGAGAAGGTAGAATGCAACGTAGACAACAGCAAATTGATATTTTGGAAGCTTCTACAACGGCTGAAGAACTATTATATGACCCAGGAATAGATGACTCAGTGTAAGTAATTGATTAATTCGTATTACTCTACATAAATCGACTGTAAAACTTTAAATGGGTTTTTCTCAAAACTATGGTTTTTGAACTGGTGACCACTGTAACTCGAAAACCGCTCAGTAGATTTCGATGAAATTTATACAGCTTTTTAAAAACATAAAAAACTAGTGCCTGATCGAAGGATTTTTTTTTAATTTTGTTTTTTATAAACAATTAACTATTGGTTTTTTCCCAGAAAACCCGAGAAAATTTTCTTGAGGCCGCCATTTTGTTAATTAAAAAAAAAAAAAACAAACTTCGATCAGGCACTAGATTATATATTAAAAAAACTAATTTTGTTTGTCCGATTGATTTTAGATGAATCTCCAAGAATTTGTGATGGTCACCGCAAGGCACTTCTTTTGGAACTGGGTCAACACAAACGTCATAACGTTTGAAATTATTAATTTTTTTTTTCAAATTTTCCTAAAGACAAGTGAAAACATGATGTAATGATGCCATATTATTGCTTTTATAAAATAAAATGATTAACTAGCAAAAAAAAAATTATTGAAAATTCTCATTTTTTCATATCTCTAACTACCCTTAACCCCATAACCCGGGGATTACACGAGTCAGTAGAACTGACTCTGACAGCGATTGACACTTACACAGGCTCGTGTAAACCCCTACTGACTACTCTTTTTTACTGACCAGTCTGAAAATAAAGGGTAGATGCTAGTGGATATTTGTGTTTATATTCCTAATCTGCTCTCTTTTGAGTGGGAAATGACTGAAAAGTGTTTAACAATTACTTTTAATTGTTTATTTTGTAGAGAATAAAGACGGATTAATGAAGAAATTGTTTGATATGCATATAGAAGAGGAATGTCTGCACCGCTTGACGACATTTTATTATGAACAGACTGGTCAATTGATAGAACACAAATCGTTTTTTGTCAGTAAATTTGACACACGAAATCAGGACTGTCCGCCAGTTCTATTGACTCGTGTAATCGTTGCGTAAGTATCAATATAGAACATTTTAGAAAACGGACTCACAACGCATACATATAGATTTCTGTTTCATGGCTTGGACAAAACCCTCGAGAATACTTCACAAGCCATGAAACAGACTCCCTCTCTACCACATGAGAGGCCCAACGTAGTCCTTACATTCTAAAATATTTGCAGTGTTCTTATGTAAAAGTGACAAAAGTTTGATTTGAATAGCTCCTCCACCCTAAACTACTATTCATACAGAAAAATGGCGTTCTGTTAATCTTAAGCTTGCTTTCTTATCTTCCGAACCGTAATAAAATTTTCATACCTTTCCTAACAAAATTATTTAAAAAAAATTATCTTACCAAATGACTACGATTCCTCAAACAAAAACTGTCAGCTGAGTAATCATTGTATGCCGCTGTGCCGTCATGGCATGCCGTGGGCTGATGATATCGAATCACTCAGCTGAGAGGTATTGAGCGTAAAGTTGTAAGGTTATTTTGTAATCAAAACTATTTTATTACTTTGTTAAGTAAGGCATATAGTAAGTGTAGCCTTTGGGAAGTTAAGGAATCAAGCTGTAAATTACTAGAAGACTATTTTCCTGCATGGATAGTAGTTTACGCTCTATAGCATACATAAAGTCAATGTTTGGCACTTTTCCATAATTATCAATATAGAATATTTTAGAAAACGGACTCACAACGCACACATATAGATTTCTGTTTCATGGCTTGGGAAGTATTCTCGAGGGTTTTGCTTGGGAAGTATTCTCGAGGGTTTTGCTTGAGAAGTATTCTCGAAGGTTTTGGTACAGAGCATCGAAGCTCTGTAAGAAGAGCTTTTACGATTGCATCCAAACTTTCAGATAGAGCTTTCACATATTGGTGCGCAAAGTAAAGTTAATCATGTCATCTTTTAGCTTTTATCAAACAGCTATTAGTTTAAGGAATAATACATTTGTAAGTACTTTGGCTGATATGTGTATTTACATAAAACTAATACTTCGCGGCGTCAGCTAATGTTCGACCATTTACTTCCGTATCATACTCAATAGGTATGGGAGAATTTGTGGTTTTTTTTTTTTAATTAAAATTCTAAAATTCATTTTGTTCTAAGCTGGTCTACTATCTGAATTTGAATTTTTTGTTCTTGCTCTTAGTATTTAATTTTAAACTGTTTAAACCAACTCAAACCTATCTAATGTTTATACTTTTTATACCCTAGATGAAATCTATAGGGTAAACTACGTTGGTCATTCCGTTTGTAACGCACAGGCTGAACTACAATAGAGGCATACGTAAGTACATTTACTTACGTAAAGCGTACGCACGCTTTAATTTAACAGGCGTACACAAATTAACTGTAACTCGTGTGAGAGGAACTTTCGTTAAGTTTAAATATCCAATTTTCAGTAAGTATAGTGCGGTAAGAATCGCACATTCCGTAAGAACGCGATGTGTCAAACAGTTAAATTATTATTAAATGAGTAAAAGTGCAATGTAAAACTTAAAATGGAATAAAAATGGTACTGTGAATTAATAGAAAGCACAAATCTTCAATTAAATCAACTTCCAATTGTTAATTTTTTCATTTTTAACACTTTTTAAAATTTAACACATAAAATGTCATTAGGGCACTGCGAATTAATAGAAGGCACAAATCTTCAATTACATCAACTTCAGTTTGTTAATTTTTTCACTTTTACCATTTTTTAAAATTGAAAACATTAAATATCAAGATAATAACTCTTACGTAATGTGATATATATTTAGGCTAAAAATATCAATTTTTCGTAAGTAAACCCCAGTGTCGTTTAATTTCGTAAAGTTATTTACTTTTAGCCTATAATGATGGGGATTGGACACCCACGCATAATATTAAAAGTTTTTTTGATTTTTGCATTTCCGTCTATCCGTCTGAGAGCTAAAACGGAGAGCTTGTACACGGACTTAAAAAACAGTAAAATTAAGTTTGAAAATAAATCGGACAACTCCTTCGTGGGGTTACCATACAAAAATGTCGTTTTCCAATATATATTTCGACACTGCCTGAGAACGCGTCCATATAGAGAGCTGAAATTTGGTACATGGTGTTTTCATAGTAATGGCAAATAATATTTCCGAAATAGACTAAATCGGTCAACCTCTTCTTAGTGTTGCCATATAAAAATTTAGGTTTTTTACGTATACTGTGAAAACGATCAGTCCTTCAGAATACGAAATCCTACAAAATTGGTTATAATAATTTTTTTCTGTCCGACGAACCGTTCTAGAAATACATGTGAAAAACCGCTTCAAAAACCAAATTTTTACCCATCTGTGCATACGAAATTTCATACATGCATTCATCTAGGGTATCATAAAAATTGGTCTTAGGCCAATTCTAGATTTTTTACTTGTTTTTGCTAATTTTAAATAGGTTTACTTGTTAACCCTTATGTTTTTATAAAAAAAAATAAAATCTGTGCCCATGTAATAAATTTATCTGACTATGGAAATCTTTCGAATTTTTGTTGCGTATCTAATGAATATATTGCCTTTGGTAAAACACTTTTTATCATTAATAACCCTAAATAATTAATTTAAAATTTCCACTGACGCATTTATTTATTTGTTGTTTACAGTTCTCCCTCAGTTGGTACTTGGTACTTAGACCGAAAGAGATTGCTATATAGAAGTGAAAGTGATCCCAACTTTCTGCAGTGTATTTATTTGAACATAGTCAGTCCATCCATATTATACAAGTCAGACAGAGGCTGTACGTACCTGCTCTACATACATACAATTCTAAACAAGTACGTCGGTGTTCTCCAGTGAAAGTGCGAAGATACATTAACTTTTCTCAAGGATTTAAAAGTTTTCTTCCTTGTTTCGGCGAGAAGTATTAAATGTTTATAGAGAAAAAGTTTAGGTGAGTATACAAACAACAAGCGATAGAGATTTTTCATATTGATTTTTTTCGCATCTTGCTTATCTGGCGCCCATGTACCTACATATGTACATATATCTAAACAAACGTCGTTGTAACAATATTTGATTCTGAGGAAACTATGAATCATCACTAATTTTTTCTTGAAATTGCAATGCAGATTGACCTTGATTGATACTATGAACTAATTACATTTTATTGATTGGATTATGTTTATAATTCATAGAACAAATTTAGATGTATTTTAAAAAGTGATAGTTCTAGAACGCTCATTCCTTTTTTGGAAATTTTACAGAATTAGGGAATTGATTTTTGGTGTACCACAGCATGAAGGATTAATTTTCACAAAGCACCCCCTCCCCAATTATTTTTTTAATGGATTTGCCATTTGGTCTTGTTAGTGCGTGTGATTCCGTTTGTAACGCATAGAAACAACGCTGGTAGAACAAAATGAATTGCACACCCACGCATAATATTAAAAGTTATTTTGTTTTTTGCATATTCGTCTGTCCGTCCGTTTTTCACTACATATTTGGACACTACCTGAGAATGCGTCAACATAGAGCATTTTCTATAGTAAATTTTTCAAAAATTAATTTTTTACTGTCGCAAATTTTAAATACGCCAGGGATTGCCTTTTCTATAGTAAATTATTTTTGTACATCGTGTTTTCATAAAAATAGTAAATATAATTTTAAAAATGAACTAAATCGGGCAACCCCTTCTTGGTGTTGCGATATACACATTTAGGATTTTTACGTAACCTGTGAAAACGATCAGTCCTATCACGGCTTTAATGTATACTGAAAAGTTCTACAGAATATGAAATCTTATAAAATTGGTTATAATCATTTTTGTTGTCCGACGAACCGTTCTAGAAATATATTCACAAACCACTTTAAAAATTAAACTTGTGCAAATGGGTGACCTTACGAAATTACAAACGAGCATTCATCTAGGGTATCATAAAATTTGGTCTTACTTAGACCAATTCTAGATTTTTATACTTGTTTTTCTCTATTTTTCTGAATTTTTCTGATCGGACATATCGATTTGGATCTAAAAGAACGCTAGAATTTTTATTTATTTTATTTTTACTTACTGTTGTTGCCCAATTTCTGCACTTCAATTTGTTTCGGATTTAAGTCACTCATTACAAGCTGTTTTTACCCTACAACACCACTAATAGATTTAACTGATTTTTCTACTTAAACTATGTAAGTTATGGTAAGGTGTTTATATCTATGTAAGAGTACCATGTGAAGCTGCGAAAATGATATTATACATTCTAACCATAAAAATAGATCATTCTCCTAGGCCTACTGTTTGGTCATTCTATAATGTTCATTGATCTTACTTTCTGTGGCTTCAGAATTTTCTATTGGGCAATCATATTTTTATACCCTAGATGAAATCAAAGTTTGTCATTCCGTTTAAAACGCGCAGAAATAATGCTAGTGAAGAAAAATTGGGTTGGACACCCACGCATAATATTAAAAGTTATTTTGATTTAGCATGTCCGTCTGTCTGTCCGCCCGCTCGAGAACGCGTTCAGTTAGAGAGCTGACATTTTTGCACACGGGCTTTTTTAAAAACAAAGTAGATTTAAGTTCGAAAATGGACAAATAGGGTAACTCCTTTGTACGGTTGGCATAAAAAAAATTTCATTTTCACTATATATTTGGACAGCGCCTGACAACGCGTAGACGTACAGTGCTGAATTGTGTAGGTGTTTTCAAAGTAATAGTAAATAAAACTTTAAATATTGACTAAATCGGAAGACCTCTTCTTGGTGTTACCATATAAAAATTTAGGCTTTTACGTATACTGTAAAAACGATCAGTCCTACACATTTTTAGTGTACTGAAACTGAATATGAAATCCTATGAAATTGGTTATAATCATTTTTACTGTCCGACTAACCGTTTTAGATATGTACGAAAAACCACTTCAAAAATCAAACTTGTACAGATGGGTGACGAAATTACATACGGACATTCATCTAGGTAGGGTATCCTAAGAATTGGTCTTAGATCAATTCTAGATTTTTTACTTATTTTTATATTCACTTGGCGTGCGATCACTGATATAAATGTTTACTTCATTTTAGCGTTATAATGAGGATGATTATGTTATATAACAAACAGAAGATAGATATTTACATCTCATTTCTTTTTTATTTGCAGGTTGCTGCAGGTAATAATCTTTTACACGTGAAGTAAAAATGGCGGGTAAGTAAAAAAAAAACTGTCTAAAAATGTTTGCTTTAATGAATCAGGTTCTCTCGAGGTAAACTCTATAGACAAATTAAGTTTCGCCGGTTATTCGCAATAAGCAAAGCGTAAAGAAATTTCACAAAGGCTTGGGACCAGGGTCCTTATTATCATGGTTTTGTTAAAGAACTTTATATTTTCCTATTTGTTTTTTATTGTTCATACTGATTGCATTATACTGTTTGATTTCATTTTTGGATTTGTAATATTTGGCTCTGATGATTATAAATCAGGAAACAACTAATTATTCGAAACTTAGACTCAAAAACATGGGTGGTAGTACCTAGTAGTACTATATAAATTATTCACCTTTCTGGACTTTATAGCATGCTATTTTTGATTAACTGTAATTAACATCATAACCGAATTTGGGAATTAGTAATCTAATGACTTTTTTATAGTGTGATTTTAGAATTTTATTTCATTGTTTCATCTGGGGTTTTTACCTTAAATTTCACTTATATAGAAAATTGCTTTACACTTTTTTGGTCGTCTTTATTTGTTTTTGAACTCTTACTATTGTCTTTGCAATCTTGCATGAATAGTAGGATATTAAAAAAAAGTGAAGCTCTAAAATATTACGGTTTCTTTTATACATTCTAAAAATTATATACACTGATACTGAGATACTCCGAGTTTTTTGGTTTTTATTATTATTAAGTTAAACTCAGGGGATACTCTATGATGCAAAGCATGGTGTGACAGGAATAAGATGGTGAAAAGAATTAGGGAACATGAGATTGGCGGAGGTGCTGATGTATTTCACTCTTAAACTTTCACAGATTGTATGCCGAAGGAAAGAGAGAAGATGGTAGACTGTTCCTCATTCGCACAGTTCGGGATAAAAAAAACCTTACTGAATTTTACTGTACGGTCGAAAGTATTTTGAAAAACGATTATTCTACGAGGGATCAGACTAGCTAGGGATCCAACATTGCGGCGGTATTCGAGTAAGTCGATATGACAATTTATTGCCGAATTTCTAATGAGTTTGAAGACTCCCTTTTCGACAATATCCAGTGAAGCTATGGCCGTGTGACTAGCCCCAGCCCAGATGTGGGAATTGTATTTCATTCTACATATATCTGATAAAGGACTTGTAGAAGAGCGCTGGATTCGATAGGCTGAAATATTTCTTACACCTTTTCAGAAATCCAAGACATTTCGATGCTTCCTTGGTAGAGAAGATATGGTCTGTTCAGCTTAACTTACTAAAAATATTAATGCCAAGAATGTGTGTCAGAAATTTGTTCTCCATCAAAAGAAATGGAAATGGTAAAATTATGATCTTGTTTTAATGAGACTGATGAGATTAAATCTTAGAAGCATTAAATTCGACGCGATTCGGTTGGCCCTCAGCGGGTATATTGTCAAGGTTACTCAATGATCTAATCATTTAATCTCGTTTGATCCATGTGGTATTTCCTCTGAAGTTCGCAGGAGTGTCAATGGAGTAAGCGAAATCAAGGGTACTGACAACAGCAAAAGTATGGTGGAATTGAAAGTAAGGAAAAATTCAGAAGAGAGACAAAGAGATAACAGAGCCTGTACACACCGGCATCTTAGAGTGAGGTTCAGATGTAACAACAAATATTAGGCTACCAGATAAAAAACGTTCAATCCGTATTAGAAGAAAAAGATAAACCAAGTGCTTTAAGTTTGGCTAAAAGGGAGAGTTGCCAGACTCTATCGAAGACCTTTGAAATCTCCAAAGCAACGATTTTGGACACACCAAAATTTAGTTTTCATAATTTTAGTGAATTCAAAATCGGTTCCAATGTTCTGTAAGAAAAGTCAGCAAGTCTGTTTAGATTCAGAAAAAATCGAAATGACTCCAATTGGTTGATAATTAGAGGGGTCGCTACTCTCCCTTTTTGGGAATTATTCCCGATGGTTTTGACCAGGGATCAGAAACCTTTGTTACCTTTATGGCTTGTCAAGATTCTTTGTCTAAAATTTTGGTCAAAAAGAAATTTTTCTCTCTAGATAATGGATTTGCAGGTGCTACGTACAGTCTTGTAATTATAAATTTCTTGGTTATGGTTTGCCCTCTCCAAACAATTTTATTTCCATGGTAAAATACACAAAAGAATTTCTTATGTCCAGTCTAGACGTGAGGTAATATGGACGAAGGGAAATTTGAGCCTGGCGAAACTTTTGAGTTTTTATTTTATATGACCACTTTTTTCAACTAGCTGGCTTTTCTTTCACAAGGTTTGAATATAATGTGCAAAGTTTGTTGCATATCAAATAAACTGTTTTCTGTTTTTAACACTAACAAGCAAAAAAGCTAGAATTGGTCTAAGATACGAGATACCCTAGATGAATTGGCCGTATGAAATTTCGTAGGGTCACCCATCTGTGCAATTTTTGAAGTGGCTTTTCGCATATATTTCTAGAACGGTTCGTCGGATACAAAAATGATTATAACCAATATTATAGGATTTCATATTCTAAAGAAGTTTTTAGTACAATAATAATGTCTACGACTGATCGTTTTCACAGTATACGTAAAAATCCCAAATTTTTATATGGCAACACCAAGCGAGGGTTGCTCAATTTTGTTCATTTTTAAAAATTTTTTACTATTGCTCTGAAAACACTATGTACAAAATTTCTACGTTGACGCGCTCTCAGGCAATGTCTAAATATATAGTGAAAAATAATATTTTTGTATGGCATCCCCTTGAAGGAGTTACCCGATTTGTCCCATTTTCAAACTTAAATTTATGTGTTCTTGAGGTATCGACAGACAGACATGTAAAAAGCAAAATAACCCTTAATATGAAACGTGGGTGTCCAATCCAATTTGCTCTACCATAATTATTTCTATGCGTTACAAACGGAATGACAAACTTATTATTCCCTATAGACTTCGTCTAGGGTATAAAAACGGCTTGGAATGGTACTTACATGCAAACTGCTCGTTCCGGTGGCGAAGTGGATCCAGAGGAATGTACTTGTTGACAAAAGCGTTCAGACACTAAATGTGAAATGTTCTCTGACTAAACTAATCCCACTTTTAAGGTTATCACTCAACATGATCAATTTGTCTAAATAAAAGAGGAGTATTGATTTCTTAAGCGTCTATTAACTAATATGTAGTTATATAAGTTTTATAGCATGAAATTTCACATCATTATATGCAGAGCTTTGCGACTAGTCAACCAGCCCTGCACTCCTCTCATCCAAGGAGTTATGGTGATCTAAACTAAAAAGTTCGGATTTACTTACTTTTTTTTTTTTACAAAAAAGTAGTTTACAAAATATTTTTTTTTTATTTAAACTGTAAACTATGGACTCTTCTCTTCTATTACACTTATGTATGTGGTATCTGTACTGTAGCCATTAAAGAGTTATTACCTCTGAACCTATTCTCAAACCTATTCTCAAAGATAATTTATTCCCTTAGTGACTGAAAACACACGCATATTACTTTTTTTTAAAGATTTGAATGCGTTTTTGTTAATAACAATAAAATATTTCTTTTACATTTATAGCAGGAATTACCCAATTGCTATAAGTTCCGTTAAAATTAAATCATTTCAACCATTCGAAAAATTTCCCATATAAATGATTCATTTCATTTTTTTTAAATAGATTCTTAGCTTGTCTTGAGTAAATTTTATCTTCAACAGACCCATGTCAGCAATATGGTCAACAGAATCATCCTAACGCTGGCTTTTCTCCACCAAGTGATTATCCTCAAGGAAGTTATCCTCCACCATCAGAAGCTTATTCTTCCCCTGCGAGAGGTTATTCCAATAGTGGTTATTCACCTACTGCTTATTCTCAATCTGCACATCAGCCTGGATTTCTTCCCCCACAACCTGATGCTGCATACGACCAAAGTGGAGTATATTCTGATCCAGAAGCAGGAATGGATGACGAAATCAAAGAATTTGCATTCACAGACGAAACCATTAAAAGAGCTTTTATTAGAAAAGTTTACATGATCTTGATGGTAAGTTAAATTTTTTAGGTAATTCTTGCAAAAATTATTTAAATTATTTTATTTCTTTTGTAGCTTCAATTAAGCATTACCTGTGGAATTATTGCCATCATTATATTTCACAGACGAACGAAGTTGTGGGTATTTAGACATTCTGAACTTATTTGGGTTGCTATTGCTGTATTGATTGTTACTATGATTTCAATGTTTTGTTGTGAAAGTACTCGACGAAAAAGTCCTATAAATTTCATATTCCTGATACTATTTACGATTGAGCAATCATTTCTTTTAGGTGTGGCTTCTGCAATATTTCAATCAGAAAAGGTGAGGAAACGAAAGATTTTATTTTTTTGTTGAGTATAAGTATTGATGCCAATGCGATGCATTATTTTATTTTAAAATATAGTATTATCTCTCTTATGAAGGACATTTTAAATTTCGTGTTTTTAATAATCTGGTTATCCATACGTATCAAAGGATTTATATCAGTGAGAGAAATTTTAGTAAAAGAATATACTTGCAACAGAATTCAGTAATCACAGTATGCACTTGCACGTGGTCTCCTTCGATGCTGGACTTGCAATGCAATAGACCGGGACACCTTCAAAGTGAGTGCAGAAAACGCCGACGAGTGGAACACCAGAAGAGGAGAAAAGAAAAGAATACCAAAGAGGCCGAGCTGTGCAGCAGACTTGCAACAGAATGCAGTCATCAGCACTCCTTCACGTGGTCTCCTTCGATGTTGGAAATGTAATAGACTGGAACACCTTCAAAACAGAAACGCTAGCGAATGGAATCAACAAAAGAAGAATGCGAAAGGTGGCGAGCTATGGAGCGAGGTATTCGCGACTACGCAACCTTACGACTTTGAAAGACCGGAAAGGACGTATCCACGGAAATAAAATCTTTTAACAACGTCCATGCAAACCTGAATGTAAACATTGCGGCCGGGTGGAATAAAAAGAGACAACAGCTACAATACAGTTGGTAACTGTGGAACCATCGATAGGTTGGGAAATCGAGGACTTGCAAAAAGCACAACGAGAAGATTCTGACATATCGCTTATTCTTGCTTGGAAAGAATACACGGAAGGATATTTCGGAAAATGAAAAGTACTGGGTTGAATGGCACGCTCTTCACGTTAAATGCAGTATATTAAAACGCAAGTGGGAAGCAACTAACGGCGAATAATTCCGAATGCAGATAGTGGTGCCAGCTTCAAAGGTCAGCGATGTTTTAGAAGAAATTCACAGAGGTACATCTGAAGGACATTTGGGAGTGAATTAAACAATTTCCCAAATGTGAGAAGAGTTTTATTGGCTACATATGCGAGAAGATGTGGAGGAGGATTAGTGTTGTCAGAGGAGAAATGCATAAGTATAATGTTGGATTCCCCTTTGAAAGGATAGCTGTAGACATCACTGGACCTTTTCCAGAAACAGATAGCTGTAACCGTTACAGATTAGTTACTATTGACTATTTGAGTAAATGGCCTGAAGCTTAAAACCAAGAACGGAACTTCGAATTACGGCCTTTTCAGAAGATGTGTGAAATGCTGGGAATAAGAAAAACCAGAACAACTCCTCTACATTTACAATTTGATGGTATGGTGAAGCGCTTCAATAGATCATTGGTCGAGAATCAAAAGAAAATAGTTGACTACCATCAGCGCGAAGGGGATCGATACAATTCTCATATACATATCTAATGGCTTATCGATCAGCTGTTTACAACACGACTGGGCAATCTCCAGCAAAGGTCATATTCGGAACTAGAGGTGAACAAAAGTTACCAGAAGACTACGTATAGGAGCTCAGACACCGATTAACTGATGTGCACGAGATCACGAGAGTGAAATTAGCAGCAAATAGTGATCGGATGAAGACCCGCAATGACTTACGTGCTAATTCCGCAGGATTTAATGAATCTTGTTTGGCTGTATGGCCCGAAACAACATAAGAGACCTTCTCCAAACTTACAGCAACACTACGAGGGGCTGTGTTAAGTGGTAACTAGAATTAATGTCGTGGTATATAGGATTCAGCGTGGCACAAGAGGCAAACGAAAAATCGTTCATCTGGCTCGCCTGTGTCAATACTACGAGCATCAAAACCATGGATCATCTGTTGTTCAGGACGAACAATTTTAAGAAGAAGGCAGTGTTACGTGCAACGAAAAGAGACCAGTGACATCTACTGGAAATGGACACTTAGCGTAAGATTAGTAAAAAGGAGGCGCGGGCAATAAACAACTTTAGGTTGGGAAAATCGATATTTTTGGAGTGGTATCTTCAAGAAGGCTCTGGAGAATTTGTAGATTGTAGAGTATAAATACAGCCCTTGTCACCGTCAGGAGCAAGTCTGGTCTCAGATAGTGAAGTGGACGTATAATAAACTGGTGGAAGTGTTCTAATTGGATGGCGATAATTTGAAGTACAGTACTAACGATAATTATAGTAGAGTTGATTGGTAACTGTTTGTGAATTTTATAAAAGTTAACAGTAGATATATTTAGTGAAATGAGAATATTTGAAATATTGTGTTTTTAATAACGAAACGAACTAAGGCCACGCATGTAACAATATGTATGTTTCGTAAGATGTCAAAAGTAATTCCGCATATCATATTTTACTCAGAGGTAAATTTATATATCGCATCGTAAATTCGATGACGGAATCACGGTTAAATTTTCGCAATTAAAAAATATTTTTTTACAATTACTTTACATGATTTCTGCTATTGATTTATTGCATTGTTATTCACATATTAACTTTATCTGTGTGTGTGTATTACACTCCCCAGATGAATAGCCGGACTTAATATTTGGTGTTTTCCGGAAAGTTGATAGAATTAAGACGAAATCTTTTTCTTTTTTTTTTATTTTCCTCCAAGCTCTTCTTAAATTTTATCTTCAACATGCGGACAAACCATTCTGCCTCACGTTGGAAGCGGGATACAAAATTGCTATATGCGTAAATGTTTTATTCCGATTCAATTACAAAAGTCTGTAAATGCTGCCGCCTTGAAGAACATAGAGCGACAACGATGCTATTCAGCGGACTATTGCAACTTTTGATCTTCCATGTTGATCTTCTTCATGTTATTCTTTGTTCTCGCATTTTCTTGGTCAGTCCAATCCAATTTTCTTCTTTTGCTTTCTTAATCCTGTCCTAGTCCGAACGTCTCCACAGCTCTTTGTCTGACCCTCGATCTGTCCAGTGAATAGCTCGATGGAGACTCTTATTTACAAAAATATACAAACGGCGGTTTATCGATTAGGATTGGGTCACTTTCAACTTTACAAACAGTTAAATAGTTTTGCCTTGATTAAGATCTGTCTGGAGTTTTATATTCGGACTAGTATGCTGTTTCGTTGGATCTCCACCAGAGTCCAAAATGAATTCTTCACCTGGAAAATATATTCTCCTGTATTATGTCATCTAGTTTCGCTGAGTCCTATACTCATTATGTTGTATCAGTTCATTTTGCTTAAGATTACTATCATTTTATCGCTCATTCGCAGAGCTCTTAACAATTCAAAATACAATTCGTTTTCATCAACCTTGGATCAGTCTTGTTCCGAGGCTCTGTTTACTGGTTCGTAACAGTTTTCGTTGTTAGAAGGTCGCTATCCTTCTAGTTCTGGTATCGAATTGAGTATCGGAGTCCCACATGGAATCGCGACGACAAAACATCGGCGTTTGTGTGTTTCTTCTTGATCTAAAGCGGATTTGTAATTTGCCAATCGTTGTAAAGTCAACGAAACGTAACGTAACGTAGTTTTCTCTCCTTTGTAATAATTTTCTAATATGAACAAATGTTTTTAGCTATCATATTTTAACTAATTAAAAATTTAAAATTGGTGCATATACAGTGGCCGAAATTTCCATAAAAACACCACACTGTCATAAAATGCAGCAAATTTTTCTTTTGTTCTAAAGATGACATCATCAATTTTTATAGTTAAACTTCATCTACATTCGTCTATCAGTTTACCGTTATGCCCTTTTTGCGGTCTGCGTTGGCTTTTGTGGGCCATGAACTCATTTGTTTCTGAGTTGTACAAAAGCGTGGATGATAAGTGCGAAATTCCCATAAAAACACCAACGTTTTCGCAGAGATTATACTTTTATTAAAAGTTTTTTTTGGAGAATTTGTAAAAGGGAAGGTACACTAATTTATATATTACAACATAAATTTTTTATGTTACATTGTTCTTTTAAATTTTCTTCAGTTTTTATCATGCCACGTGGAAAAATTTTGTCAATGGAAGAAAGAGCTAAAATAATGGCATATCATGATAGCGGACTTTCCTTGAGGCAAATTTCAAACAAAATTTATCGGTCGATAACTGTTATCCATGACTTTTTACGATTAGGTGAGAAATATGGATGCATTGCCAGTCATGATCGATATAAAAAATTGACATCACGACAAAAAAGTTTGATTTTCCGCGAAGTTCGCAAACAGAAACTGTTTGCTTCCCAAATTGTGAAAAGCCTGGACTTGCCAGTTACAGCTCGACGTGTGCAGCAAATTCTAAAAGCAGACAAAAATATGGTTTTCAAAAAAGCTGCAAAGAAACCACCTCTTACCCCATCGCACAGGGAAGCCAGATTAAAATTTGCTAAGATGCATATGAGTTGGACAGCTGAATGGAATAAAGTCATCTTTAGTGATGAGAAGAAATTTAACCTTGATGGTCCTGATGGTTTCTCGCATTACTGGCATGATAAGAGACTGCAAGAAGAGGTAAAAATGAGCAGAAATTTTGGCGGAGGCAGTGTGATGATCTGGGGCGGATTTTGTGCTAACGGCAAAACAGAAATTGCTTGGGTACCACCAAGGATGAATGCTGAAATCTATAGAGAAATGTTAGAAGAAATGATGGTGGAAAAGGCGGAGGAATTGTGTGGTGAAGATTTTGTATTTCAGCAGGATAATGCTGCTGTTCACACAGCGAGATCTGTAAAAGAATGGCTTGCGGCTTTGAACATTGCTGTTTCGAACTGGCCTGCAAGAAGTCCTGACTTAAACCCCATAGAAAACTTATGGGGGATTATTGCCAGGCACGTTTACGGGAATGGAAAGCAATACGACACAGTTCAGGCATTGAAAAATGCCATTAAATCAGCTTGGGCCTCAATATCATCAGAGACATTGAAAAAGCTCATAAGCTCCATGCCTAGTTGAATTTATGAGGTCATTAATAAAAATGGAGGCGTCACATATTATTAGCATTCCATATTCTTATGACTTATTTAATATTTTATTTATTTTGACAATTTTTATATCGCGTTTTTATGGGAATTTCGCTCCTAATTTGTCCATTATTTTGTTTTAAAGCTGTTATTTCTAGATTACCGTAATCTTATGATTAATTTGAATTCAAATAAATGAAATAAAATATTTTCTATTAAATTACATACTTCTCGTAATTTTTTTCTAAACATATATCAAAAATACTAGAAAACATTCACTGTTTTTATGGTAATTTCGCTCACGTACATCCTACAGAAAAAGCAGCTTTCGCTATCACCAGATGCATGATGTATTTACTTTCTTTTTGCGTTATCACAATTTCAACAATTCAATTTTTAGAGAAATCCAAATTGGCTAAATTCAAATAAATTATTGAGATTGGCGATGCATTACTGTATACCTACTCTTAACTCTCACTTTAATCTAGCAACTATTCTTTATCAAATCTTTAAAATTGTTTTTTTCTTATTTTTAATTTCTAGGTTTTAATCGCTGCTGGAATTACTGCTGCTGTTTGCTTTGGCTTGACTATGTTTGCCCTCCAGACAAAGTGGGATTTTACAGCTCTTGGTGGTTGTTTGCTCGTATGCATGATAGTATTCTTCCTGTTTGGAATTCTGGCAATTTTCATCAAGGGAAAAATCATGGTATTATTATACTCATCAATTGGTGCACTTCTATTTTCTATGTATTTAATTTACGATACACAATTAATGCTTGGAGGTAAACACAAATACTCCATTACTCCTGAAGAATATATTTTCGCTGCTCTTAATGTTTATCTCGACATAATCCAAATTTTCTTAGACATTGTTATTGGTGTATGTGTGAAACTGGTGAAGGACATACCGTGCTATCTATTAATTTGTTGTTGTTGTTCACATGAAGGGGAGTAGACTGAATTAGCATAGTACTAAGTGTTCACTGTGTTCCATTCTCATTCCGGAGTTCGATAATCCAGTCTAGTCTACTTCATGTGAACAAGGTATATCACTCGAAACTGGTAGTATTGTGGTCAGGCTGGTAGGTGGTAAGCACAAGGATCAAGTAATAAAATTTAAGAATTCATAATCAACAAATAAGTAACTCTGTATTTCCTTATTAAGAAATGAAAAATAGAATGAAGAGAAGTGACACAATCAAATCTGTTTATACAGATGCAATATTATTTGTATGCTTTGTACAAAAACCCTCGAGAAATACTTCCCAAGCCATGAAACAGAAATCTATAAGTATGCGTTGTGAGTCCGTTCTCTAAAATGATCTATATTGTTTCTTATAGGAATCTGGCAGACATTGACTTTATATTTGCTATGGAGCCTAAACTACTATCCATACAGGAAAATAGTCTTCCAGTAATTTTAAGCTTGGCTGCTCACCTTCCCAAAGGCTACACTTACTATATAACTTACTTTAACCAAATAATAAAATAGGTTTGATTAAAACGTCATCTTACTATTTTACGCTCAATAACGCTCAGCTGAGTAATAGTTGCAATAATGTATGTGTGGCTGAAGTCCGAATCTGTCTAGTTAACAATTAATAGGTTATCTTTGCCTGCAGGCAGACTGATTCGATTTCATCAGGCCACAGCACAGCGCCATACAATTATTACTCAGCTGAGAGTTTTTGTTTGAGGAATCTTAGTCATTTGTTTAAGAAATTTTTTTTTAGATAACAGTTTTACATAAGAACACTGCAAATATTTTAGAATGTTAGGACTCCGTTGGGCTCTCATGTGGTAGTGAGGGAGTTTGTCTCATGACTTTGGAAGTTTTTCTCGGGGGTTTTGTTTGTACGGTACTGAGCACCTTTCTAAACAAATGTATATCTTCGAAATATTATAAACTGTAAAATATGAAAAGTTACTTAATAAAGGTTTATGCAGGTATGTATGTATGTGTATAGACTGAGAAAAAAAGAAAACATTGCACGGCCTTATCAAAAGTTTTTCATGTATACATAAGCTTTTGTACGCTTTTTAGTATGAGATTTATTTCTCTTCATTCGTCTATTCGTCCTTTTTTTATACTCTAGATCAGAGGTCTTCAAAGTGAGGTACGCAGAAAATTCTAGGGGATACGCCACATTTCTCTTCAAAATGCTTTATGGAGTCATGAATCCGTTTGCTGAAAATTTAAAAATAGATCATCTTCCGATTAGAGCTCAAAAATCGACATAAGAGAAAGGACAATGTTACAATCCAAATTCAAAGAAAAAGCTCTTCATAATTGGTGGATCGGCTTGAAATCGAGTATTTCAGTTTTAGTATGCACAGCGTCGACTGCAATCTTACCATTTGGTTCCACGTACCTGTGTGAAGTAGCATTTTCTGCAATGACAATAATTAAAACCAAATACAGAAATAAATTGTCCAACTGACGAACAACAAGGCGATACCCCTTTTGTCATTTCCCCTCCGTGTCGCAAAAAAACTGCTTATCACACGTACACGAATTTTACACAGCATAGATCTAAAGTCCATATAAAGGGTGTCTAGTATTGGGTGTTACACTACTATTTTTGTCAAACGTGGTTGACGTGGTTCATCAATACCAATTTTTCATATTGGATTTAAGAAGCCCAAAAGCTTTGCTTTGAAATGACCTATAATATTCTATACTCTTCTGCGTTTTTTACACTTTTTCTTAAGCATATCTGTCATCTTCCACGGTCAAATCAAAGCTCGCCAAACCATCCTTAACAAGCTGAGTAAATCCTATAGGGTTAGCCTGATCTGGATCCCGGGATATGAAGGCTTGACTGACAACGAAAAAAAAACTGATGAACTTTCTATATAAGGCTCAGATACACCTCTGATCGCCCCAGAGCCGATGTGCGGGTTTCAGAAAAGCTCACAAGGACACAGCATGTACTGGAGGAACAAACCATGCCATTGTTTCATGGCGATTCCGTCTATCGAAAGGGTGAGGGAGGTTCTGAGGTACAGTAGGAGGGACGTTAAACTCTTTAAGTAACTGATCTGATTACCGGCTACTGTCAACTGAGAAAGCACCTTGGCACCATTGGCGTGGGCTTTGATCATACATGCAGACTGTGCTTAGAGAATGATGAGACTGCTTTACTACATGTCTTGTGTGAATGCCCGGCGGTAGCTAAACGTAGAATGGCAACCTTTGGTAAACCAGAGCTGGACCCTCGTGAGTTGGTGGACATACTGCTTCACGAACTCTTAAATATCTTTAAGGTGGCTGGGCTACTTTAAGGCGATGGGAGGGTGAACACAATAAGCTTTATCAGCGACCACAGTGCTTTATAACTTCTCGTCACCCTCTTTAAAACCAATCAATCAACCTCATATCGACTCTCCATGTGTAAATTCACGTTTCTTTACAAGCTTCGATTTTTTTCCTTCCCCGCTTCCTTTCCTCATCCTTTTAAGACATGATACTTTTTTTGTTAGGTGTCGTGGTAGCAGATGGTTTTTTTACTTAACTCACCCCACCATGCTCGCTCGCTGATACCTACCACGAAGTGAGCTGCTGATTTCGATCCTCAGATAGGACCTAACCTTCTTAATCACTCACTCCAATATACATAGACACTATAAAAGAAAATAGTTTCATTATAATGAAGGATACTTTAACGATATCTAAATTAAAGTATCCGGAATAAAGATGAGGACTAGCCGAGATGAAATTTTTGGAAATAATTAAATTTTTTCAAGAATTCGTATATTTTTTTTACAACTTCGTTTATAGCTTTGAAACAGTGTGTTATTATAAAATTCTAAATAAGCTAAATTTAAACATTGCTCATTTGCTCCAACTCCTACTTTTTATCATATTGCAAGAAGTCATTGTTCTTAAGAAAAATTCCTCTCAAGAATTCGCAATTTCCACTCACCCGCGCGGCTTGATTATATTTGCCTGCCCACAACCGAAATGCTTCCTAATCGACCACATGAAACTGAAGGAAGCAAAAATTAAATTACCTCCTCCAGGGCAGGGCCCCATACCACAAAACTACAAATGTGTTTCAACAAGTGCAGAAGAGTTGTGTACCATAAAGCAATACTTGTAGAATTATTGTACAATTGTACAACGATAATTCTACAAGTGGGAAATTTTGAATTGTACAACTTACAGTAAACTATTTACAATCCACTTGAAAATCCATCATAGCTTGTAGAAACTCAGTGATTTTTCTACCTATGTTTTCAGACTAGTAGATTTTCGTACAAGTCAGTAAAAAACCAGACAAGTGCGAGTCGGACTCGAGCACGTAAGGTTCTGTACCATTCCCAGCAGGAGATATGTCAAGCGCTTGTAAAGAGAAGCGCTTCCACACAATAGCCAGAGAAAATATCTTTTCCGAAGCGCTTTCTTACCATAGCCAAAGGGATCTTTGCGGAAGTAGATCTCTTCTCTGAGTTTAAGCTCATTCGTTTTTTGCGCAGCAGAATTTTCATTCTTCAGTAGTCAGTTGAAATGTGAGGTTAATAATTTTATTTTATTTAAAATTAAACGGTGCGCATTCAGAATAAAGCCCTAATATTGACTCCTTCTCTATTTCCCACAAGCGCACAAAGACTGTTACTCTACAAGCGCTCCAAGAGTGCCACCCTACAAGCGCTCTAAGAACGCTTCCCAATAATCTGCAACTGAGCGCTTCCCTCTGCAGATATGCTCACGTTAAAACGATATGAACAAGGATACGGTGGGGAGGCGCTGCAAGCTTCCAAAGGAGCGCTCCTGCATTCATTTTTGAGCGCTTACATTTCCCGCTGGGATCGTACAAGATTTAACACTATGTACTTTTTAGATCGAGCGAAAACAGAAGTTTATTGTATGGGCACCTCCTTTAAATTTTAACTTTATTTTATTTTGATTATTTGTTGTTATTTCATTTGTCTACCTAATACGGTTCAAGAGATAGAAGATTTCTCGTATAACAGACTGAAATTTATTGAAAATAATTTCAATAAATTTACAAAATGCATTTAAGTGCAAAAAAATGATTGAACTTTTCGACCCAGCGATCAGAGAGGTCTCATCGGTATGGCTATCTGTGACCTCCATCATTGAACTTCTATGGCAGGCGATCAGAGATAATCATACCGATGAGACCTCTCTGATCGCTGGGTCGAAAAGTTCAATCATTTTTTTGAACTTAAATACATTTTGTAAATATATTGAAATTATTTTCAATAAATTTCAGTCTGTTAGACGAAAAATCTTCTTCGTATAATATGCAAGATCTATGAAAAAACATCGAAAAATTAAACGATATTTGAATTTATGAAAATAAATGATTATACCTTATATTAAAAAAATGTGGACTTGAAGGAAAAGAAAATTACTTTTTTATTATTTAAAATTTTATTGCAAACAGGCAGAGATTACAAGCAAATAACTCAACTGTAAAATGTAAGCGAAATTAATTATGGCGCTGCCTCTCAGTGTTAATGTAACTTGCCCGGCGTTTGACGATGACGATGACCACGCCGGCGTTGTTAATGTAATCCAGCCATTAGGGGAAGGCACAATAGATAAACTATGGTCGCGGTGTCAGCAAGGTCCTGGAGGCCTAGTCGTCCCTACTCTTAACATTAACATTAAGTAAAGGAACAGATCTAATCTCAATCGTTTCTTTGTGCCTGATCTGACCTCCTCATAAAAATGCACTTACTACCACTGAACTTCTCCGGTTTTAATTAAATTATGATTTTTTACTATGGTCTTATCTCTCATCTTAATTTAAAAAAAAATACACTTGTCGCATCACTTTGTAGCAAAACATTTATTGATAAAATAATGGTATAAAATACGAAAAATTTCATTTTTCTTCATTAATATAAAAAGCTTACAAATATCTATCATATACATATATTATTAGTGTAATTTTCATTTATAAATGTTAATCACGTCGATGTTCATTAAAATTATATATCATATTGTAAAATTGTGGCTTTCACCTACCATCGATTCTTAGGAAAATTTTATATATTCTATGTATACATAATATATAATATAGGTTGATGTAATAAAATGGGTGTGCATTCAAGAATGCAGCTTAGTGAATTCAATTCCTTTTCAATGAGCAGGGTACTACATTCTTGAACCCATCTAATGTGCGTAAAAAAGTTAATTTAACAAATATATAAATATAAGAATCTTACGAATTTTTTTTAAGCAAATCGTGTTTCAATTTACGAATCTTTGAGAGAAATCTAGAATTGAATTAAATTTTTTTATTTTTTATTTAAACCTACAATCCTACGTTCATTATGTGTACTAATGCATTTTAAATTTTTCCAAATTAATTATTCTCATAGTAATAGTTATCCCTACAAATTTTGGCTATTCTGATGATTCAATAAATAAAAAATTGCTCCAATTTGACCCATCAACAACTGATTGGAAATGATCTCCCCTATCATCTCACTTTGTATGTATATAATACAAAATCCTTAATACATTTAATTTTTCCGCCAAATTATCTACTGCATCCGCCGAAAAGTTAATAAAAAAAAAAGTTCTTTGGCTGATGTTTTGTTTAAGTATCATCTGAAAAGTGCACCACTCTTTAAAGCAGAAGCATTTTTATAATTTTTTTTATTAATTCTCCGGACTAAAAAAAATATTTAACATTATGAACACAACTTAGTTCATTTAGAAGTGGCGCTGACAAAAAAAAATTTACTACACATAGGCCAAGGTGCATCGTATTTTGCAAAGGAATTTATTGCATCTATGACATATGCAACGTGTGCAAGCACTTTTACCCGCTGACTACGACAAAATAGTGCATTTTTGCCAGGAAAAGCTACGTTGGGCAGACCCCCAATTGCTATATCTTTTGAGTCATCAACAATTGGATAACTATTATTTTGATTGGAAATGACCTCCTCCATCACATAACTTTGTTTGATCACACATATTTGAGACATCCTGTATAAGTGTGAAAGTAGCGTGCGAGATAATTTCGAATGCGGTACCATTTCCATTTCATGGATTCTAGTCTAGCTAGTAATAGTTATAGTGCAATTACTGTTGAAGATGTAACCATAAATTTTATGAGATGTTCAGGGCTGGTCTGGTACCAACAAATGTTGACTTTATTGAAATCGGCAGCATCACCGCCGTCGGAATCAATTGAGTGAACAACGTCAAAAGAGATATTCGGAATATGTAAAACAGTTGGCTGATTGCTGTAAGTGTAATATGGCTAATGCCGTAATCGATACAGAGGCAATGAGAATGAGGCATCTAGAGGAACAACGATGCAACAAGAAGCTGAGGAAAGATGTTTCCACAAGAGAACCCATTGTGCCGAAAAGGGCGGCCGACTCCCACTGCATATTCCTATGTAATGTAATACACGATCCATAAAACGTTACTAGAGAAAATTGTTCTTATGACCAATAGTGCGGCCTCCTAAGCATATAAGTCATACCTGCAAATTTAGTTCATGGTTGATTTTTCTAAAAAAGTATTTTTGTTATTGAGCAATTGTAAAGTATCTTAAAATAATTTTTCTTTTTCCCGATTTATTGCGAATTGTAACGAGTGAATGAAGTACTACTACTGAACTACTGAACCAAAACTTATCAACTTAAATTTGACAAATTTTCAGGTACGAGTTTTGATTCTTGTTAAGAATCGTTGTCCGCATTGTATACAGAGTAAGGAGGTATGATGGTCTGATTTTGAGATGCATCTGACGTCATGTGATGGGTTCATAAGGGAAAAATACAGTTATGTAAATTAAACCACTTAATCCGTTTAAAATATTGAAATAAGTGCAATTTTAATTGAGTCTTCCAGTTTAAATCTTTTTTACAAGAAATCAAAAACCTCAGTAACAGTTGGTGAGGGCGCTGACTATTATCCCTGGGATCGTGGAACCTTGTATTTATACTGTGCTTCTTCTACTTAATACTTCCTTCCACTTCTACACTTCCTACCACTATCTAATTGATATCATTCCCTTTAAGTGGATGGAATAACCGTGACTCATTTCTGCCCACTACTTTGTTGGCTCAAACTTCAACGACATGAAATTGATCTCAAATAATCTTAGATGTGCCATGGATGTTGTCTGCGACATGTTCCTCTGCGTGTTGAATGCGATGAAAGAAATTTGAGTGAAGTAAATTTTAAATCTTATTAAATGTTAAAACATACGTTGTTATTTTCTTTAATTATAGTTTTGTGGGGCACTTTAGTAAAAACCATTCAAGTGGTTGACCAAAAATTAGAGACCCGTCAAATAGGGTATTACTAGGGCTCTATACGACAACTGGGGCTATGAAAATTAAGCTCTACATAACTCCAAATATTTTCTCAGATTGAAAAAAGTCAAATACTGTAAGCTTGCAATCATGCTAACGGCAGTAGACCGGATAGAAAATGGAACCGAAGTACAAAGTTTTACAAACGCTTTTCTTCCAAGTTGATAGGAGTGGGAAGGTAATTGAGTGATCCAAGTTAGAAATATCAATTTTCATGGATGAGGGTATAGAAAGCTGGGGTTTTCGTGAAATGCATTAACATACAAGAACGAACGATATTCGCCAAATTACTGCAGTGTGTTACAAGAGGAACACTTGGCTATTGATAATGCCGGCCGGCTACTTTCATTTTCATATTAACATAACACGATACAGAAATTTCTATCAGAGTCCTTAGTTCTGTATAACAAAATCAGACTTTTCGTTTTAATATTTGTAACGTGACCAACAAAATCGCCGCTATAAAATTTATTGCATTTTTAAATTTTGGTTAAGACTGAATGGGTGAGCATGCAAGGGGTAGTTTCTTGTTATGGTATAAATGTATAAAAGGCAGCAAGTATTTTAGTACCAGTCATTTCAATTTCATGACATGTGGTGGGCTGTTCAGTTTTGCTATAATATGTGTGTATCTACTATGTGCCCAGCGCTTGACGTGCTTTTGGCACGGGTACTCTGAACCGTGAATTGCAAAAAAGCCATTATTAAATTAAAGGATGCAGCAGCAACAAACCCTGTATTGGCGAAGGAAAGAAAAAACTGGACTGTCTCAGACTGGGAACAATTCATATTTTCGGATAAATTCAAATTTTCCAAAAATAATATTATGGGACCTATTGAACGACAGACAGTAAATAAGGCGGCTAGAGGTATTCCGATGAATGCATCATTAGGAGAAAACATTGAGCATCAATCATTATATGAGGTTGCGTTTTGTTTTATTTTAAAAGGCAGGGGACGAGAGATCCCATGCACGGAGGTTAGAGCGGCCCATTGTGCTGTCTTTTTAAAATCCCTATCACCAAAACCTTCCTGTCCTCTTAATGAAGCGCATCAGGTCTAGGTGAGGGTTTTTCAACTGTTCTACAAATAGGAGGGCAGAACCTAGAGTATCCAACCTGCTCCGGGCGAAGGACGGACAAGCTGGGGATGCGTTACAGCGAAAGGAATTGGCCATTTAATTTTTATATTTGGGTCTGTCACTAGCTGCTTATAAAGAAATTGTTGAAAACAGGGCCTTGCCCAGTGTAATTGAGTTAACTTTCAATATTTCTCAAACCATTTATAAGACGACTGGGCATCATGTCAGCTTAATCTGTAAATATTGAAAGAAGCTTTTGAAACCTTATAGGTCTAAGATGGTTATTAATTAATTCGCTTTCTTATAGATAAAACTTTACGAGGAAGAGTTAGGGATAAGGTCACTATCCTGTCCTGGAAATAATTCAGAGCTCAATCCAATTGAGCATGTATATAAACTTTAATGGAAAGAAGAAGAAAATAGCTCAAAAAGGGCCATCAACAATTGCAAATTAAAAAAAAGATCGTTTAACGACATCCAGCATAAAATATTTAAAAAAATCTTGACAAATCAAACACATTATTAACCGCTTCTATTCGTCGTTGCATAGAAGCGGTTATTAAAGTAAAATATTCTGACTGAAATTTCTTCTTTTGTTCCATTCTTTACCTGTAGCTGGCTAAAAGAAACAAAATCCTCGAAATTATATTATCACGTCAGACGGTTTATAGATCATATAACAGTTAACTGATAACAAAAATTCTTTTTACTCTCGAAATTCGTGGTATTGCCCTACAAGACATTGCCCTGACATTCAATTTTTTTCTTTTTTATATTATCAACAAACATTACTAGGACATCTTGGTTTTTCTGGACATAGTTATTAGAAGAAGGCTTAAAAGTCATTTATCCAAATTTTCGGTTATGGTGTGGCTTTTTATTATATTGGGCGTATGTCCTATAGAAGGAAACTGTCTGCTGGCTGCCGGGCCATGGTACAGTATGCAGAGAATGAAGATGCAATTCCTATCAAACGAGCAGAGGCCCTATTCTTGAATAACGAATGAGTTTTACGAATTCGGTAAATAACGAATCGAATACCCCGTACGTATTTTTGAAGTTCTTCGTTACAAAGTCGAAGTTGTGAAAAAGTTTTTCAACATAACGAGTGTAGTAAGACTAAATTTGTCAATTTGTAAATTTTGCTTTTATATAGAATTAGCCACAAAGAAAGTAAAAAGACAATGTCTCTCTTTAGCTCCAGTAGGTAAAAGCCCGAGTGATCGTCTCACTCGCATATAATTACTTTTTCCTTCTTCAGCCAAGTTTCCGTTTCTTTTATTTTCGAAATGATTAAAAAAATTATACATGTAGTTATATTTTATCTTTTCTGTGCTGCCAGCAGCCAGCAATTATTGCAACAGTTATATTCTTTAAATTGTGCATTTCCCATAGTAGGGTAAATCTTATCTTAGACAAATTACACTAATATTTTTGCCATTTCGCGTACATCTTTCTTCTCCCCTTTTCAATCGTAGAATACTAGCTGATTAACTCTTCGTTTGGCATAACGAAAGCTTGAACCCACCCCTAAATAACGAAGGTTTTGCGTTCGATATATAATGAAGTCGAATTTCAAGAATACGTGTTGATTCCGAATGGTTTTGACAGTATAATGAATACGGTATCTGCCTTCGTTATTCAAGAATTAAACTATAGGCTGGGTAATAATAATAAAATCGAAATTCCGTATTCTATGAAAAGACTTCAGCAAAATTAATATTGACGAAGAAATATCGAGGATATTTTAGCTTTATTATATGTATGAATAGTCTCTTCTATAGCAACTACATATATGTATATGTTAAAATATGGTTTAAAGAACTTATTATTTCAAGTCTTTAACTGCTCTTATATTAAGCAGCCGATACAAGTTTCATAATCTTATCACCTCTCTGTTTTTGTTGTAATATCAAAGATACATAATATCACAGTTTACGAAAATGTGTCATTTTATAAATGCAATTTTAATTGCTATTTTCACTCCTAAAATCTACTACAATCACGTGTGAGAAATACATTTCTATATCACAAATATAAAAGTTTTCTGTTCATAATTTATTATTTTTAGTATGCTTATTAAGCATTAAAATCAATTTCGAAACATTTATAATGTATTGAATATTGCTTGACTATTCTGATACCTACTCTACATGTTTTACAATTCTTTCGGTTCGAGAATGTATTCGTTTCTTCTTGTATTAAGCCTTTGATAAAATTTAAAAAAATTATAGTTTGGTGTATGGTTTTCCTGAAAAATAACTTTTATAAAGGTAAGTTACATAATTATTTGTTCTTATTGTCGATATGTTTTTGGTTTTTGTTTGCTTATTTAATACATGTTTTTTTTTTGTTAAACAACAACACACTCTTAATCATAGCAAAAAGTCACAAACATTTCTAAATTTCCCTCAAAGTAACGCTCTTTTTGCATATTTCCATCCAAATAAACCCAAAAGTAACGTCAATAAAAACATAAATAAAAATTAGTACAAAAATGTTTATTCTTAAAAAATTCGATTCTTACATATTAAAATATATTCAAAATAAAGAGAAACTATACCTATATTCGATATATGTATGCATTTCTTATAGGTTTTTCTTGTTAAATAAAAGAATAGGACAAACGACTTTTTTCAATATTAGTTTTCTTGGGATGATAAAGTGCGCACCATTTAATGAGCTACATTCAGATTTTCGATACAACGATATTAATATTTGATTTTTCAAAGTAATAAAAACTAATAAAAAATAATGAAAATAAATAATACATGTGCTCTGTTCTTTGCCTGCCCCCTCCTCTTTATGCTTTTTTCTCTTCCTCAATAACTTCTTTGGTTGGAAGCGGATTCTTTTCACAGGTTTCAGTATGCTTCAATTTGGTTGAATCAAAATTCTCAATGCCGGAAATAAAATTTAATTTCTCCTTTTCTAAATCGATTGCTGTAATGAAAATATGAAAACATTAATTTTTTATTATTCTGAAATTATGTAATCAATAAAACTTTATTATTATAATAGAAAAGATAAAATATGTAATAATAATGTTTGAGGGGCTCAAACCACTCCAATTAAAAATTTGAAAAAAATATTTTTTCTTATGTTAACTGTCGATATAATAGCTGTGTTCTTTTGTGTACCTTGTTCTAGAACTCCTATACATTGGAGAGAACAAATTTGTTCTGTCGATTGAAGCGAAGTATTTGTTAGTACGCTTCATTTAAATCTTGTATGTTTAATTGGAAGTTCGGTCAAACTCAGCTGACAGCTGAAACTATCATAACAAATTGTGAAACAAATTCTTACATTTGTAATTTGTGAACTGTCACCATTGAATAAAATAATTAATAGTATTATATATATTATACTAATAATATATATATAATAATATTTATTCAATGTCTGTCTTCCTATTTCTTGGTTAAATATTGCAGATAGAAGACATTTGGCTCAGGTGAGTGATATATCAACACGACACAAACAATATCAAATTATTATTGAAATTGTCGGTATTGCAACACGTACGACCGCCTTTAGTTCAAAATTTGTTGATGGAATAGTAGGTTCAAATTATTAGTACGCCTGCCGAGATTTAACAGATGAAGCCAAAAGTTATTTGTTACTTCCTTTAATACAAGGACACCCTACCAGACCGAGAAAGCCAACACGAGGAGAAGAAATTTTTGCTGATGGTGGATGGTGTTCAGGTGATGTAATTGCTTCCGTAGATAATGAGCCTCCAGATGAACTAGATCCTTTCAAAATTCTTGACAACGTATAGATTAAAAACTATGTTAAATGATTAACATTGCACACTTCTAGATTAGATGTAACAACTATCATATCATATAATTTACAAAATGTATTTGTTCTCCCCCCGCGCTAACATATCAAATTTTGTTCTACATATAAGCGCAAATTTAGCGTACATATATAATTTAACAGTATATTGCCATTTAAATAAATTGAAGTACCGCAGTATTTGGCATGAATTACAAATTGGACGATCAAAGAATGACATTGCCAGTGCCTTGGTTCACATTTTGGAATCTTGGAAGATATTACAGAAATAACTGAATTGTATTGTGGTCAGCCTCTTGTGTCCCATAAAACAAGAAAATGCGACATCTTTGGCACTACTACAATTTTTAATAATAATCCGCAAAACAAAAGCATAACACAAAAATATTCGAAAACTGGTCACTCCCAAATTTAGTAATTGGATTGTGTTCATAGCGAGATTGAAAAGCACTTGAACAATTTGGAAATTTATGGCCCTGTTCCCTTATTAATACTGTTGAAAAAAAATTAATTGCATTAGGTCTAGGAGAGGTAAGTTTCTCAGTTCATCCACAAATAGGAAGTCAGACCCAATCACATCCAGCCTGCTCCGGGCAAAGGCCGCACAAGTTACACAGAAAGTGTTCGGTTGCTGCATGCTCTTCTTCCAGGCAGGACAGAGACGGACTGTCAACAACTCCCATCCTAGTTAGATTAGTGTGAAGCAAGCTGTGAGCAGTGATGATGCCATCATAGTTGTGCATTTTTTCCTTCTGAGCCCCAAGAGAAAGTCAGAGAAATTCAAATTTGGACCATTAAGAAAAAGTTTTGTACACCTGAAGTACTCAGGTTCGCCCATCTCTGCTTATGTTTCATGCGAACTTCCGCTTTCATAGAGACCCGATAGCCGCGGTGGCAACGACTACAGCGAGTTCCGGTCCAAAGAAGGGAGAACCAGAGACAGACCTGACTAGAAGGTCAACCTTTTCTTTTTTCTTTTTTAAATACTCCCAAAAAGCCTTTTGCATTAATTTAATACTTATCTGCACTTCCTGTTTTCTCTATAGTATAAGATTAGTAGACGAAAAATCACCTACATCAAAGCTGAATATACAACATTTGAGATAAATAATTTGTTTCTATACTTTTAATCTTTAAAACACTAAAGTAAATATATGTTATTAATGTTATTATTATTACCTGTTTTATCAGGCAATGGATTCTTTTCGTTAGTCTCTGCATGCTTCAGCTTGGCTGGATCGAATGATTCGATGCCGGCAAATAGATTTTGTTGAGTTTTCTCTGTTGCGACATCTAAAAGAAAATAACGGTCAGTATTTGTAAAAATATGTAATAAACACAGAAGTTAAAACAAAAAACAAATCAAGCAATTTGTATGAGTTTAATTTTATTAAGGCTTAAAATCCATAATGATTATTTGAATATTAGCTGCTCAATGTGTTCACTCACTAAGGAAAACGTTTAAATACATATACAACCCCTGCACAATATGAACAGCACAAGAATCTTAGACGGAACGAAAACGCCCTCTTGGATTTGTCACTCTTGCACATAAGGTTCGAAACTTTCGAATCGAAAGAAAGTAATCTTCTCTCAATCCATTTTATATTTTATGCTACCTAGTGTAGAGCTCTTATGCCTATGGAGTTTTTAATTAGCAAATCTCGAAGTGGGAGCGTGTCATCACCCGAAATGAGTCATGGTTTGAATTCATGTTAAATTTAGTTAAATTAATTTAAGTCAATGTAAGGTTGAGAAAATGGTGATTCAGGATAAATACAATATGATATTATCAAAAATACGGGTGACTTTCTGAGGTCTCTACTATGTTATCACAACAAATTTTGAAGCATAAGGACATCAATACCGGTAGAAATCTGTAAAATTTTGCGTACTTGAGTCAAGCGCCCATCCCATCATTTCGGCGTAGCGAGATCTCATTGTGAAGAAGCCTTTAACTTTTCCTTTCAAAAGTATATATACTTTATTCACTTCGGTTTGGTAACTCATAAAGTAAAATGCAAAAATCCAACGGACTTCGAATAGTTCATAAAGTAAAAATTTGATAACATTTAGGAAATTATTTTGGTAGCGCAAATAAATATAGCTTAGATCTTTTTACACCAAATGCTCTCTGAATTGAATGCATGAAATTGCTCAGTAGCACGAAGTTTTTACGAGTCATTAAGATTTCTATGTTAACAGTTACCTGACTATTCAAAAACGAGAAATTAAAATTAAGATAAATATTAATTAATGGATAAAAACCAAATTAATAGTGTAATTAGTTAGTGGAACTTAAGCGATGAATACACGCCAGAATAAAGCCGTGAAGCGTTCTGCTAATTGTTCAGTATGCACTCGATTCTTTCTTTTAGTTTTTTGCTGTGCCACAATAAGTTAGGAAAAACTGTTTTTTTTTAGAAAATAATCAATCATCACATCATTAAAATAATTTTATTAAATTTTATCACATTCACGGCACCTTCGGCAGACGGTAAAACAACTTTTACATTAGTTTCTGTATGTTTAAGGGTTGACTGATTGAAGTCTTCGACACCCTTTAATAAGGTCAACCTTTGTTTTTCTGCTGCAATGTCTGACAACAAAATTCAACAAATTAACAGCTTATTTGTTAATGTTAAAATAGTACTTTGAATGAAATAATAATAATAATATTTATTTGATAAAAAAAAAAAAAAATTGAATTTCAATTACCTTCTGCTGTTGGCAGCACGACCTTTTCTTGTGTATTGGCATTTTTAAGTTTTTCGGTATCAAATCCTTCCAATTGACTCTTTAAATCGGTGGCAACTTTTGGAAGATCTTTTAATGCTGGAGCAGCCATTATAACGCTAAAATTAAAATAAGAAAATATGTTCAGATATAAATAATATTTTTAGTGAAAAATAATAGATATAAAAGGGTTGATTGATCTTAATTGAAGCAATTCATTTCTCCTCATCCAGAGCATCTTTTATTTGAGTTGTTTGACTATATATACAGCTAATCTTGTTTTGAAAAATATTTATCTCTAATAAATTAAGTAGCTATGTTTTTATTTATGCAACCGCTAGAAAGTAACTGACCAAGATATGATTCCACAAATCTGTTAGAACCAACTGAGAGGCAAAACAAATCGAAAGGATTATAGGACAATGAGATACAAAAAATCTGAGTATGCCACGAAAAAGTATTCCTACCATATAATCTTTCTCATAAAAACATTATCCCCTATATTACCCACCCTGTCGCTGACTTAGGCAAAAAGGTCCTGTAACATGTTTTTCTTCAATAAGGCAAAGTCTTATTCGAACTGAAAGTTCTTTTGTGGTTCTTCTTGGTTGATTCATACATATATTTAACACAATGATAGAATTTTTAGAAATAGTCTAGGGTTTGAATGATATACAGTAAAACCTGAAATTGGGACACTGCCCAATCGGACCACTATGCGGATACACAAAGAGTTGCTAAAGCAAAACTCAATACGTAATCTGGGCACCTATGTATTTGGACCGTGGACAACATATCTATCTAAAATTTTAATCCTTTTGAACGTTCTAATCGGATCAGACGTAAAAAAAAAATCACGAAATGACATCGACATTATAAGAAGTTTTCCTTAGAATGTAAAAAATTACTGTTTTATGTAACTAATAAAATCCATGTAATTAGTGTTGTTTCTTTGTGGGGAGTTTAGAACAGAAAAATATGCATACTTTCGCGGACGGGAAACTGTATGACAAGCGGAGTTTTACCGTCATCGAAGTGCTTTACGTTCACGCGGATTGATAGTGGGATGATTATATTAAAGGAGACCCCAACACTTGTTTCCAATTTCGTATTATGATATGTTATGCCCACGTCTTTTTATACCCTAGATGAAATCATAGGGTATACTAAATTTGTCATTCCGTTTGTAACGCACAGAAATAATGCTAGTAGAGAAAAATGGTTTGGACATCCACGCATAATATTAAAAGTTATTTTGATTTTTGCATGTCCGGCCTCACGATAACTCGAGAACGCGTTCACTTAGAGATCTGAAATTTTGCACACGGACTTTTGTAAAGAAAAAGTAAATTTAGGTTCGAAAATTGAGTAACTCCTACGAAAAGGTTGACATACAAAAATTTAGGTTTTTAGTATATATTTGGACAGTGCCTGACAGCGCGTCGAAGTAGAGAGCAGAGTTTTTGCACACAGATACTGAAAAGTTCTTCAGAATATGAAATTCTATGAAATTGGTTTAAAAATAATTTTCATTGTCCGACGAACCGTTTTAGTAATATATGCGAAAAACAACTACAACAATTAAGCTTGCACAGATGGATGACCATACGAAATTACATACGGGCATTCATCTAGGATATAAAATTTCGAAAACAAGGGTTACGTGCTGAATTCGGTTATTGGTATGTCATTTTATTTCATAGTATAAAATCTACAAGCAGACGCTTTGCATTTATTCGTGGTAAATATACGCTATTACATAAATATACATGCGTATTTACATATCATATTTAGTTCCCTAATTTTTCATATTCATCCACTTTTATTAATTTCGTTTGACACAGCGGGAAAATAGCTCTCCTTTGTACAGCTTTTTGGTACATGTCTGTACAGACATAAATTCCGGTACCTGCAGAATCGAACCAGTAACTCCTGCGACCGTGAAGTGGTCCCATTAGCAGTTTTTTTTTTTTTTTTTTTTTTTTTTTTTTTTTTTTTTTTTGAAAATTGAAAATATTTGCTGTCTCTCTTGCTTGAAAATAGTCAGGACATCAGTTACACACAATATTTTATCTGTGAACGCCCGGTATTTACCAGATACGGAATATACATTTCTTCGTATGCAGGTAAATCGAAAAATTTTCCATATTAGGATCAACCACCAAGAAAACAGGTGGATTATTATGAATGTACTGAGCAAAATGCGACAACGTATCGCTTTTGGCCTCCCAACAAGAATATAAAATATGTGCTTAACTTTCAAATTAGTTATCTGGATGATTTACTTTTTAAGACATTCTTAAAGAAAAACGAACATTACTGCTTAAAAAATTCAGTTGATTTTAATTCAAATTGTCGACAGCATATTGTTGAAATATCACGGCATTCTTCATAACAAAGATAAATGGAGTAATCATTAAAAATTTCTCGAGTAGTCATAGTATGAGTTAATTGATAAAATTTTGTGCTCAAAATAGACACCAAACATTTTTTATCAACACAAACACAACAGCTGATAAATTTTGTTGTATGTATCAATTTTTTTTTAACAAACAACGTGGGCCTCCGGTTATAAGAGGCAGGCAAAATATACAAATTCTACAAAGAAAGATGTACTATAATTAAGGTGATGTTATTTCTGACATAATAAAATATAATTTTAGAATATATTATATATTAAAGTTTGAAATGGTGAAATATTTGGCAATATTCCTATAATTTTAGAATAGTTAAGATACCTACCGGACAATTTTTTGATCATTAATTTGAATGAAATTTAATAATTCTAAAGTATCTATGCATACAAAAGCTGTACTCGACTCAAATGAATTGCTCCGGGTGCACACTGATTCAAGTTCAAAATCTAAAATTGTCCTCCCAACGATGGATATGTATGTGGGAGTGTGCCTACGACTAGTCTTAGGTGAAAGCGGACCATTTTATTTTTTCGCTCGCTTATTGCGACAGACTACACAATTTACTTCACTCTCATTTTGTCTATTTATTATGTTCTAGATATTAAATACATTTAAGAACGTTTCAGTAAAGTTTTATTTTATAAGATAATGTGTCAATTGATAATTTCATCTACCTTCCCTTTTACGTTATGTTTGACTCATTATTCCATTTATCTTAGAGCAGAGTAGAAATATTCTTATCGACGGAAATGTTACAGTTATTTTCATAGCCCTTATTATTCGTAGTAGAATCATTGATTACTTGAAAAATGTGATAAGTAAAAACAGGAAGTTGCTACATAACGCAAAAATTATGTTCAGCCAGTTGGAATATATCTAGAGACTATGTTATGTGTTTATATAATTCGATTACATATGATGTTATTTTCCTTATTTTGTCAGCTGTATAATACACGCCTTATTTTTCTCGTGTGAAACAGGTACTGAATGCAAAAAAATTGTATGGTTTGGTCAAATTCAACCATACCAAGTTATTCAAATTTTCTTTTACAAAATACTATAAAATTTGAACAAACTCCAGTGTGTGTACGGCTATTACTTTGAGGATGCCTGTTAACACATTTTATTTTGACAATTCAATTTAAATTTTTACCTGTTCAAATATTAAAACTTTTACAACTGGAAAAATATCTGTGGAAGTTTTGTGCGATTCAGTTCGATTCCTCAAAGGCACAAACAGATGAATGCAAATAAATATAATTTCACGAAATATTTTAAAAGTAAATAGCAGAAATAAAAGGGAGATACTACAACATAAGCTCCATTCCTTTACACTAATGCAAGGAATACATGAACATCTATCTTGTAGACGACTATGTCAAGTCCATACTTCTTGATTTTTTTTTATGTCATGAAGTACAACATTTATAACGCCTACATTGTCTATGGACTATAAAGACTAACAGATCCTTTGGTACACCCAGAGCTATGGGTAAAAATAATTTCAATAAATTATTTACTTGAATAATTTATAAATGACTCAAGTCAGCTGTAGTCACCAACTAGCAATATGTGTTGGGAAGTCAGAACACGGCATCCACACAAATCATGTAT
This sequence comes from Dioctria linearis, assembly GCA_963930735.1. Classification (NCBI taxonomy): domain Eukaryota; kingdom Metazoa; phylum Arthropoda; class Insecta; order Diptera; family Asilidae; genus Dioctria; species Dioctria linearis. The sequence goes on along the minus strand of OZ005742.1, from coordinate 50,498,323 downwards.
TATATTTGGGGTGGAATTCAGTTGTAGTTTGGGGTATTATTTTTTACCTTTAAAAGTATATGTAAATTCTAAAATGAATATTTTTCCTTCTTTCTGGTTAATCCAAATGACTCACTGTGTAGACACAGATACATATATATATATATATGCATTTATATTGCATGACGCAGAGCTTGTATAGAGTCGTTTTGCTTATACATATTGTTTAATAGCCGTTTATTCTGTCTCTTAAAAGAAATCCGCAGACGTGACGTCACATAGATTGATATTTTTCCCCTACTTTGGTAAATAGCATCATCTGGCATCATCACCCATTCCGTTATTTACGTGCCATTTTCGACAAGCTATTCAAAAGGCAATGTATTTGCTTTGATGGTAATATTTATGCGATCGACAAGAGCTTATCAGAATCGGAGGATGATTTCAAAAATGGATTGAATTTGGAGTAATATACAAAAAGTGAATGACAAGTTGGGATTGAACTCAGAGGTTTTTGTAATGATGAGTGATTTTAAAGTAAATTTTAACATTTCAAATTGAGTTCGATTTGATTCAGGTTATATATGAAGATGATACTAAGTAGAAAATTATATTTTCGTTTATTGCAGTACCGACATATTTAGAACTGGGTATACTGATTTTATGGCAGTCCTTTTTATACCCTAGATGAAATCTATATGGTATACTAAGTTGGTCAAACCGTTTGGAACGCATAGAAATAATTATGATAGAGCAAAACGGATTGGACACCCACGGATAATATTAAAAATTATTTTGATTTTTGCATGTCCGTATGTCTGTCCGTTCGCTCGAGAACGCGTGTACTTTGAGAACTGAAATTTTGCAAAATTTTGCTTTGATTCATTTTCCTTTTCACTTTTTCAAGTTTCACATTCGATATGACGCATACACGTTTGTTACAGATAGTTACATTCTCTCAAGCATAGCTACTACCATAGATGGCACAAAATTTAGATGTCGCATGCAATACCAGAGCAGAGTATACAAATTTTATTTAGTTGGGTGTCCATTCCGGAATGGGTCACAAAATTTGAAATAATGGATACGTCGAGTGATTCATATTTTCTCGCATCTAGCGAGTTGAGCAGGTTGATTCAAATGAATACAAAACTGCTGTTAAAGCAAGATTTGCTCTTGGTACGCTTTAAAACATGTTGTGGTCCACTCCAAAATGCACTACCTATTTCACACTCTGAATACTCTGCTCTGGTATAGCATGCGATAACTACCTCTTGTTGCAGCTATGCTACTACATAAAAGCAGCACTCTGAGTTGCAGCTAACCTTGAACGTCTTAATATTAACTCTAAGAAAACAAATATTTAGCTCTGTAGAACTGTAGCTTTCCCGAGAAAAATCTTGAACGAAAAATAGCTGGAGTTAGCATACCATTCGCACACAAAACTAACTAACAAATTCATTTATTACAACTGATGTGGCGCAGCAGCTGTAGGAAGAAGACCCAACAAGATCACGCGAACACCCCTAAACCAAAGATCTAAAGGAAGAAAAGAGAAGACATCGAATTGAACTGAGGGCCAAAGATAAGCCTTAAAGCCCTAATTAAGCCAAATCTTAGGATGTGAATAATCATCGAATAAACCCATCGATGGAAAACAATAAAAAATTCGAAATGACTTGATAGATAATATGTAGCGTGAAAGAGGTTAATGACACTGGCATAACTGTTGCATCCTTTCCACAACCTTTATAAAATCGCAGAAGAGCCCACCCACTGTTGTAGCCATAATCCTATATACTTACATTACATTTTTACGTTTTCCCAATTTTCGTGACCCTTTCTAATATTCTGATGAACATAAACATTTGTGAAATCCTGTTAAAAATTCAATTGCAAAAAGGCACAAACCTTTTCAAAAAAATTAAATTACCTAGTTAGAATAAATGTAATCAAGTGGTACGCCTACCAATTCACCGTTAGACCTTAGAAACATAATCAACAAGAAGATATGATGGTACATTATACAATCCGTTTCCAGTTGAAGCTCACATGGGACTGCCTGGCGTGTGACATAACTAACAGGAATTTTAGCACATACATTTCGGGTATTCAAAATCCTCATATTTCACAGAAGTACAGAAAACATTTTTAATTACCTATTTCTACGGCAAAGCAAGATTAAAGCGCCTTAATAAACAAAAGCTATGGCTAATAACAAGTCTATCCACATCACAACTCAGTTTATTTTTAGCTACATGGTGGAGGTTTAAAGAGATTCTGTTATCACAACATCAAAAATACCGGATGGATCTAATGGTAAAAAAGAAGATCTACAATTACAAAAAAAGTACATAAATGGAATTCGAATGCGTCTATAATATACATACCTTTCGGACCTATTCTAATGGGTTTAAAAATAAATGTTGGTGATGAACGTTATTAACTATACATATGTATTTACAAAATACAACAAAGGAATAACATCGGTTGTTATAGCTTGCAAGACAAATTATAGAATTTACTTTATAAATAGATGAAAATATATATAATTGACATCTAAGAGTATTTATTATATGATAAAAGTAGTGATTATGTATGCAAATCAATACTTAAAAGGGAAGGTAGTAATGAAATGTTAACCCTGATACTTACAAAAAAAGAAAGATATTATGAAAAAGTATGTTAGAAATGGTCCAGGATTTTTGTTTGTTCCAAGGCAATTTTATGTATGCGAGTGATTCTATTGTAAAATGCATGCGTCAAGATGAGCAACATTATACTATCGAAAAGGTCTGTATAAGATTGATTCGAACAAAAGCTGGCCACCTTATTGAGATGTTTTCAATGTAAGATCTAATTATTAGCGTTATTGAGCAAACTACTCAACTTTTACAGATCGCAATGATTCATTAGCACGTGGAACTGAACTGCCCATAAAAGCCAATTATGTCAAGACTGCTTACTGTATTCGGACGCATAAATAGGCAATGCTCATTTTTTTTTTTTTTAAAGTCACAATGCTATTCTTGCTACTGATCACGTTTCTATATACATACTTGTTGAAAATTTGTTTTTACATATATTGAAATAGACGTGCGCGTTTGTTAAATACTTTCCTCAATATCATCTGATTACATTCTTAATCATCATATCTTGCGAATTTACGGTAACCAAGTTTTGAGCCCCTTTGAATTTCATTTCAAAGAAAGACATATGGTGACCTTATTTCTACACGTCAGTGATGTATATAAAAAACAAAAAAAAAAAGTCTGCAGTAAGTGAGATGCATCACAGTAAATAAGAAACTTGGAAGGAAAAACTGGATTGTGCGGGCAACACACAAGTCTGAAGATTAAAAAAAAAGAAAAAATAAGGAAAATTATCTTTAAGAAAACGCGATCAACGAACCACAAACTGAAGATTCTCATTTCGAGTTATTTAAAACGAGATTAAACTTGACTTTGAAGCAATGAATGCACACAGCTCAAGTAGTCAAGTATAATGCCAAGACAAGAACGCTCTGAATTTTAAATATGTAAAGCCCATTGCAATGCCATTTTAGAAACAAGGTTAAAATGAACTAATTCTACAGAACATTGCCTAAAGGTTTTCTAATGATCAAGAATATATTACTTGTGATATGTTTTATTCATTCATTTAACGGTACACTTCTGATAAAAAAAAGTGAGCAGAGGAAAATATTCCAAAAATCGTTTAATTACGGTAACAAATGGCACTAAGTTTTAATATAAAGTCACTTCCGGACGTTGAGCGGACCAGTTGTTGAAAATTCTCGTGTTCTTGAAACCAGGTTTTAATCTTCCGGGCCGTATGATATGTTGCATTATCCTGTGAAATATGTATTCGTATTTATTCTAAATATCTTCCAAAGCTATTATCAAACCTTCTCCCAAAAATGATTCTATAAATATAAGCATTTATTTTAATACCTGATCCACTTTTAAAATTTCAAAAAAAAACTGCAGCTGCTTACTTTTTTTATCAGTAGTGTATATAATAAAACGAAAGACCCTTCAGATATTTTGCACCGAAAATAAATTATTGAAGTAAGATGGAAAATTAATATTATTGGATCAATCGTCCGATCAGCTTAAAAACAATAGACTTTGAAAATTTAAATTTAGTGAGACATATTCTATCAGAATAGAATTCTAATTCAAATGCAAGCTCTCATCTTAATAACATTAATCCATTGATTCGGAACGATATGTATCCAAGGGCACAATGAATTGTTACATATAAGAGGCCGGAGAAATATGTAAGTTGCTTTGAACGCTATTTCGTAACATATTAGAGAAGCAATATTATGCCTGGTCTGACAGCCATGTTTAAACTCGATAACCAAATCAAAGTTTGATAATTCTGATTAAGGATGACAATTTGGAGATAATTTATTTTGTGCGACAACCAGTATGACAAAATTTCTTCATTATGAAGTTCTACTTGCAAAACTTTTCTAGAAAACCATTAATTCCTTGAAAGTTGGCTGGCTGGCTGGCTGGTTATTGATTGCAAGTTTTGAAATAGCACTTGCACTCTTATATTGTTCATAATTGGATATGGTCAAGAATAGGTCTGTTTGAGGAAACCCCCGGTGAACCTAGGGCTACACCGGGCTAGACTATCTTGTTTTTTGAAAAACCAAGGCTACCCCGAGCTTACACTAAAAATTTCTTGGGACAATGGTTTGACATTTGTCACTTGCAATTTGTTCCTGATTAGGGCATATAAATTACATCTTGTGCAAAAATTAGAAGAAAAGAAATAGATAAATATCTAGAGCACATTTTATTTGTCTTCACCCATTTTATAAATAACTTTTTGCAATTAATTATACTCAGGAGACCTGTCAGAGAAATTTCATTACACTAGGTTTACCCGGTGTTTTAAAAACTTGTTCACTGAACGAAAAAACCCTGGGTAAGTATTGGAGGGGAAAATTTACACTGTGTTTTCATCGAACAAACCTAATTACTTTAATGGTTGGAGAACATTTTAGATGTTTGTAAGAAATTTCCAAAGTAGGTATAATTTTTAACCAATATTGTTCAAGATACGGAATAAAACAAACTATTGGTCAGAATAGCTATGATGAATACATATCTAATGTCGATTTCGATGGGACTTCAGTGCAACACCAGTATTGCACTTTTTCCAGCAGTTCAACCAACACTGAAAATGTTCGATGGGACAATTTTTATAGCATAAGTGCAACACGAGGTTTGCACTGACTTCCCATACTTTGCGCTGGATATTTTGTCGGTGTTACAAATACATATTCATGTTGAATTGTCATCTGCTCTGTCAAAGTGTACTGTCGGGATTATTTGTGAAATTTTTATGTTACATAAATTTAAAGATTTTATTTAGATTATTTGCATAAAATTTAAGATGAAACTTCTTTTTATATATCAATAAAGAACATTTATTACAGTTATAATTATTTATTATTTTTTAATTATGCAAAACGATTTGTACAAATATTTTCATATTATAACAAATCGTTTTTCATAATTAAAAAATCTACGTCTTTGCAGCGGTATGACGGCTATTTGAAACCGTCGCGTCGTAATGGTAAGGCATTGTGATTCTCGTGAATGACATTGCGCTACCGCCATATTTATTTTCATGGACTACAAAAAAAAATGTAAGAGTTTTTGTGTAACAAATAGTTTGAATACAGTAATTTTTCCGACAAGTTTAATTAATTAGCCTGTAATTACGCCACGCTGGCCAGCCCTAAAATTATGATTTTCGTTTCTTAAATCACCTAATTCGAGCCTTTAAGGGTCGCCATACTTGTAAGAAATGACTTGGATTTTTCTGTCATCATCTCCCGGTCTATTGCGACGAATATTCATATGACCAGCATCAGACAGTATATTCTTTGTATAAGTAAGACACATTACATTCACCTTGTTCTTTAGTTTCATGTATCGACAATAAATCATTATGGTGACCTTTGCACAAAATTAGAGTCAGTTTAAGTCAAAAGTTTTTATGAAACTACAGATTACTAGGGTTACGTACGTTGTTATTATCTTAACATCATCCATTAATGACCCCCTTAACTCCTGAAGTTACATAGATTAATCGAAATTTATGAATTTTAAATAATTGTTTATCAACATTTGTATTATTTTTTAGAATCCAGTATTTTGTATAAAATTGCAGAAGCCAAAGCTGTTTTATCTCACTATGATCCCAAAATGCAGCTATTTACGAAGTATTTGAACCTTTTATCCAACTAACTGCCTTGATTCAAATCAAATGGAGAAATTAATTTATTCTTGAAAATGCATATGTATATAATGTCGCAATGGGACCTAAAATTTTAGGTGGGCTCCGAACCACTGAGTAAAGTAATTATCTCCCTTTGACTTCTAAACGAGCATATTATATTATAAAAAGAACGAATCGACCATTGAATCACGCCGATCAGGTTCGAACTAAGCCCCATAAAATTAAAATGGTAATGCGTTAATCCATTACATCACCGAGGCTTATATAAAGAAACGTCTTCGCTAAAATACATCTTTTCAATTTCTAGGCATTTATTAGAATTTTTCACTGGATTTACACAGATCAAGGAAAGGGCACAAAGAAAGGTATCTTTTAACTTAAGTGTACGTAAACTAACCACCTCAATATGTTATACATGTAGGATAGGTATTAAAAAAAAATATGTAAATATGTACATAACTAACTTTAAATAGAATTAAAAAAGAATTAATTATTTGAGAAAATATGTTTCCTTTTAAAGTATGTAATTTAAAAAAATAGAAAAAAAAATTCCTTTTATGGCATGTGTAATTGGAACTCATAAGGTTATAGCCATAAGTTTGCAACCTGTCTGGCTTACATTTTCACACTCTCCACGCCCGAAAACCACTCAACCTCAAAACAGCACTAAATTTGGTAGTCACATTTTGCTAAGCGCACCGGATCACAACGCGATTCAAGACATTAAAAATTAGATATAAAATTGAAAAGCTGCACATAAACCTGCTGCAAACATGAAGTTATAACTCATCAGCGGTCATTCACTGTAGAAGAACTGATAATAATTCCGAAGAGCTCGTGCATGACTCATCTTACCGAGAATGAGTTTGTCTTCATTTCGTTATGATTAATTCTGGTTATAAATGAGTTACTTTCGAGTGTGATTTGATTTCTCAAATTTCTCGTCATATATGTACCTATACAGCATAATCCGCAGTGTCGTAAGTCTTGTATATAATATGTAATAAAATAAAAACTTCGAGTGAAGTGAAAGCGATTAAATATATTTTTCGCAATGAAATCTATCTGCACAGTGCAAAGTAGTAATGCTCACACACAATGTGGACCGTTAAAATCATTTCACCTTACTTGAACTTGAATTACTATTACAGCTCAATGATTATACGCAATCTTCAAAAGCATACCGTTCATTAGTTGATAATAACCGACCTTGGGCTTCTTTGCAAATAGTTATAACTACAATAATTTAATTTTTACGGTATTGTAAAATTATTTATGCTAGTTTTATTTTTCTTTCTAGGAATTAACAATTTTCTGTAGTAGATGCCTACATACCGACTTATTTCGGAAACTATTGAGTTTTAACCGCTGTCGACTAAAAATTAAACTATGCTTGAAAAGTCCTCAAAAATGTTTTCTTTCTTAAACACGAACAAAGTAAAACAGGAAGAAGCATAGCAAATAAAATAATATGTAAAGATTCAAAGTTGCCATTATGAATATTGATATCACCTGATTATTAGAGCCTCTGCATAATAAGTGGGTGTCATACCGGGAGCGGCGCAGCATTTTTCAGTTGTCGCTGCGCCGTTGCTCTTGCAAAATTAAATCTTAAGTCAAACTGGGAGCGCGCGGCGCTGCAAAATTGTTGCCGCGCGGCGATTTTGGAGATTACTCAAAAAGACAATTTTGTCGGTGTCGCTGGCGCCAAAATTTCTTTCTCATTCGCAATAAATTTGCACAATTCCTTAAATGAGGCTTTTGGCGGCACTAATTTGAAATTAAAGACACAATTTAACCGTTTATATTTTGAAACATTCTAACTTGCGTATACAAAATGTAAAAGAGAAGTGATCCTAATCAATATTATATGCAGAACGAAACGGCACGATACACATATATTTGTAAGCCAATTTTGAAGATTTACTCGCAAGATAATTGAAATTTTTAGTACATTTTTGTTTTGTTGAATAAAGCTTTTCAGTAAAGATCTTGCTTTTTGTATAGGAGCCTCATGAAGGGGTTGTCAGACTTATTATTTTAAATAACAAACTACGATTGTAAAAATTTTCGTCGTCAAAATTCCTTTAAGGTGGAGACATTTGGGCCGTCTGAATAATAATATGAGCATAAGCTTATACTTCACTTTTTTGGAGCACATCCTCGAGGGTCTATGAATAAATCTGAGCAAATTCTGATGCTCTAAACTGAAGGATGAGCATCTGTCCGCAGAGTATAAACTACTAAATATAAATGGTCAAAATTGTGTCTGGTCAGTATCAAACTAACATCTGCAAATGGCACAAATTCTTCCAAATTCGCGTCACGAAAAAGTATACAAAATTCGCTCAGTATCAAACTTTGCGGACTATAAGTCTTTTCTTTCGATTTTTTGGTACCAAATATTGTATGAAAGTGAGGAGGGGAGAGATGGATCCCTTACATCAAAGCAACGGATGCAGATTTTTATATGCTATGTGGCATATCCCGAGTTTCAGTCAGGTAGATATAAGAGATGACAATTCATTAAAGTACTGTAAGTAGGACAGTGAAATATGTTTCTGGGGAAAGCTGAGTTCTAGATCAAATTGTCTTCTTCTGTTCAAGGTGTGGTTGAGATTAAGGAACCTTGGCAAAAACTGTTCAAATTCTCAATGTATATTGGAGCATTGGAATGCACTCGCGTAAAAATCCTAAAACCGGGTAAACCAGTCATGAGTATATAAACCGAAAAACCTTTGGAGTACAAATGTACAGGCCACTTGCAATACCCGAGAAATATTCACGAGTGTAAATACAAACTGGCCTAAAAGTGTACATGATTCCAGAATATGGAAGAACTAATATGTACGGCAAAAACTACATAAGTAGGTACGTTAAACTTTGCTGTATTAATAGCAGATTCTGGATATGGTATTGAGCTGGTGTTGAATAACCCAAGGAAAATAAACAGGACGTTTTTAACGTATTGGACTTTAAAGATGGTTAAAATAGGGAGTATCTTACAAGCTCCAACTGTAATCATTTGCTGCTTCGTCCTACATAATATTGCAAATACCTTGAGGATGAGGATTTTCCAATGATGTACAATAATGGGTAAAAAAAAAACTAAAGATTACCAAGGCGGGTGGAAGATGTGTGAACACGACAACTTGGGGATTCCCATGAGTATAAGCAAGTACTGAGTATAAGGTAAAGGTTATTCATAAGGATTGGAGAATATGCTTATGGTCTTGCACTTGAGTCAAACATACGGGAATACCACTGACATAAAACGAATGTAGAAGTTTTGTTCCACTAAGTAGAGAAACGAAAACGATAACTTTTCTTTCCTTTAAAATATTTATATAAATTTACATGCATAACAAATCTATTATCGGGATTTGGTTGTTATCACAGTTTCATACATTTTTTTTTTTTAATTTCCTCCCCCTTGAGATACAATGTAAATTAGAATTTTTATTTATTGCCTACAATAATTCCTAAATATTTTATTTCCTTAATTTTAGTCTTACTTCAGATAAAATTTTTATATTATGAAACCATAGAGACTAATACAATGTTTCATGAAGATAGTTTTGACCCTTCCAAAGAATAAAATGGCTCATGATTATTGTGAAGGTAATTTATGGGATATCTAAGAAAAAATTCAGAAAAGCTGATACCCATTCATCTCTAAAACATCAAAACGAACGTGTATTCAGTTTATTTTTTTAGGTGGACTGACATAAACTTCCACAATCGGGTTTGCTTTGGTCAGATAACTCGTCGGATAGAACTACAAAGGAACTGTGGGGGAAATCTAATCCAAATTTAACGAAAAAGCTACGGGAATTAACAAGACAACCCTGAGAACCCTCGTGTCAATTCTTACTGGACATTCATTTATTTCTCACGGGTCAACTATACAGGATAGGACTTATTGACTTCTTGTCAACTCTAAATCAGAATGCATTGAGGGGCCAATCCAGAATTTTGTGAGGCGTCCGGTTTGGATGTATGAGGAATAGCTCATAAATCTAGAGCGTGAGCATCCATCCAACTTAACATCGCATTACCACGATCATCACAGTCTATATTCCTTGGCATGCCATACTACACATTATAAGGTTTTGGTTATATTCCTCAGGATACAGCAAAAGATATTATTAAGAAAAATATTTCTTGAATACCGTGGTCGCACAAGGAAACAGTCCTGGTCAACAAATTTTTCACCCCTCCTCTTTTTTTTAAATAGTTTCTTTCACATAAATTAGCAGGCAGCACGTGATACTCAAGGAGCAAAGTGATTCTTTTATGCAAGGATTAGGTGTTGGGGCCCAGTAATAAAAAAGAAGACATACATTATTGAAGAAAAAAATTTCTTCCCGCTGATTTCGCTGTATAATATACGCTTCTGGTTATCCAAAAATGTGTATATCATATGCTCTTGTATTGTAAGGGAAATGCGACCAGATCTTTACTCAAAAATTAAATTAGGACAGGATATAAAAATAGTAGGTATTTATTAGTCATACCAGTACACATAATTAAATTTATTCAGTTTAATTTACAATGACTACCTAAACCACCGCAGTGAACAGAGGATATTTTGTACAATTTCCTTTCGTTTACTTATTTAAGATAACGAACATATAACCACGCTCATACTAATGTTTACTTCCATCAGTAATTCGTTATCAATTTTTTATCTATTTTTAAATTTAACATTGGAAGTACACAAATTACAGTACAGTGAGGTCGTTCAGCTATAGTTTATTATTTACTTTTTTTATTGTAGAGTGAATTAACAGTATAAGCCTCACTAAATGTATATTTAACTCACATCGAGTGTATACTTAAAAATATCGAGAAGGGGTTCTTTATTTCTATTGATCTGAATTTGAAAATACTTAATCTGCAATCTGGAAATTCACATAAAACTTTAGTTTCGTGCATATTTGTAGGTATATGTATAATTAATTTGCTAAGGTGAGATTTCAAAAGGATGAACTGCATGACGAAAGTAGATACAACAGTAGCTTGATCGGAGCACGCAGGTTTTTATACATACATCTTTGCAGAAAATGTGATTTTTGGACGTCTATAGGGTAATGTAAATATTGGAATAGACCACGACCGTGTTGTGGTTGATTAGCCAAAGATCGGTACAGTTAGAAACGTATGGCACAGCATCAGAAATAAAAAAGAAAACTTAATCTGTTTGACATGCAGGACAATGAATGATAAGCCAGTATTATACGAGTACGAGAATATATTAAGTATTCGATTAAGGACTGAGTAATATAGATTCATGGGTGAATCGTGTATTTCCTCAACGTCCTACCAAAGTTTTTCTCTAAAGCATCCAGTAAATGTCAATGACGAGACATTATATTAATTAATTCACACGAATTATTATTCCAGCCCTATCCAGAAAAAGCATAAAATAAAAAAACACAACAAAAGGGTCAAGCTATAGGAGTAGATAACAACATATCCGAGGTGCTATGAGGTCGGAATACATGATAAGGTATGGTTTTCTTGTGCTCTTTGTATGCTTGTGTGATTCTAAAATTTTGTCTTCATTCTTCTGGAATTAGTGGAACTCAATACCGCGGTATCCATGAATCATCCATCAACCATTTAATGCATGCTGTACTATAAACGTTAATCAAAATGAAAAACAAAAATAGTAATAACCACAGTTTTAAATACGTACATTAAATTACATCAAACGTCCGTCCCGTGTTTGACCTTAGATTATATAGCTACATATAAATAATCTAAGTGTTCGACACAGAATTACTGTAAAACAGAAAAATTATATACTTTATATAGCAACCGTCTTTTCTAAGCCTCGCTTTTACATACCTAGGTAACGATTTATGAAAATCTGTCTACTAACTTCTCTGTAAAATTTCAATTGAGCTTATTGATGGGTATCCATTGCAAATCTCTTGCGATTCAAGACTTTACGCATTATGATTCAATACATTCATATGTATGTCCATACTCGATTATGGCTCAGTTGAATAAACTCATGACACTGAATTTTATGAATCACGTTCTGACTTTACCAACCGACTTTTATTGGTGATAAGAGGAAACACTCAAATATTAAAAAGAACAGAGCTTCTGGCATTGTGGGGCAGGCAAAGAAAACAAATTTACTTGAGACAATAGATTTCAATCATATCTGAAAATTTTGTTGTTTTGAGATGTAAGGAGCGCTATATCAAGTTAAGTCGCATTCCTTTGAAACAGTTCTTCATGAGTGAAGAGCAAGTAGCTCGATGGGCTTTTGTTGTAAAACTGCACTGCACCGGTGTAGACCTCGATGAATTTCGACATTAAATTATTTGATATTAATGACAAATTTACGAACTAATTCATGGTTGTCTGCTATGTATACACATAAAAAAAAAATCTTTAATTGGACTAAGTTCGAGTTATACGCAAAAGAGCATTGTCTGCAGGTTTTGCTGAACAAGTGACTGAAATCGATGGCCAAGCCATGACCCACGCATGACTTGGATAAAGAATTTTAAGAAAATGACTGAATTGTGGTAGATAACAAAATTGTTATTTCGTATTTAAAAATTCCTAAAATAAAACTATATCAAGTCTTCAGATCTACATAGCCTTGAACTCTGTACAAGCGTCTGCAATTCTTATACAAAGTAGGTAGATACCTACCTAGTCTACCATTTCCCAAAGGCCAATAACACCGCAACACTCATATAATACGTGGCTAAAATTTCCACGATTAAATTTAACAAAAGGGTAACGAAGTAAATTTGAAAAAAAAATATTTGTAAATCAAAATTCTTGCAGTGTTATTACTGAAAAGAAAGAAATATGAAAAGGAAAACTGTGTGCTGTGGAATACTTTGTCGTCTTTATGGACGACGCCCATGCAAATCCGGTGCTCATTAATTTTATCGAGTAGGCACTATCGTCTTGCAATACTTTTAAAGTTGGCTGCTTATTTCAATAAATTTTTTAATACTTTTTTTGCGATAATAAAAAAGGTTTAAGCATTTCAATTCTCCGTTAGAACTTGGAAGAAAAGACTTCGTATTTAGGCGTGTCCCCACCCGGCAATTTAATCATCCACTCATTTTTACATAAATATGAATTATTTTAAAGAAAATAAATCAAAGTATATATATATACTCACTTTATAAGTTTTAAATTCAAATTGTTAAAATTAAGAAACACTTAAATTTTCTTATTTCACAGCACAAGTATAATTATAAACTTCACCTCTAGACGTTTAAAATTTAACTAACGTAAAACGCGAAACATGAGTGAAGAAGATTGTGAATGTGGTGAACAGCTTTTCTAGCTTATTTGATGTGTTACCGTTTTACTCCAAGCATCCGAATTGTAAAAATTTGGCTAAAATTTTGGAATTAAAATATGTAAATTTAACTTATGTATTGCTCTTTTATGGGGCTTTCTTGCATGCCTTGCGAGTTTAGCCGATTTTTATAAATTAAAATAAGAAACATTTAAATATTCTTAAATTTATTTACAGCTGGAATTAATTATAAACTCAAGGCAATGTAAAAGGAATAATGCGAATATTGCGGAACGTGAATATTTCTTTAGCCATTTGCGGTTTTCCAAACCAATTTTAAGTTCTTGTAGTAGTAGAATAGTGATTCCGATTGTAATTTAAATAAGGTTGTAATAGAGTAATTTCGCTCTTGCAAGCCTATTTTAGATCAGTTTTAATTAAAGTAAGTAGCTTTTGCGGTTTTCCAAGCTAATTTTAAATTCTTGTAGTAGAATAATCATTGCGATTGTAAATAATTTATTTTTCGTTTTTTAAAAAAATATAATAAAGAAAAACGGAATATAAATGGCCGAGTATACCCTACTAGATGAAAAACAGTGTAAACTTAAGGCGTGAATTACAATTATGACTTCGACTCGATAGTCAGTCGAAGCCGACGCTGAGGTGAAATTTGTAATTAAATTAAGGCAGAAACACATCCAAGCAAGCCTCAGGCCTGGCCTCTCTCAGGCTTCCTCGCAGCTCGCCTCAGAGAAATGAAAACAAAATTATACACCAGGCTCGGTGCTGTCATTGCAATTTTGTTAGTACATCTGTTGACAGAAGTAGGCCTGAGAGAGAACAATTTTCAACATTGAGCACAGCGCGCTTTGCGGCTAGGACTTGAGGCTAGCTGCTGGCTTGGTTTTGTGTTGCATCATTTAAAAACCCGTGTTGGAAAGTTTGACAACACCTCGAGGAAGCCTCGAGGCCTGGATGTGTTTCTGCCATTAAAGCTTCAACTGCAAACAATCCCAGAAGTGCCGACTACTTAATTGAACTGAAGTAGGTCCCAGCCCAGGCGTCACCAACTTTGCACTTTGAACAAAGCTTAGTTTAGTCGCAGCCGAAGTTGCAATTGTATGTTGCCACATGCATTTACCATTTGAAGTCGGTGTCGTAATTGTAATTCGGGCCTAACCCGGGGAGTACACGAGTCAGTAGAACTGACTCTGACAGCGATTGAAACTTACACAGGCTTATGTAAACCCCTACTGACTACTCTTTTTTACTGACCAGTCTGTACTGACAAGATTTCTGATGAGTCAGTACGGACTAGTCAATAAACTATCAAACGTACATTAAGATGTCGGAAATTGAAAATAAAGGGTAGATGCTAGTGGATATTTGTGTTTATATTCCTAATCTGCTCTCTTTTGAGTGGGAAATGACTGAAAAGTGTTTAATATACATTTTATTGTTTATTTTGTGGAGAATAAAGACGGATTAATGAAGAAATTGTTTGATATGCATATAGAACGACATTGTATTATGAACAGACTGGTCAATTGATAGAACCCAAATCGTTTTTTGTCAGTAAATATGACAGACGAAATCGGGACTGTCCGTGAGCTCTATTGACTAGTGTAATCGTTGCGTAAAAGTTTGTCATTTCGTTTATAACTCATCGCTAAGGCTTAAATGCTGCAGCATGCTTCACTTTTCATGGATTGTCGTTTGGGGGAGGACAAATTCCGTACTGCACTTTTTTGCAGCACGAGCAGCATACCAATGGGCCGTCCTACACCATATCGCATACAACACGCGCATTTCACTTTTTGGAGATGACAGTCGGGGAAAATTTTCCTCCTGAGAGAGTCGGGGCCTCTCATGCCAAAAAAGTGAAATGCACGTGAAGTATGCGATATGGTGTAGGATGGCCCAATACTAGTGCAAGCAAATAGTTCCGGCCAATTTGAAATTTGGAAATTTTTCCGGTCGAACGGCCGTGCAGTTCTTTACCTGCGATTTGAGATGATAATATAATAATTAAATTCTCATTACGTGCTGTGAATTTATGAAACAGTTATTATTTATATCAAAAACTGTAACTTGTTGAACACATACACAATTAACCTCGGTAATCACATAAGTAACTAAAGCGTAGCGAAATTGTTGTGATGACACATTTAGGCATAAGTGTAGCAAAATGAACATGCTTCGCTCTGCAACGTGTAAGGTGACCCATAGAAATACATAATACTGGTCCATTTTGCTCTGATTGGACACCCACGCATAATGTTAAAAGCTATTTTAATTTTTGTATGCCCGCTTAGGACAACTGGTAAACGGTGTGTATACCATTGGAAAGTGCGTGGGGACTATCAATTAATGCGCACTACTTAGCTTATAATTCGGTAGTGGTAGCTAGATAAGCACGAACTTTCATTTTTGGAGGTTATATCCATAGTTTTTATAAAAATTGTGAATACAACAAGTAGGAAATTGAGTGATCGAGATTTTGTATTGTTGACTTATCTAACTATTTTTATTGGAGTGGCAGTTTTTCAACGATGAATTCATCATTCCTTTGTCATATAGTTGCCATAGTTGACAAAACAATGAATATGTAATGCGTGACTCAACAATGACAAGTGGTGAAAGACACACGACAAGCTCATCCATGACACCACAATGACAAAAAATTATAAATGGATTTGTTTAAAAACCTTATGCGCCTAGAATTAGCCACAAACACGTTCTACTACTCTTAAAAAGAGGAAGACCATCAATTACGACTTCATTAATGGAAAGTAACTGTTCGTACCCTCTTTTAAAACACTGTTTTGTATCCCTAGATAAAGTGCTTAGGTGTCATTATTCTTATAGGAGGACATGGATCACAAATATTCACTAAAGTTTTCCTAGAAACGGTAGGTCTAATTGAGATTTAAAATACTCAGAAGCCCATTCGTAGCTATATTTCACCCAGAAAGCTAAGTTATCAGGCAAACTGTTTTTTAAAAATGCTAACCGTTATATACTCTTCAGATATGACTCAGCGTTGACTGTACTACTAGCAATTCCAACGCAAAGCTATTTAAAAAAATTTATCTTAACCAAATGACTACGATTCCTCAAACAAAAATTCTCGTAGATGTCGCTGTGCCGTGGTCTGATAAAATCGAATCAGTCTGCCAACAGATACGGACTCCAGCCGCAGATACACTATTGCAACTATTACTCAGTTGAGAAAAATTGCTAAATTACTGGAAGAATATATAGGACGTTTGCCAAACGGGCTAAATGCTGGCTAAATTCCAGTTTGCATTGGAAATTTAGCCAGCTAATTCCAGGGCTGTGCCAAACCAAGTGAAATTTAGCCAATTGCTCAGCTGTCACTTTTATTTCAAAAGCAAAGCAATTGTGTGGCATTTAAGATGGATTTGCAGGAAATAAACAAGGAAGTTATGGCCGTAATATTATTTTCTTGTATTTGTTCATTTTACAAATAAATACTTCTAAAAATCTTTCAAAAAACCGCACTTGTCAAATAATTAGACGAATGTGAAGAAGAAGAATTAGCAAGCTTGAAAATTTAAAAAATGGAAAAGTAATAGATTTAGCCAGCATTTCGCCCGTTTGGCAAACGTCCATAGTCAATAAGTATCAATCACTGACATATAATAAGAATGGACTGAGCGTTCTTACTTCAAAAATGGCACAAATATTGAACAGGTTGTGAAAACCCTTTATAATTAGTTATTATTTGTCGATTGGAAACACTAAAGATGTTGTAAAATAGTATTGCATTAAATGAAAACACAAAAAATAATTTTTAATATTACTGAAAAATGTGTTCATCTGCAGATTTGATGTCAAATATGCTTTAGCTTGTAAGAGATAGACGTATATAAGCAATATACTTGTCTGCGTTTTTATGTCAATTCCGATGTATTCCAATTAATACAGCCGTACTGTTTCCAAAATTGGTTACAGTTCAGTGTACATTTTGAGCTTGAAAGAGACAAATTGAGTTTATCAAAAATTTGTGCCATTTTTGACTATAGGAATTAGATAGGACGGCTCAGTCCATTCTTCTTATATGTATATCAATACATAACATTTTACAGAACGGACACACATGGATTTCTGTTTCATGGCTTGGGTAGTATTCTCGCACGTTTTGTATCAACACTTCCCGTTCTTTGCTTAGAATCTATAGCAAACAAGGAATGGTGATAAGCCAGATTTTGCGTAATGAATTTCTGGTTGTGTTGATAGTCAATGTTTTTTTTACATGTATTTACACGTCATCCCTATTCTAACCAACTTGTCAATTTGCAAAAAGTAAACTAAGGTTTTGAGCGGAGCATCTGTGGTAAAAAATGTTGTTTTCGACTTTATTTTGAAATAATTCACATATTTAATTTATATAAATCTTTGCTTCTATAACAAAAAAGATAATTTAGATAGTGCACTTGCCTGAAACACGATTTTCCTAGTTTATAATCCGATTTATATTTACATGCACTGACCGAACACTTCATTTCTATTTTTTAATTAATATGAAGCTTTTAACAGGTTTGGCACTATAAAACTTCAAAGAAAAATAGTTAATTCGGTATTTTTGTTAAATTTCACAAAAGAATTTTATATTGACTAAATCTGCAACAAACGCACATTTGACAATTGTCACTCAGCTTTGACAAATATTCCATCCTTCATCTCACTCCTATATATAATGTCCTGCTCTTGACAAATTACGCTCATGTACACGAATTATACACGATTCAACCATTCCTGTTTGCTATTCTAAGGTTCTCTGTATATTTTAAAGTTAACACATGGTCAATAATGAAGCATTGTTAACTTCGTGGTCGTTGATACATTTCCTGCTGGGCAAGTTCAAAAATTGACTAAATCGAGCAATCCCTTCTAGGTGCTGCCATATAAACATTGTTCTACACGCTTTTATTGTACTGAAAAGTTCTTCAGAATATAAAATGCCTTTAGTTATGATTTTATAATCATTTCTACTGTCCGACGATCCGTTTTAGAAATAGATGTGAAAAACCACTTTAACAATCAATCGGTGACTATACGAAATTACATTCATCTAGGTTATGGTAAGAGTTGGTCCTACAATTAGACCAACTTTAGCTTTTTCCGTTGTTTTAAAAAGTATTTATTTATATGGGTAATTTATGTGACCTCCATTCATTGAACTGTTATGATAGGTGGTCAGAGATAAGGTGTAGAAACAAAATGGTCAAAGTTATTATTTTTGAACGTCAATTGTGTTAGTGATGGTCAGCGCTAAAAAATATTATAACTGGATAAAATGGCTTTCAACATTATCAATTAATTCTGCAATAAAAAATGTGGAACTTTGTGACATCAATTTTATAAAAAAGCTAGAGTTGGTCTAAGACCAACTCTTATGATACCCCAGTTGAATGTCCGTATGTAATTTCGTATGGTCACCCCATCTGTGCAAATTTGATTTTTGAAGTGGTTCAGTACAATTAAAACGTCTAGGACTGCTCGTTTTTACAGTATACGTAAAAAACTAAATTTTTTATATGACAAAAACAAGAAGGGTTGTCCGATTTAGTTCATTTTTGAAGCTTTATCTACTATTAATATGACCGCAGTGTGTAAAATTTCAGCTCTCTACTTCGACGCGTTCTCGGGCAGCGTTTATATAATAAAAACCGAAAGTTTTGTATGGCAACCCTACGAAGGAGTTATCCGATTTGTTCCACTTTCAAACTTAAAAGTACTTTTTTTTTTAAATAGCCCGCGCGCAAACTTTCAGCTCCCTAATGTCGTTTTCGTTTGAACATCCAGGTTCGCTCTGGAGGCAACCCCGTTCAATCGAACCGTAACCCCCGCAAGATACAAGCCATGAACAAAGTCAAAAAAGAGAGCAGCGGGCCGGACAGCAGGCGACATCCAGTCTTCTTGCCTTGTCTTACTGAAGGAGTTTTTCATATAAAAGTTGCTTGTATTTTGTTCAAACGCTATAATTTCCATAAATTTGTTCTGCATGCAATTTTTTTTTAAACTATTAGAAAAAAAACATATTTGGCTGCAATTTGTTTTAACTTCATTTTGCTATGGGGGCGACAGTTTTGGGCTTTAGGACCTGTTTAAGATGAAATTTTAGTTTTTCCTCCATGGCGAGTATACAAAAAGCAGTGAGAGTGAGCTCTTACTGCATGCTGTACCCGGCACGTTAAAGCCTTTTAATGTGTCGGTGCCTTCGGCGACTTCATGACTTGTATTATATTCCGGGGGTTACGATCGAACGGTTTCAGAGTGCACCTGAAAAAGTTCGCTTGTGTATGTAAACTAACGTCAAAGTAGCTATGAACTTTTTGCGAAAACTCGTTGGTAATTTGTTTGCGGATAAATTTGAGGATAATATAATAATAGTAGAGTGGTCTTAATAATAATTGTTAACTTTAAAATTAACTAAATAATATCAGATCAGAGCTAGACTTTGTTTGTGGGAGTGAACTCATAGTGTACCCGAGTAAATTTTCAGAGTAAAACTGATGCTTTTTGGGTTGCCACCAGAGGCAACCCATGACGTCATTTTTGCTTCAAACGAACGCTTTGACAGCACTTAGGTTGCCTCCAGAGCGAAACTGATGTTCAAACGAAAACGACATAAGTGAACGCGTTCTCGAGTAGTCGGGATGACGGACATGCAAAAATCAAACTAACTTTTCATATTATGCGTGGGTGTCCAACGTATTTTTCTCTACTAGCATTATTTCTGTGCGTTACAAACGGAATGACAGTTATTATAACCTAAGATTTCATCTAGGGTATAAAGGTTTTTAAAGCGAAGGAAACCAATTCTAATATATGTACCAATCTATAAATAATTCTTGTCCACTAAAACAACAAATCAATTAATTATTTATTTAATATTTTACAATAATTACAATTATACCCTTTATTTTTGCTATTTATGACCCTAGACACCGAAATGACAGCTCCAGCACAACAAAAGCATCACGGCCTGCCATAATGTGGTACTTTCTTGCTTTTGACGCATCAGATGCGTTCGTGAAGCAAACATGAAGAGTGGAAATGATATTACGATGCATTTTTGAACTCTTGATAATGCAGATGCGGCATCATCAGCGTATCGCGTACTTATGAGAGCTTTCTGATCATTGGGTCGAAAAGATCAATTTTTCTGAACTTAATACAATCAGGAAATTTATTGAAATTTTTTTCAATGAATTTCAGCCTTTTAGACGATAAATTTTCCAGTTAAAAGTTCAAAACTTTTAAGAACAAAGAACAGAGGGCGTAATATATATGTCAAGTTGCTGGAAACAACTTCTCGCTAGATAAGCTGAAATTATAATCAATGGAAATACTAATATGTGGCGAGGTCGAATAGAATTATCTAGTATAAGAGACATCATTTTATTTCAACCGAAACGAAATTTACAAGCTAATGTTGGACAATATGGAAATTAACCCATTTGTAATTTTAATTGTAGTTAAGGGAAATAAAAAAAAACAATTTCATTATCCTGTAAAGAATTTTTATTTCGATATTAATCTTTTAAAGGTTTTACCTTTTTTTCTTTTCAATGGAATCCATTTTAAGCATACATCTTTTCATCAAAACGTTATAAATCATATTTGTTTTCATTTCTAAAGTATATTGTTTAAATCAGTCTCCATATATGACCTATAAAAACAGAAACGTTGTGAGAATAGTTAGCTTCTTAAATAAAATATAATTTCGGAAGGGAAAACTTAAATATATATATACATATATATATGTAAACATTTTTCGATTTAGTGTACAAAGAGTTTCATTACATTTTTCACGGTGCAATTACAAACTGGGCATCGTTTGCTTTTATTCCAAATTTTAACAGCACATTTGTAACAGCAACAAAGGTGTACGAATTTACTGTGAACAAATACGCCATTTTTTGGTTCTGAAAGGCAAACAATGCATGATCCATTGCCGGAATTATCTATACTATCTACACAATTCTGGGATTTTCTTCTATTTGTAGGAAATACCCCTATCTGTTCCGAAAAAGCTGAAATACTTTTCAATAAAGGACTTTTTTGTAACTCAGGAGAACATGTGCTTTGTAAAGATGAAATATCCGACATATGTCTCCCCAAATTGTTTACATTAAACTCATCATGAGAAGTATTTAGCTTTTCAAGTTCTGCGATTTCCTTTGCATCAAGTTCTTCGCAAATAGTATCTGCATCGGAACTATCATGATCATCATTAATCTTTGTTGGATTTTGGTGATCGTCTGACAAACTAGAACTAGGAACATCTTGACTGGATGGGGGAGCGGAACTTATACCAGAATCTTTTTGTAATTGGGCAATATTGCTTGCTATATCAGTCTCTGAGCCACTATCAGCCGCAACAGAAAAGCCCAAATAATTTACTTTAACTTTTTCTAAGGGCTGGATTTCTTCCTTATCAGGAATTAGTTTTCGTTTTCTATTATTTCTAGTTAATTCTAACTCTAAACTATTTGATAAATAATTAGTATTTAAACTAATACTTTGAGAACTAGATGCATTTGTACTAATTTTTTCCACTTTCATACTAGAAGATCTGCTTCTTCTCTTAGTTGTATTTAATTTATGTTTATAATTATCGCTCCAATCGTCTTCACTACTAGTTTCAGCAGCGCTATTCAATTGACTTTGACTGTTATTTTTGTAACAGCTATAGAGCTTGCCCTTCACTTTGTTTTTAGAAATACTATCAAATTTACCAAGACGTTTCGCAACGTCGTCTAATGAGCCATTTACGTTGTTTTTTGTTGTCTTTGTCTCTCCAGAGCAAGGCGAGTTTTGTATTCCCTTCGAAAACGATCTCTTAAGAGCCTTTTTAGAACGTGACTTCCACTGCCGTGGCCTAGGTGGAAAATGATTTTTACGTATCTGTAAACAGAAATAAAAAAAAACAAATGTAAAAATAAGGTAATTAAAAAATAAACAATAGCGAGAGGGGAAATTAGGTAGAGGGTGTATAGGACTACCTGCTTGCTTCTTACATTAGTAATTTATTAAATATAAACGTAATGTACACAAAACAAAATATGAAATAGTGTATGTATGTACATATATACAATGTTTTAGTGTTATGTGTATTACATCGTTCTCTCATACGAATATTTAGTTTAAAATCTTTATATAAACTTTGGTGTTTCCTATATGCTTTTTTGTGTTAATCATTACTGTATATTCTTTGATAAGAGAAAAAAAAAATACGTGAGACGTTAAAAATAACGAAAGTGGAAAAATTATGAAAATGTTAAAGCGAATGAATTGAGAAATTATTTTGATTGTTGGGAACCATGGAAAAGGGAGCAAATGGCACAGGTACACAATTTGAGCGTACTAAATGCATATATGTGATATTAAATTGAAGTTCGGCCTGGATCTAACCACAATAAACAAATTCACAGGGGATCCCAAATAATTTGCTTGGACTTGCTTTGCTTGTAAAAAAAAACGTTTGTACAATGAAAGCTTTCTTCTGTTTAGGTGCTTGAGTCTGGGCAAAACCCTCAAGAAATATTCCAAAGATATGAAAACAGAAATCGAATGTGTACTTGCTGGTTCCATTCTCTGAAATGTTCTATATTTATGGAAAAGTGACTAGACTTTGATTTTATATATGCTACAGAGCTTAAGCTACTATCTATACAGGGAAATATCCTTTCAGTAATTTTAAGCTTGACTTCTTAGCATCCCAAAGGTTACACTTATTATATACCTTATCAACAAAATAGTTTTGATTAAAAAGAAAACTTCCTATTTTACTCTCAATAACTCTCAGCTGAGTAAGGCGAAAGTCACACGAACTTCAAAATTACCGCGCGCCATGATGAAAAAACTTTCAACTATTATCGGATTGTAATCTTTGTATATTTCGTTGCTAGTATCCCAAAGATCTGATCTCTGGCGTTTCTCCTATTTCAACAGCAATGTTCCTATTCACAATTTAAAAGTTTTGCACAATATCAAAAACACTATATGCTTCTAATTTCAAATAACGCGCGACCATTCTGCAGCTCGCGTGGCAACGCAGATATTTGGCAGTAGTCCTGATGACGCTCTACAGTTCCCGCGTCATGAGGGGAGAATGCGCATATATGTATAGTTCCATTATATGTACAATAGCGTGCGGCATTGCCCTAATAGTTGTATAGTCATTTTCAGGTAGATTCATGCGAATGCCACATTATTCACATATACAATTATTACTCAGCTGAGAGTTTTTGTTTGAGGAATCGTAGTCATTCGGTTAAGATAAATTTGTATACCCTAGATGAAGAAATCATAGCGTATACTTAGTATGTCTCTCCATTTGTAGCACATGTCCTCACTATAACTCGAGAGCTAAAATTTTGCACAAGGACTTAAAAAAAAAAAAAAAAGTTCGAAAATGGGACAAATCGGGTAACTTCTTCGTGGCGTTGAAAAAAAAAAATTAGGTTTTTTACGTATACTGTGAAAACGATTAGTCCTAGACGTTTTTATTTTCTGAAAAGTTCTTCAGAATTGAAATCCTATGAAATTGGTTATATCCATTATTACTGTTCCACAAGCCGTTCTAGAAATAGATGAGAAAAAGCACTTCAAAATCAAAGTTGCAGAGAGGTCACAAGGAATAAACGCTTTAGTACTACACCAGTTGAAGAATTCCACTGACAAAATAGTTCGACGACACTTCTTGCACAGTATTGCACGATAACGAAAATAATAAAAATAATGCCTAAGGACAAGTTTGTGTTAGTAATAGTAAGGCTGATTGAATTTTAAAGAGATTTACAGTGATTTTTTTTATGTTCTAGTTAGTATATAAGAAGGTTTTAAAATTTTTCGTTATTTTAAATAACGGCTATAAAGTTCCTCTTTTATAATAATTGAAACTCTTTTATTTTCCACTTTGTTTGACTGAGGAAAACCACTTCGTACGTACGTCCCCCACGCGAGCTCCCATGAACTAAGTCGGGGCGTGTGACTCTATTGTTAATGCACCGATTAGTTACAATGCGACAATTAGCGCCCTCATGAGACAGAGTATATCCTGCACTCCTGAGCCCCAATTTTGCCGGTCCATGCTTCGCTATCTTGCTGATAGAAGCGACACCTATCTAAAATCTCCGACGGATCTGTGGGTCACGGTTCCCGGCTGCTTTAACGCAACTCCACGCCGAGAGCCGAATAAATAAGCATGCAGTACGTAAGCGGCTGTACGCAAAAAGCGACATACATCTACTACTATGAGAAAGAAAGTGGCCCATTTATGTCATGCTAGACTCAGGTACTATTTGCCCGCGATATGGGCCACCATCAACCACCAGGTAGCTCCCATCAAGGACCTCACCATGTCGAGGTGGAAAGCTAGGGCTCCTCGACCCCGTAACCATGTTAGAAATGTTGGCTAGCCAAATGGTATGGCCGTGTAATCCATGACCAATTAAGGCCATGCTTGCTATCAGAGTATTCCTAATGCAGAATTCTTTAAAGTTGAGACTTCTCGATCTGTCTGGGCTTATTCTTATTGGCACCCGAAGGTGTTCAAACCTAGAGAGGCGTGAGATTACAGCCAGCAATCTTATAGCTGCCAAGGTATTAAGCAATGCAAGTCTACTAATTTGTATGCATGCTCTTGAACATGCAAAATCATCACAAGTCAGGGTAGTCAACTTTCAGCACCACTACATATAACTTTACCTTTGCATATCGTTTCTCTTAGCGGAATTGTGCATCACAGGCTCCCTTTGCAGCCAAGACAAAAAAAATAACATTTTTCAATATCGCTTTGCTTGCTTACAATTAAGTTTTCAATGTTTGACTACTTTCCCCGTAAATTTTGTCACCTCAGCCACACAAGAAATATTATTAGAAAATAAATGGGGGCCCATGGAAAATTCTTAACAATTTTCGGTTATAGTGGAAATTTTCGATTGAATTTTGTTTCATATTTTATTTGAAATACTATAATTTATTGTTGAAACTATTCATGAAAAATAATTTCATATGAGAACAACGCCAATTGTTTCTACAGCACAGTACAACAGAGACCATTCAATCACTATAAATTTAAGACTACGAAGTTTCGATTATATAAAATCTCTTCCGGGAAGCAAAATTCCACTGTAGTTTTTCACTATTACTAACTGTAAATCACTTTTAGTTACTTTTTTATAAGATAAACTAAAAGAAGACAATATATGTATGTATAGCCTATCATGTTTTATATATAATCTAAGTTGGTAGCACTACTATACTTTTTATTTGAACCGCAACACGACGCGTTTCTAAAGCTTTGATCGCGAATTATTTTACGTACTCGAGAATGCTCTGTGTGTGACAAAGCTAAATTAAAAAATAAAAATATTGAATAATATCGTAGTCACTCAATAGTATCAACTCGCAGTTAATTCGTTAGTCGTGTTTGCTTATGCGTGTTTGTCTGTGACTTGTTTAGTATGCACAAGATGGCATTAGTGGTGCTAATTTGTATGCATGGGCTTGTTCAGGGAAGATTCTTCTAGCTACAGTTAAAGGAGAAATGGAACAACCTTAAATTTGGATAAAATGCGAAATTATTGCTAATGTGAAAATTACGAAAGTACTAAATAAAGGTGTACTATGTATTTATATGGCCAAAACTGGGCATTCAATAAATTTCTACTTGAAAACTTTTTTTTTTTCAAATATAAACGGTCCAAAACCAAATATTGTAGAACAAATAGGAACAAAATTTGATGTGACCAGCATTTCAAATTTTCCACGTTTTTTTTCATTTTGTTTGTAATTATATTACATGTTTATAAAATTCGTATATTGTTTGTGGAAAAATTTTCCAACGACACGTAGCAGATTGAGATTGATAATAATATGTAGCATATAGTGTGATTATGAAAGCATACAGGAATCTGGAATTATATTAAATAAGTAAAATTTTGTTTGCAATTTAATTCCCATCCATCCTACCATTTCTACCTGCTGTAATGAGAGAACATTTTTTTAAAATAGCAAATATCACTTCTTATCGAGTTAATAATATTAAAAGCAAGCAGGAAACAATGGCAAATATTAATAAATATTTTTTGATGCCTTTTTTTTAATGTTTTTCTTATTTTCATTTTTTTTTTTCTTCTTTATTGTTTGACTTTTATTTTTTCCTATTTTGTTGTCTTATATTTTTTTATTTCATTTTGTGTATTTTTTATTCTTTTTTTTTGTCCTTTTGTCTATTGATTTTTTAGCTCTATTTTTTTTTCATTTATTACTTTTTTCTTTTTACGTAATATTTTTGTGTTTTTTCAATATATGTATGTATTTATAATGTTTATTTTAATACATAATATGTATGTATTTCTGACATAATGCATTGTTATTTATGTATCAATTTAAATTATTTAAAAAAATGTACATAAACTAACATAAAAACAATAAAGATTTATTTAAAGCATAGCTGTGCACATATCCTTCCGTTAATGTAAAAAAACATGGACTAGAACGATGAATATTTGTGATAAATTCCCTTAATCCTAACCAGGCGAAATTTGCTAAATAATTTGTAAAGTAAAAACATAAAACTGCGTTAGTAATGTACACACCTCAAAAATAAAAGTAATTGTGCGAATACCAATCCATGCATGTAAAATTATTAAAAAAATATTGCGTATCATAATTTTTGTTTTTCAATTAATAAACAATATTAATTTAGACATTTAAAAGTACATTTATACCAAAATTATGTCCCCTATATACAATAGAATGTATTCATAGTCAACCCACAGACGCCTTACCTTTAAATGGAATTGATCATCTCGTCTACGTAACGTTGTAAGATTAGCATTTAGCTAAACTGGAGTTTGAGAAAATGCAATATAATAAGCACATAAATACTGGGATCTAGATGCTTTGTGACTATGAATACAGTTCGATGTATGTTATAAAATACGCAATTAAAATTTTTTTTATTAGTTGTAAAAATATGTATGTGTTTGAATAGTAAACCTAGAAAAATGCACTATGATGAAATTCATATTAAGCATAAAGTTTTAGAAGTAGGTATGTATGAGTGAATACAAAAAGAGTCTATGCAACCAATTTGCTAGATTATTCAATTACAACTAAATTAAATTTGCACAATTCACAATAATTCGAACCGATTTTATTGACACGAGAATAATTCCACAACGTAGAGTAATAAAACATTCATAAATGTACATTAAACTCTCGAGTCTAGTCATACGAGTATTCAAATCTCGGAAAAACCAAGCATGGGGAAGAAAATAAATCATAAGAAGATAAAAGCTCAAGAAGTTAAGTAAGGTCCATATTTCGCTTTATTCACATTGGTTTCAGTGTGATACTATCTTCCGATATTTAATTTGAGTGGAGAGACAATTAGAGCTAGCCACAACTCTGCTATTTACCCTAATTCGCGTAAGACGTGATTACTTACTTAAGTGTTCTTTCTTTTTTGCTTGGCAAGGTTACACATTCACCCAAAAGATAATAAGACTACTTCGAGCCATAGCTGTTTTGAGAACACTCAGGTTAATATTATATTTGAAAACATTGGATTTTTTCCAATGTTGATATCGATGTAGTAACTTTAATCAATGAGCACATAAAATCCTACGTTCAAACTACGAAACAAAATATTTGAGATTATTCGAATGCGGCTTGTCTTTCTTTCCTGACTGATACTGATAACCCCTTAGCATTGCCATTTGAATAATAAAAATATTGGCGCAAAAAAAAAAGAGGTGCAAAATAAGTAAGGAAGTGACTATCGAAAAGCGAATAAGTAAAGTTGCATTTATAGCAGCTTAAAATATAGAAAAAAACAAGCAGTCTTGGTAAAATTGGAGTATTTCAATCATGACACATTCGAGGAAAGGTTATGGATGGCTTCTTTCAATTGAAAACGGCTGGGAGGTTTAATACAGAGACTACTTGTGAGAATATTATCGAAGCAAAAAAACAAACAATTAAAACAATAATTATTTATGTTTCGTAATTTGAAAAATTCAGTGAAATTTCTTAACGGAAAAATACAGAGATTTGTTAGTGAATTAATGAAATTCAAACCCAAGGAAAAATTGGCAACAGAAATACAGCCATATAGTTGCGACATAGAAAACCAAACAGAATTGCATTTCTTAAACCAATGCCATCAACACGAATTTGAAAGATTTCTCACCTTCATATCATCAACTGTAATTATTTACAAATTGCATCTGCCCAAAAATAGTATTTAGCTAAACGGTATCCAGCGCTTCGTGATGTGAGTTAAATTGAAGGACGATGTTGGAGATGGCAAATCTTTAATTCTGAGGTAAGCAATATGGGCTCCTGAGACCTCAGGATCAAGTAAAGAGGAAACGAAACAGCATTTCACTCCTCGAAAAACTACATATGTATAATTCTCATCAATATTGTACCCAATATCATTTACAATTGAATGATGAAGTATGTAGCTTCGTAAAATAAATTAAGACTGCAACCAAAGCAATTTAAATTGATTTTTAATAAAAAAGTAAATAATTTTATTTTTGTATACAGCATACAAATTTTTACATTAACTGCCATGTTGCTTTTCCCTACTTGTAAGTTAATTAACTATTTTTTACTTCTACACATTAACTTTTTACACCCAAGCTAATTATAATGTTTTTAAAAAATTTATAATTGATTCGCCATCAAATTTGTGGTATGAATAATAAATAAAATAAACATTAAAATATTATTGGTAAAAAATCCAATGAGAGCCATAGCATAAATGGCTCCTTGAAATTCAATCAACATAGGTACATACATACCTACTTTGTCACCTTATATAAACCGCACAGTTGTAAAATATATTTTAATGATAATTTGCTTCTTCTAATCTCTGGGCAAATATAGATCTGAAAACGATATTTTCATTGCCACACAAGATGAATAATAAAATCTAACCAATTTTCTTGAGCCTAATGAAAACAAATTCTCACTTTCATTTGATGCTTACCCTCACTGGAAATCTGTGCGACACCGCCAAATCGCTAGCACAAGCTTGAATTCATTAATTCATTTTTCATGAGCAGTGGCCTGAGCGCGCCCTACATATGGAATCCACAGTATGAGGGGAATGAGGAACAAACAAAATAAAAACCATGCTCGGGCCGATTCAGGTTGAATGACGTTAAAAAGCTATATCACGTGACCCCATTCTCTTCTGAAGTGACGTCGTCGTTTCATTTAATCTCAGTACAGCATTCCTTAACGAAAGCACTTTACCTCAATCGAATCAAAAGATGACGCAGCTCATGAATGAATGACATAAGCAGCAAAAGCTGACAAGTCGAAACATGTTCGCTTGCAGCCTATTTTTGTCGCTCAATTTGAATAGCGAAATGAACTTTGTATAATCGCAGACAATATACATTTAAATGTGCTCAGAGCAAAGATTAAGGAATTATTTTCGTGCCTGTTGTCTTTTTGTATTGTATTTCACAAGGGGAAATAATTTTTAAGTAAATTTTAACATGAAACGCAATACTTCACATAGGTAATTTCGCAAATGAATTGGGAAGATGTTTTTAACAGCAATCTTACCTGGTAGCATTTTTCACAATAGCGAAACATGGGGTTATTTTGTTTGTTTTTGCATTTAACACAAACCCAGTAGTCTGCTGCACTCAGCTCTGAATCGTAGATATTGTCCGATTCAGATTCTTCGGTATCGGCAAAGCCACTTGAATAACTTGATGATGTCTCACACATGGCCCCAGCAGCAACTGCTGCAAGTAGGAAGTCCTGTTTTTTTAAAGAAAGCCATAATCAAAATGCATTTTTTTTTGATTAGAATCTTTACATCACTTCCGCTCGATGAATTATTGGAATACAAGTCCTCTGTTGAGCTTGAACTTCTCACTTCGTATTCTACGACTTCCATCGTCGCGATGCCATCGAACGTGAAAGATGAATTCGTGTCCGTATCACTTGAGTCACGGCATATGTCTAGAAAATAATTATGAAAACAAAAATAAAATACTAACGCCCACATTTTAGTAGAAATGAATTTTTAAAGTAACAGTGGAAAATGCATTAATTTAATATAATCATATTATGTAGAGAAAAGCCAAATTACAATCTGCGCAGTTCAACAAAAGCACACGCTACTTCATTTTAATATGATTATAAGGTCAAGCAACCATGAAGTCATCTTTGTCACATTTTTTATATATGCAAATTGAGTAAAAATAATCTGGAATTATCCCAAGGTGCATACTGCGCAGTAGTATTACTTTTTCCTACACTCAAATTCTAATCTGATTGCATCGACTACCATTTACCGAAGAAATAAAAAAGACTTAACAACAGTAGCAAATCGACAGGAAAAAGAAGAGAAATGTTGATTTTTACAAAAATCCATAGAGAAGAGAAAACAAAGTTGAACTTGTGTTAATTTATTTCGCCTCGGCGAACAGTTCATTTTATTTGCACATAAGCACAAATGGATTTCATTCGAAACGTGTTGAGACATGCGCATTTCGTAAGTGCAAACATTCTTAAAGTGTGGCACAACTTGTTTTCCAAATCAAAAAGAATCAGAAATTTGCATTGTTTGCTACAAATTATATCACTAATCGACTGACAATGAATATGCTTTTTTTTTGGGTAAATTTTTATTAAATGTTTCCATAACCCCCCGCATGTTTTTATAACACGACGGTGAACGAGAACGGTGAAAAGAACATTAACCCTCGCAGAAAAAAAGTATATGTAGGTATAGTGTCGAAGATATCTTATTAATTTAATTCCTCCCCAAGTTTTTTGTTGGCTGTCTTTAAAAATTAACTATGCACAGTATCTGGACGCAATATTTTACCCCAATGGGCTACTGGTGTTACAATAACACCGGTTGCCTCTTTTTATACCTACCACGCAGTCTGGCGTAGCTTAAAGGTTTGACGGAGTATTCAGGTAAATAAATGAGTGCAATAAAAGCAATTAGACTAATTTCTTTGCTCTCGTTGAAAATTTTGTATTTTTCTGTAGCTCAGTCATATAACTGCGAAAAAAAGCGGTGTTGTTCATACCATAGGACGAGGAAACCTTTGACAGACATTATTTACGTGGCATTGGAATAAAGTGATTTAGAATGATGCACCATAGCGACTCAGATCTCCCTTGAGCTTTTTGCACGTTCGTATTTAAATCCTTGAAATTACGCGCAAGAAAAAAAAAAAAACAAAAACTAGAATTGGTCTAAAATCAATTCTTATGATACCCTAGATGAATACCCGTATGTAATTTCGTGGTCAATGGGCTATCCCACACGAGTATTCTTGATGCAGTATGCAAACCTGTTTTTTTAGGGAAGAGGTGAAAAGACGCAAAGAGATATCTCATCAGTGCAAGTTTGATCGTTGAAGTGGTTTTTCGCATATATATCTTGAACGGTTCATCGGACAGTAAAAATGATTACAATCAGTTTCATAGGATTTCATATTCTGAAGAACTTTTCAGTACAATAAAAACGTCTAGAACTGATTGTTTTCACAGTATACGTAGAAAACCTAAATTTATATATGGCAACACATTGACATTGTATTTACAATTTTTATTAAAATGCCGTGTACAAAATTTCCGCTCCCTACGTTGACGCGTTCTCAGGCAGTGTCCAAATCACTGACATATACCAAGATTGGACTGAGCCTTCTTGCTTCAAAAATGGCACAAATATTGAACAGGCTGTGAAAACCCTAAATTGCGTACAATTGTACACCGATTTATAATTTTTTATTATTTGTCGATTAGAAAACACTAAAAATGTTGAAAAATAGTATTACATTACATAAAAATTATTTAGGAAGTTAAAATTGTTTTAATTAACACAAAAATTAATTTTTAATGTTATTGAAAAATGCGCTCCTCTGCAGATTTGATGTCAAACTTTATTGAGCTTGTAAGAGATAGATGTATATAAGCAATATATTTGTCTCAATTCTTCCAAAATTGGTTAGTTTAGTGTACATTTTGAGCTTGAAAGAGACAAATAGATTTTAGCCAAAATTTGAGCCATTTTTTACTATAGGAATTATATAGGATGGCTCAGTCCATTCTTATTATATGTCAGTGGTTCAAATATATAATGAAAATATAAATTTTTGTATGGCAACCCCACGAAGTTTCCCGATTTGTCCCATTTTCGAACTTAATTTTTCTTATTTTTTTTTAAAGCCCGTGTGCAAATTTTCAGCACTCAAATGTCGATTTCGATGGGACCATTTCAGTGTTGCACTTTTTCTGGCAGCGGAGAACTGAGCACTGAAGATCGAACATATTTCTGTCAAATTCCTTGTATTTGCGGGCACACGTATTATATACGCGCAACTGTCAAACGTAATAAATGTTCTTCATTGATATATAGAAGAAATTTCTTCTTAAAGCTTATGCAAATAATCCAAATAAAATCTTTTAATTCATTTAACTCAAAAATTTCACAAATAATCGCGACAGTACACTTAGACAGAGTAGATGACAATTCAACTTAAATATGAATTTGTAACACAGAAAAAATATCCAGTGCAAAGGGAAGGGGAAGTCAGTGCAAATCTCGTGTTGCACTTCTGCTATAAAAATTGTTCCATCGAACATTTTCAGTGTTGCAATGAAGTCCCATAGAAATCGACATAAGTACACGCGTTCTCGAGTTATCGGAGGACGCACAGGCGGACGTGCAAAAATCAAAATAACTTTTAATATTATGCCTGGGTGGGTGTCCATCCATTTTGCTCTACCATCATTATTTCTAGGAGTTACAAACGGAATAACAAGCTCAGTATACCCTATGATTTCTTCATCTAGGGTATAAAAATATCTCTTTGTACTGAGACCTTTTTTGATTTCAGCACATTTTGTTTGACCATGATTAAGTTTCCCTTATTCATACCTCCTAGATGAGAGGTAGTAAAATAGGAAAAATATAAGCAGTGAAAACATTTCAAACTACATACAATGATATTCCTTTTCAAAAGCTAAAAATGCCAGTGTTAAGAGAACCATATCTTTTGATTTTATGAAATATAACATTAAAATTAAATATATACCTCCTACCTATATAGTTAGGGCGCATGCAGGTATGATTGTCTTAAATAAAGAGCTATTCAAGCTGGAGTTTTTCATTTGCGAAATGCTGGATAAGGTAGTCATTCGTTGGGTATAAAGGTCAGATTTTTACATATTCAATTCATCATAGAATTTATCTATTTAGTTATCTTATCTACGAGTTATCTACTAATAACATAATGTATGCAAGATTTATGTACATACATATGTATGTAGGTGTTTTTTTTTATCTTTGATACAGGTATAAATATGGAAGAGATTTGGAAAAAATGTCTGTTTCTGTTAAAAGTATTCCTGAAACTTTGAAAACGATGCAACAACCGACTTTATTTTTACAGCCTTTTTGCAGAGCGCTGAATATTTTTATCAATGGGCTTGAATTCTGTTCAACATGGAATGATGTTTTCACGTAATCGATATCGATTCTCGGTAACGACGGTAACCATTCCAGGAACCGGTTTCAGAAGTTGACACCTTTTACGGAAAAAGTAATGTTTTTTGTGAAGTTGGGACGATATCGAAATTCCATTTATAATGTTTGGGCATGGTAGATCCGAAAAATTAAAGATGGCATGTAATAAAATAATATATTTTTAGGAAAGATCAAACTATTACTTGCAGACATGAATGCTCTTTTTATTTTTAAGCAATAAGTAAGACATTAGGGAATGTATAATACATAACTTTGCAGAAAGGAAAGTAGAAGACAGGCCATATTCTTCAGAGCTGGCGAAACTTAGGGCAAGTTGACTATAGTAGTGGACCAACAAAGAAAACTGAGATTACAAGAACAAAAAGTTTATATAAAATTAGTTGATACCAAAGACTAAATGAATGTGCGTAAATATATTCTCTCCTATTTTGACAATATGGTCATTACATTGCTCAAGTTGGTTTTTACATTTCTTTCTAGAACGGTTCGTCGGACGTTAAAAATGGTAATAACCAATTTCATTTGTTTTTACATTCCAAAGAACTTTACAGCACATTAAAATTGTGTCGGACTAACCGTTTTTCTAGTATACGTGAAATTTTTCATAGCCGGCGAAGGGGTGGTTGGTGATGAAATTACTGCACTCAACTAGAGCTGTCTCACCCAATGTCCAAATACATCTGAATAATCGTAGTTTTTTATGGCATCCTTAGCCCGATTTTTGGTCTTTGCGTAGTTTGAATTACATGTACAAAATATTAGCTTTCTAAATCAACTTGTTCTCTACCATTATAATGTACACATATAAGAATAGTAAAAAAGCAAAATTCTTGAATCCTGGCTCAACGTTAATTATTTAAATATTAAAATAAACAAAACTTAATAAGCTGTTTTCGATAGATCGTT
Organism: Dioctria linearis; assembly: GCA_963930735.1. Lineage (NCBI taxonomy): Eukaryota > Metazoa > Arthropoda > Insecta > Diptera > Asilidae > Dioctria > Dioctria linearis. The sequence goes on along the minus strand of OZ005742.1, from coordinate 50,463,302 downwards.
CAAAGTTAGAAATTATTTTTTCTTGAAGAGCGGTTCGTTGGACGGTAAAAATGGTCATAATCAATTTCCTAGGTTTCTACATTCGGAAAAATTCTTTAGTATAGAAGCATCTGGGATTAAACTTTTTCCAGTATATGTAGATGTACATAATGTTTCTGACTCGATCATAGGTCCAAGGGAAGGAGAGATAAAAAAATTTTTACGACAATGACCTAATCTCACTCGTTCCGAAGTCACAAGCTAGTTTTTCACAAAATACTCCGTGACTCCTTTGTTATAGGACTCCAAAGTAAAAAAATAAGAAAAAAATTATATATAGCATTTTCAGATTTAATTAAACATTTTCCAGAAAGAATTAAACCTTTTCCACAAAGAATTGAACTTTTTTCACAAAGAATTAAACAAAATTCATAAACAATTAAACAAATAATTTTATTATTTGTTTTTTACATTTGTAAATATTTTGACGTCAATGAAGTGGTTCGCCAAGCGATGCAGGAGCAATTTTCATCATCATGTCCATTATAAGATTTACAGCATCTGTAGAATTTATCTCTCTAACGCTACTTTCTATAACTGAGGAGAGGGTGTGCTCAACGGATTTATCTGCGAGATTCCTCCTCGCAGCTCCTTTTATCTTTGAAAACGCGCCAACAAGCTCGTTCGCGAGTAAACACAAGAGCTCGTGTTGTTATTCCCACAGTCCGTGGGCGTAATACTACCTTATTAGCAGCAATGAACAATGATGGAATTCTACATTACAAAATTATTTCAAATTCAACATGCAACTCCGATAAATTTTGTTCATTCCTTATAGAGCTTATAGGTAAAATTGCACATATAGGAGATGCATGGTTAATCTTGGATAATGCCGCCATACACAAGACGAATGCTGTTCGAGAGGTAGTTGCCACCGGTAATAATCTACGACTTCAATTTCTTCCACCATATTCACCTATGCTGAATCCTATAGAGCAAGCGTTTTCAAAGATAGCAGGAGCTGCGAGGATGATTCTCGCAGATACATCCGTTGAGCACACCCTCTCTTCAGTTATAGAAAGTAGCGTTAGAGAGATAAATTCTACAGATGCTGTAAATTTTATAATGGACATGATGATGAAAATTGCTCCTGCATCGCTTGGCGAACCACTTCATTGGCGTCAAAATATTTACAAATGTAAAAAACCAATAATAAAATTATTTGTTTAATTGTTTATGAATTTTGTTTAATTCTTTGTGGAAAAGGTTTAATTCTTTGTGGAAAAGGTTTAATTCTTTCTGGAAAATGTTTAATTAAATCTGAAAATGCTATATACATATATATTTTTTTATTTTAATGATTTTCAGTCAAAATGCCTATAACCATTACATTGTCTTGCAAGATTTGCAAACCTCCCATTACATTGTCTTGCAAGATTTGCAAACCTCAGAATGTTACCTACCTTTCATTTAATCTTACACATGTCCTACCTACATGCAACCATTTTTTTCAGGAACTGAAAATAACTGGTATTTTGAAAATTTTAAACAAAAAAACCTTAGGTAAATTATGATCGTGGAATTTAGTGGAATATACCAAAAGATGTCTCGTGAAACCCGTTTCGATTCCTGTAAAGCTTTTGGAAAACTTAAGTTAAAAAAAAAAGCTAAGCTGACCGAATCAATTATGAATTTTTACAAAAAAAAGTTTAATTTACTTGTTATCCTGGCCGGTAATATGTAGTTTTGAAGCTAGAAAGAAAAGCAAGCACAACGGCTTGACACTTTTTTTTCGGTAAAAACATAAAAAGCGAGCCCGGCTTTTTTTCAGGCCAAGCTAGGTTTTATATTTTTACCAGAAAAAATAAAAAGCCGGCTTTTATTTTAGCCGAAAAAATAATAAGACTTTCCAGTTTAGTTTTTTTTAGCTTCAAACCACTGACATATATAACATGGACTGCCTGATTTTCTATTTCATATGGGTCAACTTTTTTTAGCAGGGTGTGACAATTATCTTAATCATATTAAAAGTTCAACAAATTACAGAAGCATTCGAAATTATTTCTGTTCTTGGAAGCTTATCTCCCTCCTACAACATAAAATATTTTTTAAACTTGATTTTTAAAGAAATAAAATTAAGCAATTTCTGTCTACCTACCCCTAAAAGTAGGTATGGGAACAGAGAAAGGATTACAAATATTGTATTGCCATCTATTTCTTTTCTATATATTCATTTGGCAAACCACTGAACTCAAACTGGACTATGGTTGATTTTGATATAGAACTTATTATTTGTAGTTCCGCGGAATAAAGTAGTTAAACCAAAAACAGACAACTATAAAAAAGTGATCCCATAATAATTTCAAATAATGTAAGCAATTTCAGTAGTATCAGCAGTCCATTTTATATATATCAGTGCTTCAAACTATTATATATAAGGAATAACAAGTAAAATAGGCTTTTTTCATAAAGTCACAAACGCAGTATACATACACCACTTAGAATTTAATAGCAAAGAGAAATGATTATAAGCTGAAACAAGCATAGTGAAATTTTAACTTTTAGTTGTACCATAAAAGCTCTAGTCAAAAATTGAAGACACAATAGTTCGTTTAAAGAACTTATGGACATTCGAGAATTTTGAATTTACTCTAGTTTTGAAGGAGCTCCCCGAAGATCGTGTGGAATCCCCTTTTTAAGGCAGGCAGTTAGTAAAGGGTGTACCCAAAACTTTCTTTCCCGTTCATTGCGTTATTTTTTTTTTAAACAGCTTCTTATAAAATTTGAAGTTATGGTTTTTGAACACTTTAAGTGCTGTTCATTCTGGAATACAGGGACTATTTTTTTAATTTATAACTCTTTTACGTTTTATTTGTAGTCAAACTGTTATTTTACCTAAAAACAAGAGCCTAGAAACTAAGAAAGTAACTAGTCTGCAACTACCCCAAGCCGACAATGAAGGTGAAATAGAGTAAGAGAATAAAATGTTGACCTCATTTCTAAAATTGACTGCATACCTGAGAAAAGGTTATTCCATACTATCAAAATAATATGCGCAATAACGAAAGTAATTTGTTAATTAATGAGCTATTTTCATGTTTTGCAATGTATTGCAAAATCTGATCGAATTAGACAAATAAATATGATTCTCAGTTGAAAAATTGTATGGGGGTATCTTCGACACCGATTTCCGGGAGGAATTTATTGAAATGATCTGCATTGCTGGATTCATAAAAAACAAGAAGTTTGGATTACATGATAGAGAAAAAATGTATTTCAAAAGTGTAAAGACGATTCCCAGAAACAAAATGCGGCAGCCTGAATGTTTAAACCTTTACATTTCTTGTAAACAAAAGTTATGTAATGTCGATTTCGATGGGACCAAATTAGTGTTGCACTTTTTCTAGCGCCCATCTAGCCCATTTTTGTCATATTCCTTGTAATTGTGTACACACGTATTATATATATGAAACAGTCAAACGTAGTAAATGTTCATTATTGATATAGATTTCTTAACCTTTAGTCCATTTTGTGTTCAATTTGCCAAAGCTATGGCACTTGTGACTCTCGAAGCTGTAATTTTCTGTTTTTGCTTGCTACTTAGGTTAATGCTAGCTGCTCCTGCTCTTGACTAGGAGCAACGCACTTCTCGTTTTGAAATGTAAAGGAAAGAACAAGAAATCCTTTGTTAATGTCGATTTCGATGGGACTTCAGTGCAAAACTAGTGTTGCACTTTTCTTCTGGTATAAAAGTTGTCATATCGCACATTCTCAGTACTGCACTGAAGTCCCATCATTGAAATCGACATTAATAAGGTTTTTCTTCCCAAAGAAAAAGGTTATAATAAAGGTAAAAAAATTCTTTTTTTTTTAAAGTGCCTTACTCCAGAGAGGAGAAAAGTGCGGAGCTGGTTGGGAAGATTATGAGGTTTTACATACAATCGTACAATATGTCTTAATATGTTTCGTAAAAACTAGCATATTTCCTTAATCTCCCTTTAAATCTAAAACGGTTGAGATGAAACTTATTGTTTGCTTAGGTGAGTACTATCATATCCCTCCCTTTCGACGTACAACCAGTAAACACCCTGTATAACAAGCATGTATTAAGCACTCTTGCACAACAATTGTTAAGTATTTTGTTAAAGTTTTATAATTAAAGAACCGTGTAAACGTGCCTCGAAATGAAAACTGATTCAAAAATGGAACTGAAAAGTAGCATAAAAAGTTGCAGTAGGTAGCTCTAGATTGGAACGGCTTAGAAGTAGCATAGAAAGCGACCGAAAATTAGCGCTGGATACAGTCGCCAGAAATACTATAGCTGCCTGATTTTTTACACTGCACAATTGAAATTATATCCGATTTCACTATACTGATCAGTGAAAATTTTTAAACAGTCATAAAACTGATAAAATTTTTGGCATTTCATTCCATAGGAAAGCAATTTGCCAAAGTCATGGCAATTATGACTCCCGAAGATATCATTTTCTGTTTTTGTCTGCTACTGGTCTTGACTAGAGCACCGCGGTTCTTCTTTTGATATGACAAGAAAAAAGAAGAAATCTTTTTTTAATTTCGATTTCGATGGAACTTCAGTGCAACACGTGTTGTACTTTTGTTTTGCTATAAAAAAAAAAAATTTCAGTGCTGCACTCCTAGAATAGTGCAACACTGATATTGCACTGAAGCCATCGACGGAAATCGGCAAAATAGTTGTCGCACGGCGATTTTAGAGATTGCCACTGCCGGCAAAATTTCATTTTCATTCGAAATAAGTCCGCACATTTCGTTAAATGAGGCTGTTGGCGTTCTAAAGTATTCGTAATCGAAACTTATCCTTTTTATCTGTTTTTCTTCAACCAGAGCTACTACAGAACCTTTTCATCGGAACTAGAGTACACTTGGATAAAATCCGCCGCTCGCGATGTGAACACTCTATTTTGCCACGTGCAACCTCGCCGCGCCGTTCGTGGTGTGACCAGGGCTTAACAGTGTTTTTTTTTCAAAAAAAAAGGTCATAATAAATCAAGACAAAAAATTCGATTTTTTCTTCATTTTAAAGTGCCATAACTCCATAGAGCAGAGGAGTATAGGGCTGGTTGAGCAGTCGTTGGAGAGATTATGATACTTTACATACAATCGTACAATACGTTTTAACGGTGACCGTACATCTTGTACTTTTTAAGATGCGGGGTGTTTCCTGAAAAGCTAGCATGTTTGTTTATGTGAGTACTATTATCCCCTTCTCTTTGGATGTATTACCAGTAAACACCCTGTATAATAAGCACAAAAATGGTTAAGTATTTTATTAAAACTTATTCTCCGTCTATATGATTTAAAATTTCCTTTGTATTTTTACTTATAATTAAAGAACCGTGTACACGTGGCTCGAAATGAAAACTGATTCAAAAATAGAACTGAAAAGTAGCATAAAAAGTTGCAGTAGCAGCTCTAGATTAGAAATAGCATAGAAAGCGACCGAAAATTAGCGCTGGATACAGTCGCCAGAAATACTATAGCTGCCTGATTTTTTACCCTGCATAATTGAAATTATATACGATTTCACTGTATTTATCAGTGAAAAATTTGAAACAGTCATAAAATTGATTAAACTTTTGACATTTTGTTCCATAGGACATTTTCAAGTAAATTTCTAAGGAAAAAAGTCATTTAATTGGAGCAATAATAAGTTAAATTTTTAAATGCCCAACCCCAACGGGAAGCATCCATACAAAATTCATCACAGAATCAAGAATTTGAATATTTTTTACCGTTGTGTGATGCGTTTTTAAGTTTTCCATAGATATATATATCCATACCTACAAAGGCACACACAACGAAATCGTCAAATGCACATTTTTAAATTCTGATTAGGTAAAATAATCATTTTTTCCGATGGGCAAATGAGAAAAATCGGACAAATTTACTAAAATGACCAATTAATGCCACGCCCGGCTGCTTAATTGCTTATATCAGTTTATGCCGAATAATTCAAAACGGTATTATACAATCTACTCACTAAACGAAAAAAAAAAACGAGATATATGCAGCAGCATTTTATAACAGTACTTTATATCTTTATGTTCAAATTCTAAGCCATGAAAACGAATAAATTGTTACTATTCCTCATATTGCACATTGGTGCCCCACGGAGCGTTGTATAAATTAACAGCAATCTTGTATAAACGTGTCTTCGTAATTCAAGAGCTCATAATGAACTAATTCTTCAAAAGGTCGAAGTCTCGAAGTATTTAAAGCGCATATCCTATCCATACGAAATGAACTTTTTCTGTAGATATACAAGTAAAGCTTTTCTTGGGGATTACACTTTATGGATACTCTTCTCCCCGTTACCTCTTCCAGATTTTCTCTTCATGGATACTTGAGTTTGGATGAGATACAGAGATACTTGTATGGCAGGGGCCGGCATACTGTGATGTAAGATGTTTAAATTTGAAATACTTTCTCGAAAAAGTAGGGCTATTAAGCTGTAGAGTATATTTAATTATATATCATAACGTTCTTAAGAGTACGAACTTTCAGAGCTGTTGCCGTATAAATATGTACACAGTTTCAGTGTCATTTGGCTGGGCTCAGCTTACACTTTTATTAATCAGTGCTCATTGACCGATTCCACTTGTACACGCGGACAGTTTGATTTTATAAGTAGCTTATTGGTTTTCTTGCAACTTTAAGCTGGTCACTGAATATAAGCACAGAAGCTTAAATTTCAACTGAGCTTTACATACATATATTATTCTTTCTCCCAATCGCAAATCGACCAATCTACGATGTTTTGAAAGCAGCTACACAATGCCTTCACCACGCTAAAATTTACGGGAGGCATGAAAAGACTTGTCTTGTCTTGTTATGTGCTTTACTAATTTACTTTATCTATTTCGCGTTCTTTATAGTATAATTTATTTGTTTTACAATACAATAAAATTGCTTATTCTAGGCACGAACTTAAAAATGGCGGTGTTTACTTACCAGTTTCCATGCAATGAAAATCAATGTCATAAGTTGAGGCATCCGATTCATAGATTCTTTGAGGACTTTCTTTTGCTAATGTAATATAAAAATACGGCTTTCCTTTTGCCGTTTGCAATTTAGGTGACGACAATAATTCTCCACGTCGGCTCAAAATTGGGGAATCTCCTTCCCCGTTGTTCATCTGATGTCGCCATTTTTCTATCTCTTCTACGAGTTGGGGAATTTCTTCGTTCAATCAAATTAAATCCCATTGTGCCATTGAGAACACTTGGTCTATATATTTACCTGATTTACTAATAGTTGAAATACTCATTTTCCGTTTAATAACACCTCACAAGCACTAAAAATTTTCCGTTCATCAACAATTCCGCACTCACATCAAACTTGGCACTGGAAGCGGTAGCGGAGTCTTCAACTTCAATTCAAAATGTCACCACCACAATATCGGCTCTCGGCGAATGGCTTACGGTTTTATTGTTTTATAATGGCTAATGGCGGTCGACCAAATAATCATGGTACGAATTTCGGTAATAATTTAGGACAATTGAAAATTGGTGTACAGGATAAATTCGCCGAATGGGGGCGTTCCAACGGGGGTCCAGAAACTATTGGCGCTAGTGTCGTTTGGTAAAAAAAAAACATTTAGCATGGTCTTGAACCACGTATGGCAAATTCGGAATACTAAATTTCTTCAACTAGGCGCCGTTAGCCCGTAGCCAAGTGCCAACAGGCTAACACTTTTTAAACGCAATTTTTATCTCCAAATTAGTAAATTATAATAATATAAGATTTCGCATTGTAGGTAGTATACAATGCGCGAATTACGTGATGGTTTTTTTTATTGCGGTCCATGACATTTGCTTTCAACAACTCCGTGACTTCATATCACTATTCACGAGATAACAAATCTATTAATACTATTTATTACACGGAATTCAAATTTCTTTGGTACGCGGGCAGCCATGGTACGTCGTGTCCTGTGTGTAATCTGAAAAATAGTGATTGCCGTTTTTCCACTTTTCAGTGGACTTATATATTCGAACAGTAGTTTTTCCAATTTTGGTGTTGCGGTTCATATAATTTAAATATCATTGTGTGAATGTTTATGGGCCAACATACACGTAGCAGCACGAATTTCTCGCATTTTGCTACACTTAAGCCCAGGTGTAATAATTTTGCTACGCTGTAGTTCCCTAGCCAGGACCCACATGCGGGAGATTATAGGCAGTTTTTACAGGTGAGAAGTATTCGAGGGTAGGAAAAACTCCGAAATGCCAAGTTTCGATCGGGCGGGAAGACGGGTAGCATATACCAATACTACTAAAAAGGAAATTGATTCGGCCATTTCAAAAATGGGAAATTTCTAATCGGTCGGCTGCACAATTTAAATAATTTTGGTAATCATATAAGCCATAGCCCACACAGGGGATATTATTGGAGCTTTTTACGGGTGAGAAGTATTCGGGGGTAGGAAAAAATCTGTGCTACCAAGTTTCGATCGGGAGTACGGGCAGCATACCAATACTACAGCTGACAGCAAGCCGGTCATTTTGAAATTGAGACATTTCTGAAATTTTTCATCGGACGGCTGTACAGATGTTTATTTGCTTGAGGTGATAATATAATAATTTAATAATCATTACCTATTGGGCATTTGTTATACAGTTGTTGTTTATATCAAAACTGTGACTTAATTGAACACGCACACAATTAATTTCGGTAATCATATAATGAACTACGCAAAGCAAAATTATTATTATGGCACGTCTAAGCCAATGGAAGGAAATTCCTTCCTTCCCTAAAAACTACTCGTCTGGGTTGGCCCTATGTAACTACGCTTACCAACATTATTGTGCTGTTACGTTTAAGCACAAGGGGAGGAACATCCTTCCTTCCCTAAAATTTTTGTGTGTGTGTTGGCCCTTATATGATTACCGAGTTTAAGTGTGTGTTCAATCAATTTACAGTTATTGATATAAATAATAAATGTATGGCCAATTCACAGCACGTAATTAGAATTTAATTATTGTATTATCACCTAAATCGTAGGTAAATGATTGCACAGTCGTCCGATTCTGAAACTATTTACTTGCAGTAGTATTGGTATGCTTTTGCTTACAAAAGAGTAGGACGGAAATTTTCCTCCCCTGAATATCTCTCTTCAACTAAAACTGTAGCATATTGCAGCGTGTGTGTCCTATATATTGAACTACCATATTTTTTTATATTACTTACAATAAGTCGAAATTTTTAACAATTCCTCGAATATTTTTAATGTTAACGGAATTATATATTATAAGTGCTCTGATGTATTGCGCCCAACCCAGACTAGAACATTTTAGGGGAGGACGGAATTTGGCTTAGACGTGCCAACAATAATGCTCCTTCGCGTAGTTCCTTATATGATTACCGAAATTAATTGTGTGTGTGTTCAATTAAGTCACAGTTTTTTATACAAACAATTACTGTATCACAATTTCACAACACGTAATGATTTCTAAATTATTATATTACCACCTCAAATCGCAAATAAACATCTGTACATCCGTCCGATGAAAAATTTCAGAAATTTCGCAATTTGAAAATGGCCGGCTTGCTGTAGTATTGGTATGCTGCCCGTACTCCCGATCGAAACTTGGCATTTCGGCATTTTACCTCCCCCCGAATACTTCTCGCCGTTAAAAAGTGCCCCTGTGTGGGCTATGGCTTGTATGTTGCCCGTACTCCCGATCGAAACTTGGCATTTCGGCATTTTTCTTCCCCCCGAATACTTCTGTGCGATTTCATTACAAAAAAACGTGAATTCGGACCTGCTCAAATTGCAATTTCTTACAATATTTACTGAGTAGTTGAGCAGTGCAATATAATAGCTTGTTATTTAAAAGTGAGCTGAAGTACACTAAAGCTAAAATGTTTACAATTATTTTTTATACTCATTTACATTGTGCATTTTTCACATAATATAGGGAATGGTATAACTGTTTATTACATTTTACCTTTCAGATGATAAGATATTATGTAAATTTCCGAGGTAACATATGTACAGCAGAGAAGAAACAAGACTTCCCTGATTTGATATTGAATAAGTCTAGTCAGTGAAGGTCGCCGCGCTTATTTTAAAAGTTGTTTTGTGGAGTTCCACGATAAATATGTAAGTTAGTACAAAATTATTTCAATTATTATCTAACAATAAAACTCTAAATTATTACCATTTTATTTTAAAGAAGTTATTTATAATTATATAACAAAGCTTTTCGTGATCATTTAAGGTAGCTTTTAAAAATCTTGCAAATTAAATTGTATTTAAACTTGCAAAAAAATATAGAAGAAAAATCTCCAAGTCAAAAATTTTGCAATATGCATTTCTTAATAAATTAAAAGTCTTCAGGTTATTGTGAACCTTCATAACCTGAAAGAATTATTGAAACTACTGAAAAGCTTAAATTCTAATTAATTTAGATTTTATTTACCTCTTTATGAACAACTTTTGTCTTCTACGTAAAATAAATCACTGGAAATACAGAAACCGACATCATGAAGGCATCCTCACTAAAATCTGGAAAGCCGCAAAAAACTTCCGCTTGGAACTTAAAATCGGCTCACTTTTTACAAATGAGGGCGCCAGGCGGAATCACGACAGAAAGTATTAAATTGAAACTCGTGGCGTGAGTGTCGAAAAAACCGACGGAATTGAAAATCCTTTTCATCAACCAAAATATAAACTTTTTTCGCGGGGAGTCCTGAAACTCATGGCGCTAGTGTCGCGCACGCATACGGTGTTTGTCTTTGCTATTGTTAGTGTCGGAGGGGGGTTTGGAAGTTGGAAGAATGTTTGGTAAAATGGTTGATGTCTTGACTTTTTGGCTCCATGCCCTCTGGGGGGAGTTTTCTACCGGAAGTCCCACAACTAGTGGCGCAAGTGTCGCACACCCATACGATATTTGCTTTGCTTTTTCGCCGAATGGAGGCACCAACCGGAAGTCCCACAACTATTGGCGCTAGTGTCGAATATCTGGAAATTCTTAGGGACAGTGTTAATAGTGCTTTCCACTTCAGAGAATGGGGGCGCTCCAACGGGGAGTCCAGAAACTATTGGCGCTGGTGTCGTTTGGTGATGTAATGGAAAAAGATTCGTGGATCGTGGAACTCCGCCTGACGCCCTCATTCGGGAAAAGGAAAAAGCAATATTATTATTCGCAGACAAAACCCAACTGAGAATTAAGAAATACGAATATCAAGAGATGGGGCATCGCTCATTCTAATACACAGAGCGATGACTTGTTTCTGACTTTTACGGTAGATAGCAGAGCAGCCATTAAGACAACATTTTTGACGTCTGAATTTGAATTAAAAATTAAAATATTTAATTTTTGCTGCGTTCCTTTTCTCGTTCAGAATGCAATTTTTCAATCATCTACGAAATAAAAATAAAGCAACATTTAATTTGCTCGTATGGGATCAGCTATTATTTTCCTGGATGTGTAATTTGTACCTACCCCTGTTTTGTAATTTTGTAGGCTTATCAACTATTAAAGGAAGTAAATTTGTTTTTCGTCACATCATATAAAAAATAGAAATCGTGGGTTGTAAAATGTTAAGAAATTATGTAATTGAAATCGGGGAAATTTTTAATGTCAATGTTCAGATTTGGTGGGACTCGTAAAATGGTAAAAAGCTAAAAGCAAGCAAGCTAATGTTATCGAACCCATTTTGTAAATTACCCTGTACCTGGTATACCTACCTACTTCTTCCAACACATTCGGCCTGTTCGCGTACTCATTTTTGAAACAATGCGTTATATTGAATTTGCACAAACTTACACATTTTCCCCCTGGACCTCCCCATCTTATATCGTATATAAGATTTTAAGTGCAACTTGCGTTGGATTCTCTGATGGATTTTGGGAAAAATGAGAATTTGTTTACAAAAATTTTGCATCTCGTTTCAACACGTTGACCAAAGCGAAATGTGGGTAAAATTCATTATTATCAATAATTTGAAAGGATTTCGAAGATATTCAAGAAGATTTTATTATTCGGGTAATACTACTATGTACTCTCAATTTTTGTTTTTAATTCGTTGCCTCAGTCCAACTAGGCCATTGCATATAATCATAGATGGCGTAAGAACTAGATGTCGCATGACATACTACAGCAGAGTATACAGATTGTGAAATGGGTAGTGCATTCTGGAATGGATCATAACATGTTTTAGAGCATGCCCAAAGCAAATGTTTTTATATAAGAACAGTTTTATATACATTTGATCGACTTTCTCAACCTTCAGATACGAAAAAATATGAATCATTTCAAATGTTGTGGTCCATTTCGGAATAGACCACCCAGCCATATAAAATTTGTATACTTTTTAATACTGCATGCGACATCTATTTCTTATGCCATCCATGATATAATGCATGTTAGGTTTTTTTTTACCCATTTAAGGAAAAGACAAAAGTATATGGCATATATATTTCTTTCTTTGTCAAGAGCGAGAAAATTTTCCAATTTTGTTTACCTGCTTTCTCCTAACGTCTTATTAGATTAAATTTGACCTTACCACAACAGCAATTTAATACAGTTCTAATTTAAAAAGCAACAACTGTTTTTCCAGCTAAAAACTCTATTCCAGGCGGTAGAATATACATTCCACAAATACTTGTTTTCATTGTACAGAGTATACATTTATTAGTTTTACGAGTTCACTTTTATAAAGCTAATTATTTACCATTTTAAAAACTGAAATCTCAAATAATTATCATCTCAGCTATCATAGCTTTTCAACATGCCAATTCGCTGATAGCCAAGCTATCTATGTATATTTGGTTTGGTTATCACTGGTTAGTTGCATAAGAGTTGGACTAGAGTGATAGCTCGTGGTAATTTCCAGATAAAGCTGAAATATCTAATAACAATATTGACCAATTTTCCGTCACTCCTATGTTATTTGAAGCGGTGGTATGTGATATTGTTGAGTTTCGGTGCAAATAAGGTACTTACCTATTTTTCGCATTATTAGGTAGGTATTTGTCTATATTTTTTAAAAGTTATTTTAATTGCTACTTTCCTATATTTTATTATGGCAGTTTCATTATTCTTTATTCTTATCTTGTTTCAAGTTTTATTTTATTGTGTGTTCTACGTGTAGCTAGTCGAATTTCACCCTGTTGGTTTTGTTAAAAATATTTTACAATCCTTAAAACATATATTCATTGCATTCCCATTCAAAACATCGAACAGGTCCTGTCACAAATCAAATGTTTAGTGATAATAGCCTGCAGCATAAATTGATTGCAATATTGAATTACTGCAATAGTTGTATCTTATATTTTGTCTTACTACTATCTTACACTAAAAAAATCTAGTTCAGTATATCTACTGGACGTTATATACCAACATACACTACCTTGATAAATATTTTACATCCTGTTATTTGTCCTTCTTTACACGCTAACGGTTACCTCTCTTGATAATACGCAATTAAGCATTTTAGACGAGATCAAATATCTAGATGGAAAAAAAAACTTACTTGCTTATGTCTATAACGAAAAGATCTATGGGGTTGTTCTACACGAGTCATTCTTCGTTGGTAGTAAATGCGGTTTTGAAGGTTGTTAGACACTTTGCACATATATGCAGCCTTAGAATGGCTATCAAAAACCAATATGGTTGGCTTGTCTAGGAGTTATTGAAGCCATAAGTACCTCTTCCACTGCAGCTATGATGGAGGACTTATTGAACTATTGAACCTTTTTGGTTTCTTTTTGGCGATCATCATTGCCATTAGGATGCAAAATGAGATACAGTTTAAATCTGATTGGTCATTTAAGCATCTGAAACTAGATACGTATTGATAAAATTACAAAAATATCAGAAATAATCACTCCTAACCTGGATTTGTAAGGTCATTCTACGTAGTTTAAAGATACCGACAACAATGGAGATCCATGGAACTATCCTTTCAGTAAGGATCAATGCCGTGATATCTATATATGCAGATGATTATAAAACAAGAATTGGGATCGAACTGAGCTTATGTGGCCCCAGATTAAACAACTCATAGGCCCTGGGCTCTACTACAATCGTATCCAAGCAGAAGTATTGGTAATAGAAGAGTGCGTCAACACCTGCATTAAAAGAGCTAGAAATGGATCAACAATCAATATTCTCTCGAATAGTTAAGCCGCTATTAAGCCTGAAAGGAGAAATAATATCATCCTGATGTGCGTACCGGGACAAGAGGGAGGGCCATATAGATAATGAAATTACTATCAGCCTAACTAAAAGAGGGCGGAAATTTCCTTTGTTGGACCAGAAATATTTTGTGGAACATCTAAATGCCACCTAAGAGCTACCGTAAATATCTACAGGAAGAAACAAAAGTCTCTATATTGAAGCGAGTTGAAAGGACTACGCCAGGCAGAAATTTTTATCAAGACCTCTGGCGAAAATACAGACGAAAATAATTACAGGGATTATCTCAGGCCATTATACTCTACGCACAACTCAAACAAGATTTGCTTAGTTGACACACTATGCTGTCACTTCTGCCAGGTACCTAAAGAAACTTTAGAGCACTTGCTCTTCACTTCGAGCAAGCATTTCCTTCTCCAAGCCGTTGCGTAGAGTTTCTATTCCAAAATAGTCTGAGACTTCAACAGCAGTCTTAACCTACTTAGAATGGGAAGGGAATAAAAACAAAAACAAAAAGGAAATCCACAATATATCTTACAGGTTGCAGTAAATGGGAGGCCAACACTTTAACATCCTTTTATGACTCTAATCTAATCCAACCTTGATGTTTGTGCGTATTCTCAGTTATATTATCGATATAATGTACGGTAGTGTACATAAGATGGTTATAATAAATAAAAAAAAAAACAAATTTAAACTATTCGTGTACATATTTTTATTTCTTTTTACGTACAATAAAATGACTTTCTCTTTAAGGTCTATATGACATAAATAAAACACTTTAATTTGGTTCTCTCTATTATTCTTTAGTACATAATTTCCATTTTGTCAATAAATCAATTTGACTTGTTTTTAATTTCATAATATTAATGTTTATCTTTTAACTAAACTATGACCTTAAGGCTCTATAATAGTATTCAGAAATATTACTTCTGGTAAAAATGCACAGGGCACTTTTACATCATATGAATGCTATTTTCCAAATTTCTTTTGTTAGGTGAGTTACGTTTTTTTTTTCATTTTATTATTTTGCTTGCATACATAACAATAATATTCGCACTTAACACTTTCACTTAATTTTAACATTGCTGTTATTTTGTTTGTTTTTATTTTATTACACAACTGTTAGTTTCCATCTTTAGGACCCTTAAGCTAGTTTATGTTGATGCATTTATCTTATCGTAAACTAATTTTAGTCATCCATTGTTTGCATTCTATATAAAAGTTTTTAATAATTATTAAGGCTTAAATCAACATTTTATATACACAAATTTAATAGTAAATTTGGCGAAATCAAGTATACAATAATTTATATTGCGATCACATTAAAAAGTTGGAATGCATTTTTTGTTTTTTTTTTGTGTTTTGATTTTTGATCTTTCAATTTTCGAAAATAGGATACAAGAAACAAATATTTGAGATTAAGAAAATAAATCTATATTATATTATGATGTAATAAGGATAATAAGGTCCATTGTTTTAGTTAACGGTATATGCATATGCATAATACTAAGTACACTATACATATAAAGAAATTCACACTTATAATTTGATTTAATTGGGGCCAGGATTATATAAAAAGAATTTTTGTAATTGATTTTGATAAGTATTAATGATGGGCAAGGATAAAAGCTAATGTTCAGAAAATAAAAGCTTTTAAGAATTCTGAAGCTCATAATTTTAATAAATGATGAAAATCAATGTTTATATGCAATTATGCTCTTAAAATGTTATTTTATTATTTTACATTTCAGTGCCTTTCGTGTTATGAAAGGTGCTAATTCCAAAATTTTCATTTATATAATTTTTATATTCGAATTAAGTTTAGATAAAAAAAAAATAAAAAATGATAGTTGTTAATTAATTTATATATTTATGTATTCATATTTTAATATTATAAAAAAAAACAACATTTTTGGCAACTAAATAACTAAAATTCCAAACATTCCATTATCCGAATCCGATAGTTACTTAATTATTTTAGAATTAGTTCGAAATTATTATGGAGATCTGACATTTTTTATTTAAGTAAAACAACAAGTTAAAGGTTAATACTAAATACTTATCAAACAAAATTATTAAGTGTGTTTTTCAATTTTTCAATTGCTTTTAAAATTTCTATTGAAAAATTTTCGAGGGCAAAAGCAAAAGCTTAATCCAGTTAATAATAATACAATGATTTTTAAACTTTTAGAATAATCCATATAGGAAAAAGGAAGCACATTCTAAACAAGACACTCATCCTATTCTCGAAAAGAAAGCAAAGGCAGTACATAACATTTGTAACAAATATTACAATGATGGAAAATAGTCAATGATCAATTGACTAACTATACATAAAAAATAAATATTACTTTCATTGTACGTACATATAATAATTGGGAAGACATATTTCACGATTAAACAAGGTGCAAAGATACAAAATGCACGGAAGCATAAATATTTTTAATATTTGTAGAAGACGAACTGTAACTATTTTTTAATAACAAAAACTGTATATATTCCGGCCAGCCGGAACATTTTATATTAACATTTCAATTAAACGGTTTAGTAACCGAAAAATTATTTCAACAAAATTTCCAATTAACCTTTATTGTCTCCCATATATACTGTGTGAGTCTGAGTAGTTACGTTTAAGAAAAGTGTTAAATTACGAAAAATTACAATGTTCTTTTGATCTATAGTTAGAATTTTATATCTTGCTTTATTTAATTGACAATCGAAAGAACACCCAATGTTACATAATTATCTACTTCTTTACCATACTTTTAGTACTTTTTACAAACATTGGTTTTATTTTGTTACTAAAGCGTTGACTAGTTTTTTTTATAGATCGCTCATGTTTTTTTTTTTTTTTTTTTTTGGAAAATATAAAGAATTACATACATAGGTACGTTATGTAATTTCTTATTTAATGCTAAATTCTAAAAAAAAAACTTTGAAATTATTGTGGATTTTAGGTGTGTGAGCGCCATGTTTTGCCAGCAACTACTATGTACAAATTTATATTATTAGATGGAACTACTTTTTTGCAAATATATTTTTTTAAAGACAATGTGCCCTGGATTATATATGTATAATTTGCTTGACTGTTTTTCCAGATATTTGCGATATGTAAGTATAATTGTATATGACCTTAATTCTATTGTTTGTGTTTTTTTTGCGGGAGTATTAATGCATAAATAATAATCATTATCAATTATATTGACATTATTGATTGGTGTCCTCTGTAATTTATGAGTAGTAGGACATGATTTGTGAAAATAAAATTCACAATTTCATGCATTAACTGGATTACTAGGGATAAGAACTATAATAAATATTTTGCAATTTAAATTAAATGCATGGTATGTTTAGTGAACACAGCCAATAGCTTAAGTTGTGTTCGAAAAATCACTATGTTCTTACTTTTCTTATGATCGCAATGTCTTTTTTGAATTACCACGGTATTGTGTGATCTTACATTCATGTTTGTAAGTTATAAGTAACAAGAATAAATTGGGACATCCGTTAAGGCCGGTTTTTGAAATATATATCCTACGTTAGGTTGACATGGTGGCTATATCCTTAGAGTGGTCCGTATGAAGTCACATAATCGCTGTACTCAATGCTTGTTTGCGTGGCGCTTATGCCGGGGTTTGTAATAAATAAACTTTGAATTTGAATTTATCATCAAATCATATGTATAAATGATGAACTACTATAGTGAGATTTGAATCAGAGCCAGCTGTAGTTAATGGATTTCTTATTTCATTTAGAACGTTTTATTATCGATATGTTTATTTCAGACGACTCGAGCCTGTTCAGACGGTTCAGTACGCGACATCTGCCTCACGGAACTTATTGACAGAAGGAAAAACCACTGACTATAAGACAGTGATGTATTGTACTCCTCTCACTTACTGAGCAATATACCTAATGTATTCCTAATGCTTATTGAAAAAATAATAGTTTTAATCGTGATCAAACTGAGATAAAATCGGCTGGTAATACTAAGGAACAATGATTTGAAAAATTCCATTGATCATGAGAACTGCTGATTCTATAATAACTGAAAATAAAATGAAAAAATCTTTTACTTGGTAAACTTGAAACGTGACTAAACTAAAAGAACTAGGAAATTTAAAGTTATGCCTACTTACAAGACGAAAGAAACAATTCCATGATTATATTGGAAAATAGTGATAAATAAAGTAATAAAAACTTTCTAAAAGATTTTTCATACATTCACTTGTTTTAAAATTAAAGCCTTTCCGATACATGTTCGGACAAAAAGTTGTTTCTACTCGGCGTTTTAGTTTTTAGTGGCATTTTACTTACACTAAGCAATTAAAAACTGAACCTGGTTGACTTCATCGAATGATTATTGCTGATTAATAATATAAATTATTTAAAACCTAATATTTTACATTGATTTTTCATCAAAATTTTATTTAATTTTTTTCTTTTTCCTTAACTTCTTACTAAAAGTCGTTGATAAGACCGAGTTAAAAATTCTGCTCTAATTGTCAATTAATCGACCGTAGGGTGCTTTTGATTTATCCTTTTACTAGATATTTCATAAACAGCTTTTTCTTAATTCCCTGTTCCAAATTAAAGAGCTTTGATCTGATTTGGTTAAAACGTAAATAAAATTAATTTTTTTTACATAAAATTGATCATCTTATAATAATATAGTTCAGGAGTTATTAAAAGCTCAATAAATCGTATATATGTGTATGTTCTGGATTCAATAGAAATCTTCTAATTGTAGTGGCTCATTTTGTAGATGAATAGAAAACCGTTAGAAAATAATGCTAGGTATAATAAAGAATTGAAAATAGCTGGAAGAGTAGGGATTATAACTGGATGGGCATTCAACTACTACTACTACTATCCATTTTAGGCAAAAATACTATGACATCGTTTAACTATTTGAAGAATGCTGTTTGCGGCGTTGAATTGAAATCGATTTAAATAAAAGTTTAGATGAATATAAATTATTTAGATCAAAAATGATAAACCGTTTAGTTACAGGAAAAATAACATAGACGCTTTTGTCTATTCATTTTGTAGTATTAGTTACGTTCTAAACAGCCGTGATCTGATCAAGATCAAGGTGAATTCCATGTAAACCAATAAAAACCAACCAACAAACTAATACAAGTAGCACAATGGGCAGCCTTGGCCTCTGTGCTTGGGATCTTTCGTCCCTCCGCCCTTAATACCCTTAAGAAAAAAAAACCATATGTGATCCTGGATATATTATTGTTGTTTGTTTAAACTTTATGTTCTAGATATTTCAACGCTTTAAAATGATCTTATAGACTTACTTAAATTTTGAGAATAAAGAGCAGTTTCTTTTTTGCTGCGTCAGGGTAATGCATAACGTTTTTATTTGGATAATCTTAATAAGTATGCAAGAAAATGCAATGGCTCTAATTATCTTATACAGAAAATAATGAATGTTTATAAGCAAGAAAGTAAAAGATTATAATTATTGTAATATTGCAAGGGTAATGATTACATTTCTAGATGATTAGTATTAAGGGTGTCCCAACGACCATAGTTCGTTACAAACTTCAAAAAATTTCTAAGATCCAAATTTTCTACAAAGTATATAATTTCTCTTTTTTTTTCAAAAAATTAGCTACTAGACCTCCAAAATCCAAAAGCTTACAACAATATAACCCCGAATTTAATAACTAATGAGCTGGACGCGCAAAGCATACATCACAGAACAGGCTGTAGATGGTATTTGTAATGTTCTATTTTTTTTTTACCGAGAGAAATGAGAACAAAAGGTCGCATGTTTTACATATATCAGTTAATGTTATCTTAGGATAATATAGATATGAAGCTATTTAACATTAATACATTTCGTAAAAATGAAGTATTTAATTTCCAAAAACATCTTGTTTTCCCTCAGATGTTTTGATTTTCGCCAAAGTAAATTATTTGTGTTTAATTTCTTCAAGCATCGCCCTGTGACGAAAGAAATCTCTACCCATTTAAAGGATTAAAGAGTTTATCTTCAAATAACTTAATGAAGTAAATTTGGATAGTCCTGTCCTGGTAATATATTTCTAGCTTTTTAAGCTTAAATTTTATTATAAAACGCTGTTCTTGAATTAATGTATGAAAATTAATGAAATATGCGATGTGTAAAATTTTAGATCTTACACCGGAATATAGAAAGGAATGACATGAAAATTTAAAATAATAGTACATACATGTTTGTAGGTATTAATTTTTACATTTTGCAAAAATCAGATCATAGCTGTTTTTTGTTAGTTTTATTTACATCTTAACATTAATACTCCCGATCATAAGGATATGTAGAAGTGTGAAAATATCTGTGTTTTAAACCACAAGGCATGATAAATTTTTGTCCATCGTTTCTAATAATAGTAGCTTTGTTTTATTACTGTAACACCATTGTTTTATTTACATATTCAATTTAATAAAAATATAAAAACAGAAGATGATTTCATTACTACTATTGTTGCAAAATAAATTTATGTTTTTACTTATACCTACCTCTTGTGAAACATACGTGTACGTACATATTTGTGTGCAATTCCAGTTTGAGTTTTGTCTTGAGAAAAATACGTAACTCAAGACTACATCTCTGTTTCAATAACCTCATTTTAATACATTTGAAACCACAGATATATTTTAACGAGTTTTCATTTATTATATTTTGTGTTTACATATAATCTCTTCTTCCTTAATGCATCTAAATCTATATAAAAATATATTTATGGTATTTACATCAATTCTAAAAGCACTTTTGCAAGAGGATTATTAGATGAGCTTGTATTTGGAAAAAAGTAACTGCGAAGGAAACTTTTTTTTTTAAAAAAGTTATTATTATAATTGGGCTAGGATTAAAAGGGATAGTATCTCGTTTTAATTAATAGCTTTAGGATAATTGCGCACAAAAACAAACAAATATTTATTTTAAACTGATGCTTAAAGAAAAATAATTTAATAGCATATGACTTAAAAAATTACCCAGAGTTCTAGACTGAATTGTGGTTTTCATTCAATTTTGATAATTAGCAGAAAATGAAAGAGTCGAAATGTTAGAAGATGTTAAAATTATTATTTAATATGAAATTTGATATATACGTTAACTGATTGTAAAATAATACAAACTTAGCTCTAAATCGTTCTTGGTATCAGATATAAAGATAAGAAGATCGGATTTAATTGTATCAGCCTGTAAGCTACTTAGAGACAATTTCAAGATTTTCAATTGCTGTATGAGAAGGGTGTCGCAATCATGATCTCACAGTAAGCTTAGGATTCGCAGTGCCAGAAGATATACATTATTTATTATGTTCCATTCTTATGAATCTGCTTTGAAAGTTTAGGTGCGTTTTGATTGTTATTATGTGTAATTTTTTTTTAGTTTTAGTGGAAAGGAAAGGAAAGAGTACGTCGTCTAATGTAAGTAGGTATGCACATATAGATGGCACAAGAACTAGATGTCGCATGGCATACTAGATCAGAGTATATAGATTGTGAAATGAGTAGTGCATTCTGGAATGGACCATAACATATTTTAGAACATACCGAAAGCAAATGTTTTTTTAAGGCAATTTTGTATACATTTGATCGACTTCCTCAACACTTCAGATACGAAAAAAATATGAATCACTCCACGTATACATCATTTCAAATGTTGTGGTCCATTCCGGAATCTATGGTATGCACCAAGTGTACAAATTTGTACTTTTTAATCTGTGCAAGAAATTTTTGTGTTATTAAACAAAAACTATGAATTTCAATCAAAATTTTCTTTATTATGTTGTCATTTGTCGTCACTAAACTTTTATCAAAGAATTTTCTGAGCCAAAAAAATGTGTTGTAAAAAGAATTGACAAAAAATTATTCTATTATGGTAGTACAAAAAGACTATTTTTCCGTTAGGCTATTATGCACGGTTATTTAAATATTCATTGAAATTACTAAGGGTTTTAAAGCATACAACGTACACAGAAAAAGCACCGTCAAAAATTGCATAAGTCCCCTTAGTAATTTTAATTCGAAGCGAAGTGAAATTTCCGTACAAAATTAACATCGCCCAGCTAGACTTAAAAATTTTCCTTACCTTTTTGTTCTCATTACCTCGCAAAACAGGTGAGAAGAATTACGTTATAGACTTTTGGATAAAATATTCTTCGCAACAATTTATCCGCAGAATTTTCATTGTTTTGTGTGATTAGATGGTTAAAACGCAATTTATTAAAGCGTCTAGTGTCATGTTTTCGTTATAGCTGTGTTTACAGTAAATAAAAAAGTGCATCTAATCCATGAGAAGATGGATATAACAGTATAATCATAATAACACCATAACATATAATCTTCCTGAGGCAAATATGAAACACTCACTGTGTAAATTGGTACTAGTACATATGTCTGCAGTAAATCGTCCATTTATCTGTCCTTTATTTAAAATATTTCATTAAATTTGTCACATGGGTTGAATCCATACTATGTAACTACTATAGCTTCTATAATCAGATCTCCTATACATTATGGTATTTGCTAACAACTCTGTATGCAGAGGATGCCGAGAAGAATTCCCCCACTTTCACTGTTCGACCCTCTCTGGTAGAAGTTACAGAAATCTAGGCTCACACCGCATATATGAACTGCATGAAGCGGGTAAACAGGGTTGGCAGCCCATCCTGAATTTTGTGGAAGCGTCCGGCTGGGATTAGTTGTGGTTTAAATTCTAGAGAAGCTTCTCAACCCCATTTCAATCTAACCATCACGGGAGAGAGTTTGGAGAAAATCCCCTGGCCCGCATCCCACTTGATGCGATGGTACCAGAGCTTCATTATGGGCGTCGCTTTTATGTGAGTTTTCCTGGAAGGGAATTGTGGGCTGAGGTAAGTGCCTTATCGAGCCATTGCTGGTTCGCTCTATAAATTTTCATTGATGGCTCTTTCACTAATGAGGTAGCTGGTACTGGTGTTTACTTTCTTAAATATGACATTGGGTTGGAGTAATTACTTGGAAGACACACAACTGTCTTCCAGGTTGAAGTTTTCGTCATCGCAATGGCAGCGAAGATAGCCCTTGATATGGAAATCAATAGAAAGGGCATTGCTATCCATTCGGATAGTCAGGTAGTCTTGATGGCTTTTCGTGGCCCTAGAATAACTTCTAAGTTACTGGGGGACTGCAGGTCGGTGCCACCTCGATTATCGGGCCTCTCATCATTCATAAAAGCGGATTTTCACATGAAGCATAAGCAGAGATTAGCGAACCTAAGTACTTGCAGGTGTAGTTTTTCTTGATGTGCCTAATGGAAATTTCTCTGGCTTTCTCTTGAAATTCGGAAGGTAAACAATGCAGGTCTGTGGTTGGCATCATCACTGGGAGTTGTTGATAGACCTGAATGCCTGCCTTACCTCGAAGTACAGCCTGACATAATCGAACACTTTCTGTGTGCTTGTCCGGCCTTTGCCCGGAGCACGCTGGATACGCTTGGGTCTGCTCTCCTACATATCTGTAGATGAGTAGAAATATCTCACCTAGACCTGCTTCTCGTCCTCTGCCTTTGAATTTAAAAGAAAAAAGTGTGCAACATCAAGAGTTTTGTACATTTTAGTTATATAAATTATATAAATTGTTTGCTTTACCAGGTAGTCGAAAGAGTGGTGTCATTTACGAGAGATTTCTATACAAATTTTAATAAAATTTTACTTGAGTTCATTATGTCAGGGAATAAGAAAACTGAGATACTTGCATATCACGACGCGGGTTTTCCATTGTTGTAAATTGATGCAAAAGTTAGTCGCTACCGTAAAGTTGTACGTACATATCGCAAATTAAAAAACAAATATATATATATATATATATATGGTATAAGTACCAAATAAACTCTCACAAGGAAATGCACCAAGTTTTACATAATGAAGGACCATGGAATTAAAACAAATGCATTCAAACTTTTTTAAATAGAATTCGAAAAGTATGTGCATCTTTTGAAAAAAATATATTGGTTGATAAAGCAGAAACATTATGTGATGTAAATTGCATCTTCAGTTGATAACAAGGAGAGTTCGAGCTGACCGAAAAATATAATTATATTTTTAATTGGCCGGTTCTTACTCGTTAAGCTTACGAACAGAGTGCCGATATTAAAAAAAAATTATAAAAAATGGAGGACCAATACATTATAAAAATATGCATTGGTGATCTTTTCCTTAAGAATTTCATACTAGTGCCTTAGCATATAGAAATATTATATTGGTCGCGAGGTTTTTTTTTAAAATATCCATTGATTGTAACGTTTTGAAATAGAAAGAATCATGTTATTACAATTTAGAGTTTAGAGCCTTAAAAAAACTTTTAAATTGCACCTGTTATTACTTAACGTGTCCATCTAGGGAACAACTAGCAAAATACCAGTTGCGACTACTATAATATATTTAACTTTTAAACAACTTTTAACAATTTTTAAAATGCATATCATTGAGTTATTTGAGTCGATAAGCTTTTAGAAAACCTTTCTTCAACGATTCGAATAAAAGGTACACATGCATATGTATGATTTTCTGTTTGCGCAATTACTACAATAGTACAGTAATAAAAACGGCTGATAGTTGGGAAAAAGGTAATTATTGGTAATGTGGTCGTTGCTCGTTGCAGTGCAAAAGAAATAAAAGTTAAAATGAATGAAGCGAAATGAAATTAAACATGAAATAATTGTAAAATTGTAATTGTCCTTTAATTACTGCGCTTGTCTGTTTTGAAAGGGAATTTTTTTTGGTCGTCGAGCTTTATTCGCTTAAAGGTGACGAAATTAAAGCTTAATTAGTTTTTTTCAAGCTTTGAAGTAAAGATGCATTTTAAAAACCTTGACATTCAATTCCGTTGGACTACACATTAACAAGATCGAAATATTAGAATAGAGTCCTAACCCGTTTTCAATATAAAGATTTTGTTTGCGTGACTTGCATACCTTGTTCTAAGTACACTAAATCTTAAGTGAAACTAATAATGCTTAGGATTGACTTATATTGAAGCTTTATAAATATAATAGAATTATAACTAAGGAACAGCGGTAAGCTAAATTTTGTGTAGCATAATTCTGCGGTCAAGTTTCAGTAGGGTGTGTGACGTCTTTTTATAACGAAATTATTACTTTTAACTATTCTAAATTTCAGAATCCACCAAAAAATGTAATTTTGAAAGAAGTTCTGCTAGTTTTTACTGTATTAGTTGGGAATATATTTCGTTAAAATTGCTGCTTTGACAATTATACACCTTGTTTATATTTAATTCTTCTTGCTTTTATATACCGGCGTGCAGTTATATCCTGATTTCTCTTTGATGTCGTCTCCATAAGCTTGGTTAATTTACAATAGTTATTACATGAAACACCCCTTCTATTAGTTCTACCTACTAAGATAAATATCCAAAATCATGTTAGTTTCCATGGGCTTGTGACAGAGCACCACTAAAACCTACAAATGCGATAGGTATCACTTAAAAGTAATCAGAATGTTGTAATATTCTAAGAACAGAACTTGGAGCTGAAAATAGTGAAATTGGGGTCCTTTATGTATTGTACCCCATCATGGAATCAATCTCAATATTATAGTATGATCAAGAATGTTGTAAATTTACTACGTCATCTTATTTTCGGATTAATACTCAATAATGGTTAATATCTTTAGTGACTTCATGGACCGGGACTGGAAAATTATACCAGCTGGCGAAACATTTGTATAAGATAATGGGTATTGGCAAAGCCTATAACATACTAGTTCAAACTCATACATATGTATGTCTTATTGTTAGACTGTTAATTCATTAACTTCCATTTAACTAAGAGCTATATAATTTTAAATAAATAAAAAAAAAATAAACAAATTCCTCGCATTCACGAATGCATTTTTTTGTGTGTGCCGGAGAAGGATTCGGGAATGGTTACTTACACCAATAATACAGGAAAACTAAATGGGAGTAAATTCTTCCTTAGAAAAGCTTTTAAATTTTTCAAGTTCATGCAAAATTTATGGTTCCAGAATATGTAATATTTGTTTCGACAACGAAATACCATTAGATGAAGTCTGTTTGTATTGTTTGTAAAGGTAAATCAGGTTATCTTTGGCAAAAGATTTTTGGCAAAATAGTTAACATAAATTTGTCAACTTTTCTCTATGCTTATATATACAGGAAGTTTTATGTATACAAGCTTTTGAATCGATTATACTTGTATTTCTATTCCACCTGGATAAAGATGATACAAAATGGGGGTAATCTAGAGTATATGCAATAAAAAAGATAGAACAACAGTGACATTTATAACAAATTCAAAGAAATTTACATATAAATGTCGACCATCGAAAGCATTAAGACGTAAGAGAATCGTAAAATAGAAAATTAATGCATTCGTGCAATTTATTCATTTTTAATAGAGCAATAAATTTCATTCAATTAACAATAACTGGAGTGTTTTGGTCAATCTGCTGGGTCATCTTCATTCTAATAGTTGTTTTTAGTAAATCCTCTATTATATTAGTGCATTAATTTACTACTTACATTTACTTATTTTTCTAAATTTTATACAATTTTGCCAAAGAATATTCATGTCTCCAGCTTGGTTTTTGAAATTTTCTTATTTACACAAATCGTTTATTTAGTTTTACCCTATTTTTTTAAATTTCTTTTTTTATACATGATACAAAATTGTATCAAAATTATTGTTTTCATCATTCTAGCATAACTATACTTTTAACTTTAAACTAATAATCGAAAAATTCTCTCATTTTTATACACTTATTATAATTAGAAATATTTTTTTTTGTCTTCCAAATTACTCTCTTTCTGTATAACAATTATAGTTAGTAGTTTCTCTACAATTTTGTTTTAAGATTTACATCTGGCTTCTAAATGTTTCTTTAGAACTTGCTGTTCACACCACTATGACAATGTGCTTAACATTTTAAATAATACAGGCAGTAAGTATATGTGTAAAATTCTTAATGCAAAAATTCGCTTATCTACGGGTAATATTAAAATTGTTGCGTTTTTCATGAATTTATTTTGATTGTTTGCATTTATAAAAAGAGTATTTCGAATCAATAAAGAATACAGTTTTCAGCGAATTACGCAATGTTTAATGTACCTAACATAAATTTTTTTGTAATTCCAATTTTGCCTAGTAATCAGTTTTTATTAAACTGTTATTAAAGCAGTTTCATTGCTTGGTTAAAAGCGAACACAAATATTATTGCTTGGATTAATTTAAGCAAAAAATATATAAATATATGATCGCCAGGGGACAAAGATAAGATATAATATATTCAACGTATATATATAATATAGAAAGCTTGGTTAGTGGTGCAATTTTTTGAGAAATTTTAAATATATTTCTTCTAAAATGGTAACATCTATCACATGCCATATCACTGGCGACTGCTGTTACAAATATATAAAAGTTTCGAAGAGATGCGCTGTCCCTACTCATATCCAATAGCTGAACTCGTATGTAAGGTAGAGTGTTGTTATAATTGAGCAAGTACATATGTAAATTTGTTCTTCATTGAAATATAAGCTCTTTTTTTAATTTCATAATTTTTTTAAAAAGTCGTCGTGATATCAGTTGACGAAGGTTCTTATAACAAGACTTCATACTTCTGAGCACACGTTTACTTGGAACAAGATCTACCTTACTGTTATAAATGTTCAAATATTAAAACAATCTTTGATATTTATATTAAGTTGATAGAGTTTATGTATTTTTTTAAAGTCGTGATTTTAATGGAGTTTCTTATATTCAGCGTGTACACCAATTTTTAAAGAAGGTAAATATTAGAATTGAGCTTTACAATTTGGAGTACATATACTATACGTTCATTTTTATTCATATCAGTCATTATTAAATTTTTGTGCTCACCACAGTACTAGAAAAAGTCGTTTTAAGTTTGGACATTTAAAAATCTACTGTTGAAATTAATTCGAAAATATAATTTTTTTAAAGTCAGCTGGATAGTATTAAATTTTAGTATGAGTAGCAAGAAAAATGCGGAAAAGAGACCACATCATTGCAATCATGCATAAAACCTTGCATTAAATAGAACTCGTAACTTAATATATAGTTTCTTCGGTTCAATTATTCTGAAGATTAATTTTCGAAAAACTATTTTGATACCAAAACAATGTTGTTGCGATTCAAGGAACTTATTAGAACAGTAGTAATCATTACTTCCTCATATGTCACGTATGATATTTTTCCTCACATGGAGCATGTGGAGCCTGGCGTTTTTTTCTTTTATTTTGAAGTAACTTGTAATTGTCTTTTTCGTTATAATTCTTGGTTCTTTATTCTATGTCTTACTTTGCCTAATTAAATCTAGATTATAAATTTTTTCTCTTTCGTGAAATTGCCTCAGTTATAGTGTTTACATTTTCGGAGCAACAACTACATTTAGTTGAGAGAATTTGAGACCGAAACGAACAATTTTGTTTATCATCAAGTAGTGGAGACCGAATAACGCAGAGCTGCCAGGATATAATCGATACCTCACGCTTAGAGCGTAGAGACTTAAATCATCGAGGTATCATTCGTTTTAAAACTGACGAAATACAATTTAGGCGAGAAGGACCCATTGAGAGGAATAAAATAAGGACTTGCCATACAGAAAAGATTCTAAGCAACAGAATTGTTGACCGATCTTCTAAGGATATCAATATACGCAGAAGTCACGATAACTTATTGGTGTATCGTAACGTTCGACGAGAAATTTATTGAAAGCAGACTGAAGAATCTATGCAAACATTGCTGGATAATCTCAGGAAGTAATAAGAAGTGCATGGTGGAAGTTTTCTTGGGATTAGAGATTATCTGTTATTTTAATGATGTAATTCACCTATGCATAATCGCATATCTTAAAATCTTAAACAGATCGGTTCTAATGTCAACTAAAATCAGAGCCCAAATAGATCCAAGGAAGCAACCATCCATCCAGCACCAGGCATTAGGTAATACATTCAAGACTGAAACAATTAAAACTTGAGTCGCCATATTCGTAAAAGAAAGTAACTGACATCAAATGATTCCTAATCTAAGGAAATTTATTTTGACATATAATTTGATAACAGCATCAGTATTGACAGTTAAAACAAATTAAAAAGTCTACACTACTTTTGTTGTTGTAGATTGACTTGGTAGCATTGAGAGAGTATCTGATGCTTAATACCTACTTCTAGATACTAAATACATACTCTGAATCTTATACAGAGAGACAGAGACTGCATTTAAAGGAAGATTTACATTATGATGGCATGCATTTTTTCCAGAAATTGTGAGGGAAACTGATTTATGAGTGCATTTTTTGCAGTCCTCGTTGTGTCACTGTGTGCGTGTCCGGAAATGTTACTCTCATAACAAGTTCTCAAGCATACAAATGCTGGAGCTAAAATATTCTTACTGACAACCCTGTTCTGTAAACTTCGATTACTGGTAACACGTTTTACTATTATTTTATAGCAAATATTTATTAAATTACCTACTTGTCAAAATCGAAGAAAAAAAAGTACGATTTTAATTTGCAATTAAATATTTCGAAATTTAAAGATTTTAAATGTTAGTTTATAGAAAGGATTGAACTATTTCGGAGGAGCTGGAATTAGTACACCCACAGATTCGCTGAAGTGGTCTTTTTCGGAGCTCATTGGAGATGATTTGGAAGTAGATATTAAAATTTGGCTGTTAGAATATTTGCGATATTTGCCATAAAAACTAGAGGGGAGTGTACGTGCGAGATATTGCAGTGATTGCTTCGACAGCATTTAATTTTCAATAAGCTATGTCCCTTACAATATCTGGAAAATATGCATGCCATCATAATGTAAATCCCTTAAGAAAGTCTTATTTCCATACAATGAGCCGGTTGAAAGCTTTATGTCTATGCAAAGAAATGTTTGGAAGTTGTACAGAAACAGCCATCTGATCTTCACCTCGATTAAAGAGGCACTATGGGAGAGTTTAGTAATGTCAAAATGTCTGTAATTCAACTCTACAATTAAGATTAGTAATCATACGGTTTTCTGTTAGATGGGAGTTTTTCTTTCTTTTGAAGTAGCTTATAACACATTGGGCTTTCACTATTTAAATAGTCAACAATAGTCAATTAAGCAAAGGTAATTTAGAGTTTTTATTAAGCTATATTTATTACGGGTTGGGTACGATTACTCCCAAATTAAAATATTGCTTTTCGGGTTCGAAAATCTCGTAGAATAAAAATAACAAAATTATTTTATGCTGCATTAAGTAAATCATAATTCGTAAAATTTATTTTTGAATGCTAATTTTATCTTAATTTTTTGTAAATTAGAAATGTAGAAAATTGTTAATAGTATGATTTTTATGAAATTGTTTATTTATGCAAAATTTTGATAATGCGAAGTTTAATTCATTATTAGTAGTTTTAATTTGCAGTCAATCGTATCGCTTCCTGTATAGAATAATGGAATAAATAAAAGATTCCAGCGAAATTTTTGCGCCAAACGCATGTAGTACGCATGATTCATGGCCGTTTAGTGTCGCCTCACATTGTAGTATTTTAGTTCATATGTGGATCAGTGACTCTCTATATTATTTCACTAGAATACTAGAATACGTCTTGAAGGTACACAGAAAAAGAATGTTATACCTAGGAAAGACTGATCTACCACATTGATGTCGTGATGCGTAAAGTTGTTATTGTTTGTGACACCTTTCAGCAATTGCATAAAATTGTTATTGTAATTTTGTTTTGCTTTTCACATATACTTCGTCATCCTTACAAATTTGTCCCTTATGTAACATATGTACCTGATCATCTGTATACTGTTTGAAAACTTCTAATAGCTAACGTATAGTCCAGCAATAGTACTTAGGGATTCATAAAAAGTGTGAATCATTAAAATGTTACTTGTTTCTTCCACAAATGACAAAAATACGTATATGTATATTAAAACATTAAACAAACACACATCCTAACTGGATTACCACTGAAATGTTTTCGATCGAACTTACATAAAATGTACTCATAGAATTTAAATGTAAATAACAAAAAAAAAATCACGGTTAACTCGAATAAAACTATTCACCAACTTTTTATCGGGAAAAAGTAACAAACTATATAGGTCTCAATTAATTATTTTGTGCGTTTAATATTTTTGATGTGTATATTTACATAATCTGTGACTCAATAAAACTTTTCTTACATAAAAACAAAAATATGTTAAACAAAATAGCACAGCAAGTTCTTTAAAATAGTATTAGCACTTAAATAGGATAATTATGAAATGTATTTGCATTGTATAATTATTTATACTGCTAAAATTATTTTACAGCTGATACCACTTTTTATCTTTATATTTAAGCATTAATTGATGTGCAGAACCGCTGAAATCCTGAGCTGTATTCGCCATCCTTTCGGCCCGTTCTTCCAGCAAATTTAATTTTTCTCCACGTTCCAAAGCTAACTGATGTGCTCGACTTATTTCAGAGGAAGCTGTACTTGCTCTCTGCCCTAATTGTTCTAAACTTGGACCGGGAATATGTTTAGCAACTGATCGATTTGCTTTTCCACTTGATTCACCAACTGCAAGAAACATTGATTTTTTAAAATTTGATAATGAAGAATGAGTAAAAATTTTTTGAAAGTTGAGCAAACTTAAAGAAACGCCGCATATATATAAAAAAAATAAAGATCAGTTCACAAGAACATGATCGTAAATAAATAACGAATCTTTATAACACAATAGCTACATTGCTCCGTAATAAATGAACAAGGCCCTTCGAATGTCATATGTGCAAAGCATAATAGAAAATGCATTAGAATACAAATTCTATCATGATAAATATTTTTGTAACTAATTTAGGACATAGTAAGAAATCCTGTAGATAGAATTTTGTATAGAAAGGGAGATGTATACAACCAATAAAGTAAGAATTGACTTAGCATTCAAACAGTGCATTTAATTTCTGCTGCGACTCATCTAATAGTAGCAATTTTACCACATTATTTACTGCAAGTATTGTCGAAGAACTCGGTGATTTACGAAAGGTGTTAAGGTGCTTAGGATTGAATTAGGAAACAACAAAAATTGCAAAAAAGAAAGAAAAGCTCTAGAAGTTATTACTGCATGAATTTTTTTCAAGAATTAAATTTTATGGCTCGATAAGTGAAGCATTTGACCATATATCGTCAAGGATGAAATGTCCCCTTTTGAACAAATGGTCAAATTGGATCTTACGCTATCTTTTAAAGAACTTACTCTATTTGAAAAACGAAAAATTTGTAAACGTAAATTTGAAGGGGTAGGAGTGATTTTAGAAGGGTGTCTAAGGTAAAGTTTGATCAGGACACTTGAAGGAATCCATTGGCGTACTCCATTCTACTTATTTACGGAAAACGTTGTATATAGTTTCCAAGACGGCTACCTTTTCCGTTTCTTCCGTACAACAGCAAAAGTGAAATATTTTTCACTTTTGCTGTTGTACCGGAGAATTCTAAAAAGTAGCCATCTTGAATAAATATAAAGTTTACCCGGTTTTAAATCATAGCAATCTTGTATATAGTGAAATCGATAAAATTATGATATGGTACGATGTTTGGGTATAGCCATTCTTTCACATCCTGCTTAGTAATTTCTGGTCCAATCATGCTAAGGAATGCATTGTTTCTAATGTATTACTGCAGTTTGTAAAATTAAAACATAGGCTTGACAATTGTACCATGTTGAATAAAAGACATGAACTCTTTAATCAAGAAAGCAGGAAAAGGTTACTAACTACTTTAAAAAGTTCCATAGAGTGTTCAAGGACCTTAGGGTGATTGACGTCTCCAAAGCTGTAGGACCTGATGGTTTCTCTCCCCTCTTCATTAAAAGCTGCACGTCATCCTTGGATAAACCTCTGCGGAAATTATTCTACTTATCTTATCCGATAGGAATCTTTCGAACTGCTTGGAAATTAGTCCATGCTGAGTCTATTCTCAAAAAATGAGAGGGTAGCGATCTCTAAAATTATCGACCAACGGCAATCACTTCGATTTTTTTGAAGATTTCTGAATTTATTATTAACTCCAAATTAACGAAGTACAAACCAATCAACAACAAACCACCATATATGTAGCTTCTGGGCTGGAAGCTCATCTGGCGACTTACTGGAACGTTGGAACCGTAGTCTCCAAAATTTTGGTGAGTCAAAGATTGTCGCCCTGGATATGTCAAAGGTCTTTGATAGAGTCTAGCATCCTGCTCTTTTAGCCAAATTTAAAGCACTGGTCTCTCCCTTCCTCTTCTATTATGGATTGAAAGTTTTCTATTTGGTCCCCTTATTCGTGTTGTATAAGAGGGCGTTACATCTGAATCTCTCCCTATAAATGCCGGTGTGTTACATCTCCGACTGTCTTTCTAATTTTCATTAATGCTCTGCTTTCCTTTACTTTCAATCCCATCAATAGCTTTGCCGATAACAGTACCCTTGATTTCGTTTACTCCTTTGATATTCTTGCGGACTGCCAAACGAGATTGCATATTCTCATTTGGGGCAGACCGAATCGCCCGAATCCAATGAATTTAAGACCCAAAGCTATTTCATCTCTTTAAAAGAAGAGCACCATTTAACCACTCCCATTTCATTGACGGAGCATTAATATCTGATTCACCGCCACTAACCATTATTGGCATTAATATTTTTAGTAAATTAAACTAGACAGATCACAGACTTTTCTAATTTATGACACTACCTTTATTTTAGGCCGACAATTTTTCAACTGACTTTTGTACTATATAAGCCAAAAAATAATATCAACCTCCAACAATTTTAAGGCACAATCATAAATATATTCTTGAAAACTAAACTACATGGATGTCAAGTTCAAAGCTGATAGACTAGAAATATACTAATGAAAAACTCAAGGAGAATGATTAAAATAATTATCATAATATACTTACATAACTCTTCTCTATCTAAACTTCTAGAACCACCTCCAAACAGTCCTTTGAAAAAGCTCTCCTTTGGCGGCTCAGGCATATCATGAGGTACAAATAATTCACCTAGCATCTCATTGAAAAATTGACTAGAATGATAATTATTATGAACATTAAGTATAAGAATAATATTTATGTAGGTATCCTCACCAAAATTCCGAACAAATGGTAAATTTTTGAATTTCGGTGGGTGTCGCTAAGTATAACCCATGACCCTTATTGCTAAGGCAGAATGTTTTTGAGATCCTAAATAGTTAAAATTGAAATTTTAGCAAACGTTTTTTGATTTAGTATGTTATTATATTATTTATATATGTATATTAATCACACTAACTTAATAATAGTATGTTCATAATTATTGTGTCTTAATTTGTTTTAAGTAATATTGCCATTGTAGTGATAATTAGGTATTTAGTTAAGTTCTTTAATATTTGTCATCTTTAGAAAGTATCTTAAATTCTATAGTAACATTTACAAAACATTCTTTTAGACTATGTATACATACATACATGCATATGAATAAAATGCAAGAAATATGCGTGCAAGAATATTAATTATAAAGTTTCGTAGAAATAATCATGTATGAATCATTTAGGTACAAATAAAAATGTTATAAGTTATATATAAATTATTTAGATAATAAAACTATAATGATTACAAGAGGTTTCAATATTGGAAAGTTTATGAAGCTCATCGACTAAATTTTCGCTGTAGTTTTCCATCGTACTTAATGAAACATTTGAGGAAAATTCAGAGACTAACCATTTCGATACGTTTGATTTAAAAAAATGTGTGTCAAGAGTGGATATGGCAGTATAAAATCCTTATTTAAATTAATTATCACAAGAATAATTTGTGGATTCCGAATTAGGCCGGAAAAACTATTAGTGTCGCATTCTCATATTGGAAAGCTTAAATGAATAAATGGTTCTTGGTGGGCAGAATAATTTGGTTGGTTTTTCCTTTCTATGTAAGTTTCTATCGAAGTTATTAGAAAGTTTTATCAATGAAATGAATGTTTTTTGTTAAACCAATATGATTTGATGTAGGATTAACAACGTAATACGTATACTTTATTTAAAAATTGCTGTACTTTATCCTTACGAGGAAGTAACTGAAGGAAAATCCCATACCTCAAAATACTATGACAATTTCAAATTCCTATAAGCTCGATGTCAGCATGAAAAGAAAGCAATGCAAGTGTTCACAAGTTAAATATTAATTTCCACCACTTTTGCTTTAATAATTGAATTTTAATTGGCACATTATCTAGATCTTTACATTACTATTACATGTTTAAAAACGAGAGGGATCGAAACCCAGTGAATGGAAAGTACGGCTAGCGAGTTCGGCCAATCACCAACCATTTTTACACTTTTTTCAACGCAATTACTGCGATTTTTTCTTTGAAAACGTGCAGAAATGAAAGTGTTTAACAAAGTATTATTTTTTCAACTATTATGTTATCTCTGGCCATACATTCTTTGTTTAGGTTAGGCAAAGGGAGTTCCACTAGAAGTAACCAGCCTGCTTCACTTACACTCCAGTGAGTCCATTGCCCCCTTGACCTCATGGGATAACCTTTTGAAACCGCCATAAATCCATCCTGCTGACCTTAGGAATCTCAAGATGCATTTAAACTCTTTACTTTTCAGCTCACCCAGATTTGAAAAAAGTAGCTACCTAATAGCCTACCTCTTTTATTCATTAAAGCGTGGCACTCGCAAAGTACGTGTTGGACGGATTCGATTTCCTTCGAATCCTTGCAGCTCCTGCAGAAATAGTTTGCCGCTATTACCAGTCTATTAGAATGGTATCCTATGGCCCAAGCCCAATCACCCCTTCTAGATTCCTGGTATCAGTACCAATATTAAAGAGTTCTCTTGTCCTCTTCCTGTCATATGCAAGCCATTATTACCTCGCAATACGGTACCACTTCCACCGGAGGCTTGCCTTTTGATAGGCCCCTCTCGTTGCTTTGGATATCTCTATGGCCAGGCTCCGAGCATAGAGTCACCTTCTGCCATGTAGTTAATTCCTCAAGGCTGGTCTTGCATAACTGCCCCAATTTTGATTTTACCAGCACAGCATCCAGCGCCTTAATGACTACCTGGCTGTATATGCAGATGTACTGTACGGACAAATCGCTGCAAGCTCTGTCTGAAAGACACTACTGCATTTGTCTGGTAGTCTATAAGACTCGTACCACTGGCATTCTATGGAGTGCACTCAAGGCCCTGTGCCCGCACTCGTCTTGGATTCATCCGTAAAGATAGAAATATCGGATGTTACCAACATCTCCTTTCCATTCCAATCACTCCTGATGAGCATCATTCATTGACACCACCACCAAAAGTTACGGAAGGTATTTCATTGTTTGTTTCATCCCTGCAATCACTACAGTTTATTCTCTGTAGTGTATTGGAATGCCCAAAATTGCTCTCTATCTGCCAACCCCCCGCTCTAAGCCTGACAACGCTAATTGCCGCTACACTCTTGCAGGGGAGATCTAGCGGCAACAAATCATGTATGACTTCTAGTGCCGCCCGTGGGTTTGATGCGCAGACACCCAGTTATTCCTCTGGGTTTTTGACAGCATATCCAAGTTGCATATCCTCGTCCATGCCGTCCACCAGACCAAGGAGTCGTAGCAAAGGATCGGCCAAACTATGGTTGTGTACATCCATCGTACCACCCTGGGTTATAATCCCCAGTTACCATCAAAAATTCTCTTGCATGTGAAGATGGCCACATTGACTTTTTTAATACGTTCTTCTATTTTAGTCTTCCAGCTCAGCTTGGGATCAATTATGTATGACTCCCAGATACTTTGCTGCCATACCCTGTTAATCTTTGTGACGTGACGTGTGACTGTGAACAGGAAATATTAGCATAGCGTTTATGAGTTATACCTTCATAGTAGGTATCGCATTGATTCTAAAATTTGTAGGCTGTTTTCTAATTGGATGGTATATATCATAATATATATGTTTTTTGAATATTTTGGAATTGTCACTATTCTTATTGCGTCAACATCGGTCCAACATTATCAATGATTGGATATACTTAACTATTTATAAGAACAAGGTAATGGAAAAAATTTAAACTAGACAGGCGAAATTTCGAAAATTTAATTTTACTATTTTAATATATGGACAGAAAATTAGATTAAATATCTATATCGAGGTTCGATGTTCGAAGCTCCACCATTCGTTGAGGCATTTTGGTGAAAAGATTGGCATATTTATAATGCAATAATGTACGAGTGATATTCTACGCGGTTGCTCGACATTTACTTAAAACTGTAGGTCCAAATATTGATGATTTTTTTAATTTGTCCCATTTGCCAAAACGAATGAAGGACAATATTAAAGGATTACGGAAAACAGTTAACAAAAATGCTATATGCATCTAAGTGATACGAAATTGAAAACGTTGGTAGGAACGGGCGTCGATATAGCTACAGTCAAATTCTAAATGGGTAGAAATTAAGGATATAAGTATGTAGAATTAAAATTCGGAATTATTATCATTCTTGAACATATTCTATGTCAAGAATAACCAACAAACCAACCTAGTACACTGAGAAAAGAATAAAATAAATTGTAAAAAGTGTAAAATATCATATATGATTATTTCTAACAAAAACCAGGAAACAATTGAAAAATTTCATGCATCAACATTAAAAAAATTTGATTTGTGCAATTTATATAAAAAATGGATATGTTTAAGAGTAGTGTGTAAAGTTTGATGGAAAAAAAAGGTGACATTTAGTGTTTACGGAAGATAGAAAGCTCTGTGCTTGTGTAAAGTTAATAATAGCCTATTTACAAAATATTTGTAGAAGTGTTTTTATTTTTAAGTAAGTATTGTAAACTTTAGCATTGTGTTTAAGCGTAAAGAGTTCGCTGTTTTTTGAAGAAAAAAACATAATACTCAATAAAGGGGGAGTAAAACTGTAAATTTTTTTCGTCATATTCACAATAACGTTTGAAAATTTTGTATATTTACATTTTCCTGATGGTACATTTTTCAAATACTAATATTTATGAACATCCTAGCTAATAATGGTATGATAATTTTCATGTTTAATGATAATAATAAATAATGTAAGTATGTAGTGGAGATTTTCCAATTTTTGTATTATAATGGAATTTTCGTGTCGAATCGATGATTTAAAGATGATGTTTTTTTTTTATTATTATTTGAGAACTAGAGAACTTTATTTTAAATATTCTTTAGAAATATTATTATAAAAGTATATATTAATTTTGAGTTTCATCATTAATTGGTGTTAAAATAAAGTTCTCTATGCATGGAACGTATTTACAAAATTATATAATAATTAATACATGTTTGTTTGTAAAAAAGAAAAAGAAAAAATGAACACTATTAATAATATGAATAATGTAAACTTCCAAAACACTAAGATGTACGATATACTGGTTAATTAACGGTATTAATGTAATAATCAATGTTATGTACGAGTAGTATGAAATTGACAGCCACAAACTTACTGGTTAGTATCCTCGTGCACAATTAGTTGCTGGCCCCAAATTGAGAGCATTGGGTCTACAATTCCTTGTTTACATTTTGTCTGGAAGCTAATGGTAACAACACAAACAATTATATAATGGGCTAATAAAGTCCTCTTGTGGGCTTATTTTACGTTATGGTATGCGATTTTATGCAATTTATAATTTATTGCAGATATTTTTCTGCATGTTTTGTTTTGATCTAATCTGAGAGATTGCCCCTGGGAAAATGATAATATACGCTGGTAATTAATTATTATTATATCGAATACTATTCCCAATTAATTTTTATTTTGGTAAATTAAGTGATGAGATATGGTTTGTACTGATGGCTTTTATTTAATATATAATAGTATATCATGCGATTAATATGCAATATCTACTAAGTTCGTGATCCGGTGCACTGAGATTGTATGATGCGACAATTAATATTCTGTCATGTTTTTCAATGCGGATTCAGTTACCTACAAACATACATATATGTACATTATTTTGTGGTACTACGTAATTGATACATAAATCTAACGATTATTTTGATACCTATAGCTAGTTACTTCCTACATGATATTTTCTTTATACTTATGAGGATTTTTAAAGGGTACTCTACTTAAAAGCAGTTTCAAAAGCAGTGGATAGTTCTATAAACATTATTAAAATTATATTTTGATGAATATGCATTTTAGTTGATCTATAAATATAGTTAGTATGTATGTAGTATATAGTTTTTTTCAGGTTTAAGGTGTTAACATACTATTCAGGGTGTGCATGCTACTAACAACAATATTATTCTTTTGCTTGGATTAAGAATGCAAAAACTAAATCTGAGAGATATATTTCAAACATATTTAGCGCTAAAATCACTGCCATATAAATAGTGTATAGAACTTCGGATTTGTGTGAAAATTAAATATAGAAGGTTAAGAGTAGGGGTGACTAGGCCAATAGAACTTTGTGGACACCGTGAATCTATAGGACTAAGTACAATATTGAGACAACGGACCTTGTTATTTAATCTTAAAATATGGGAGAAATCAGAATTGGAGCACCTCTGGCGGATTACTGTCAATTTGATCCTTGGCTCTAAAAGGTTCTAAGGTAGCTTAATGTATATACTAGTCAATATAAAATTGTGGCTTTGAGCGGCATTAAAAGCGTTGTTCTTAAATCTAATTTGGTTTTTGCATCTGGTTGTGTTTTTGTCCGTCTGACAGTGTATCTGTCCGTCTGTTTTGGTCTGTCCATCCGCCTGTCTGTCCGTACGATATCTCGAGAGCGCGCTGACTTACAAACCTGCATTTTTATATCCGGCCTTTTTATAAAGAATTATACATTGAAGTTCGGGCAACTCATCATAGTGTTGCCATACAAAAATTTCAGTTTTCACTATATATTTAGACTTGTGAACGTATTAACGAACAAGGCTGAAATTATTGGCCGACTTTTATTTTAAAATTTGTGATCCTAGTTTGAAATTTGTCGGCAGTGTGGCTGCTATATTAAAATTTCAACTTTGCATGCATATTTGGGTACTGTTGGTACTGGTACGCATTGCTATATTGTTGCATTAACATACATTTTGGGTGAGGAGATGGAGGTGGAGTTTCAAAAACGTAAAATTGATCAACATCTACATAGTGTTGTCATACCCAAATTTAAACATTTTACGTATACTCAGAAAACAGATAATGTCAGCTATTTTGAATGTGCTGAAGAGAATTTAGGAGTAAAGACCCTATAAATATGGTTGGGACATTTTTACTGTTCGTGGAATTAGTCTAAAAAGAAATGCGAAAACTTTAACGATCCTACGTATGGGTGGACTGAAGATTAAGCAGTGTCAATTTTTATTATTTATTTTATTATTATTTATAAGATGATAATTTTAGATAGTTCAATTAATACTATACCACAGTTAGAGCAACTAGATTTTTAAACGAAGACTTTTATCGTATCAGGGTTGGATTAGGGCTATTTTCGAAGTTCTTTTTAATCTTTGCACGCCTACGGGGGCCAACGTGTAAAACCTTTATTGTTAAGTGTGTTTATAAAAAAACCTGACTAAAATTGTCTACTAATTGTGCCTATCCAATTCCAATTGATACTTTCTATATGTAATTTTGGAGTCATAAGGCTATGTAAGACTTTTTTTTTAGTGAGATGTTGTTTTTTAAATAAAATACTGAAATGAATATTCATTGAATAATTAACTAAAACCAAGAATTTCTTCGTAGTGTTGTTATTCAGATTGGAAATCGTGTGTTGAAATATGTTTAATTGATGTCATTGAGTAACGCTTTATAAATAAATATGTACAAATTACGTATTGCAAATTTTAAATTTTTTCGTGAATAACATAAATACATTGGATTTTTTTGAAATAATGATAAAACTATGCTGTGCTTGTTGATCGATAAAGATAAATGTCTTCTACAATCAGAAATGATTTATTCCGAGTTAGATATCTATCTTTATTGGACGATATGCTTGTTTCCGTATAATACATTTGTTGATAGTTAGAAGCTAAAAGTGCTCAGCGGTGTTGAAATAGTGATAAAAATTAATTGATTTTAGATACTGCTAAATATATATTTTTGTGTTTTTATATTGTACACTATCTCTACGATTTCGTAATAACTTTTACGATTTATTCCTGTGCATTTAAAGTCAAATCAGCCTGTATCCTGAATTAATCAAATATTGAATTTTAGCGGTTAGAAATTGATTGATTAAAAGTTCGGTTTAGTTTAGAACGACACAAAGTTTCTGAATTAAATCTGGACAGAAGTCTGCTATGCTACTTTTTTATATTTGTTTTATATGTAGAATAATTAATATTAATATTCTATTAACATATGATGTTGACGGTTGTTTCCAGTCTTGTTGGAACAATTTCGTAAAACTTTTCCTATAAATGCGTGTGTTTGGTATTGTTCATGTATATGTACATGAGATGTGAGCCACATTAATATTAAAGCGAATATATTTTTTTTATCTATTCTATTATGTAACAACCATAAAATTATCGAAATATTTAGTAATATAAATGTCATAACAGTTAAAAATTTGAATCGAAATCATGTTTACCATTCCATTCGTTATATATCACTTAAAAAAATTAAATTCATTAAACAAATTTATTCGAAGAAGCATGACCATAATAAGTTGCGAAAACTCTTTATATCTATTATAACGTTTCCAAGTAACGTTTCAATCAATTGTGAAGTCACCAGATTAATTTCTATAATTCTGTCGTCGTTCTTCGTTTTCATAAATATACATACAGATAAATAAGAAACAGTTTTTTTTTTTTTTTTAGATTATTATCGAAAACTTGTTTGAAAGGAAATTAATATATTTGAAGAAATAAAATTTTTTGGTACCGAGTTTGTACCTTTAATAGAAAGAAGAAATAAGGAAACGTAAGTAAGAAAAAGTGCAATCTAATAACATTTAGCCCTGCTAGAGTTCCGTTTGTGATGTGCTTAATCCAAAAAACAAATATATCCAAATTGTAATGTAAATATTTGAAATAAAGTATAAAAATAAACGTCTTGGAAGATGTAAAGCTACATATTAAAAGAAATTTGAAACACTTAGATTTTATGTATACTAATAAA
This sequence comes from Dioctria linearis, assembly GCA_963930735.1. Classification (NCBI taxonomy): domain Eukaryota; kingdom Metazoa; phylum Arthropoda; class Insecta; order Diptera; family Asilidae; genus Dioctria; species Dioctria linearis. The sequence continues at coordinate 50,420,990 of OZ005742.1, read as the reverse complement.
TCTTTCCAACTTTGGGAATCTAAGTAAATATAATTTTCACAACTAATAGTGCAGAATTTGGGTTAAGAATGCAATAAATGCTTCACCCAATGCAATTCAGTTTATTGCAAAAAATTGTAGTTTTCATATCCTATAAAGTCTTAGATTAAATGTAGATCTGTTATCATTCATCATCATTACTTGCTATATCAAGGATCTTAGCCGCTTCACCTACATAGTTGTTCTATTGTTGCAGTTTCGCAAACGTTTCTATCAAACGGCAACACTTATCATTCGAAGGTCCATCTCCATATTCCCTAAAATCAAAAGCCTTATTCTTTGCCGGTAATTATCATATCTATATTTTACTTCACCGTATATTGAAGGTAAGACCATCAACAAGGCCTAACAACAAGTATTCATTTTCGTTTGGTTCCATATGTAACAACAGGTGTTATAATTGGTAACGGGTAAAAAAACCCAGCAATATAGCGAGTATAGTCATCGGGTAAATTTTTATACTGGTCTTACATTTTTCTTGAGTGTACTATTTTTAGTGTACATTACCAATTTAGAATTAAAATCTAATTTGACATTAAGTGAAATAATATCATTTCGACATTTGGATTAGATTTTGTCGTTTGAGGCTATGTTAAGAATATGTGTATAACTTGGTGATGAAAGCAATTATACAAAAGTGAGGTTTTGAGAAAAGCAACTCGTAACAAGTTTACATTGTTAAATTGTTAAATTCCAACGTATGATTTAGGGATAGTCCTAGTAGTGGCTTACGTTTGGGAGAGCTCCTTAGGAGAATCAATTTTTTTTCAATTCATCTAAGTTATTTCTAGAGCTTATTATAACCACCAATTTGGATCTAGTAAGTAAAGTAAAGTTGTGTTTTTGTTGTAACTCCTGATAAATCTCCTATGTACGTTCGGGAGGAGAGACCACATATCTTAAATATCTTACAATCGAACTAAACAAAGAGATCGCAAATGTATACATCTGGAATCTAGGCTTCTTTACTCTTGAAAAGTAAAAGTTAAGCGGAGAATCGGACAAGTAATGTCACAGTTGGTACGGCATATAATTAGAAATGCAAGTATGCAGGTTCGAACACCACCGGTGACCAAGTATATTTTTCCTGATTGTCATAATATAGAGATTCTTCCGGAATAGGGAAGATTTCAGAACTATAATATTTCAGAAATTGGAAACCGGGGGTCGAACCCCTAGCTGTGTATTTCTACTTTTCTGGCCCAACAACATCTTACCAGATTCCACTTTAAATCTAACTCGACTGACATCTACCCTTAGGTCGTGTGAGGTCTTTTTCATCAAAGTGGAGTAATCAATATTTCATCATCGGAGATACTCAAATCTCCACATAACATTTTTTTGGCCAACTGGGCCACCAACAGAGGCTGCCAGGTCTTTTTAGGAGTTTGTCGTTAAAATGTCGGTTAAAATCCACCAAAGGATAGCTAAATTCTCTTTATAATACGCTAAATATGTCGTTAAAATTTTTATAAGTTAGGGTGTTTTTGAAAAGGTATCATTAATTTCATGAAGTGATTCTATATAGACAATATGAAATAAAATATGATGCAAGAGTGGAGGGCCTTAATTGCGATCGGGCAATGGTAGCTTTGAAGGTTCATGTTTCGTACAAAACTTTAGGCATTTACTCAATCCTTGACTCTCCGAAACCAAAACAGTTCACCGCGCCTGCCTCTCTTCAACCACCAACCATATAATTTGTTATTTGTGCGACAGGTATTATAATTTTCTTCAAGGAGAGCATATTGAACTAAGCATTGTGCATATTTCAGGACAAAAGTCATATAATGCAAAGAATTATATGCGCTGATCTTCTGGAAAATATGTATAGGTACATAGGATATTTAGTGTAATTTACTCCGACAATATTACTTTAAGTTTATTAAAATAATGATGAGCTCAAAGTTACCACCAGCTCTCATGAGAACTTGTCCTACAGAAGCTATGGAAACCTTTTAAACCTTCCACCCCTATATTTGCAGGTGAAAAAGGAAGCGATCTTCAGTGCTATTAGAGTGCAAAAGGAGAAACAGTTAAAGCCAGGGGATTTGGTTGGTCGTTTAAAGCACATATGCTTCGCGCAAATGACGACAATATCTGATAAAATAACACTCAGGGTGGAATTTGTAAGACCATTCTAAATGATTTTGGGAGACCGACAGCAATAGCGTTCCACTAAATCGTTCTTCCAACAAGGATAGATTGTGTGGTATACAGACGGCTCAAAAACGAACAATGGAATCGGACTGGGCGTATACGGCCCCAAATCCCATATATCAAAGGGTTTGAGCTTTAACCCTACCGTATTCCAAGCCGAGGTATTGTCAAGCTGCCTAAGGTCCTACACTGTTAAGGGATAGTCTGGGAATGTCTACAAACCCTCAAAAACTTATCAAGGAGAAACAAAGTTATCCTCATGTGGGTACCTGGACATGAGGGCCACAAAGCCAATGAAATTGCTAATGACCTAGCCAAAAGAGGAGCGGAAACTCGGTTTGTCGGACCAGAGCCATTTTGTGGCACTTCAAAGTGTTACTTCAGAGCTGCCCTAAATGACTGGGAGAATAAACAAAAATCCCTGTATTGGAAAAGGCTACAAGGACTTCGTCAGGCAAAAAAGTTTTCGACAACCCTGGCGGAAAAACAAAAGAACTCCTACTTCTTAGAAGAACAGAGCTCAAAATGATTACTGAGCTTTTCTCAGGCCATTGCCCCTGGAGGTATCACCTACACAAGCTGGGCTCGGCTGAGACTTCATCCTGCCGTTTCTGTCAAGATGCTCACGAAACCTCGGGGCACTTGCTCGGCAACTGCGAGGCACTGGTCAGGCTGAGACTACTCCAGCTCGAACATGCTTTTCTTCCACCAACCTACGTGTGGAACCTTAATCCCAGAATGGTTCTAGACTTTATTAACAGTTTGAACTTAGAAAAGGAGTAAATCTTTCAGGTCGCAGTAGGCTAACACCTACACACCCCTTCACAAATCTAATCTAATCTACCACCAGCTCCAATCAGTCCAGACATGCCAGAAAGTCGCTGATTTGGCAGCTCTAGCAGCACCTTACTTTCAAAGTGAACTTTTGATTGTAAAGCTTCCATCAAATTATAAAATAAACTAAAACAATTCTCTAAGAAGGTGATTCTAAATTTACGAAAAATCGGTCAAAATTCCGAATATGAAGGATGATATGGTAAGGGACTTTCATGAAACCGTGCTACCGATTTGTGAATTTTTGCATAAAACTGATCTGATGGTTATAAGTAAAGACGATGATTCGGTAGACTGAATAGTGGTATAAACTTGTTAATCGTAAAGTAAAATTCCTATAAGAAATAACAAATTTAGTGGTAATTGAATTTTTTCATCAAGGCTTACATATCTCAACAAAATCAAATCAGAAAGTAAATTTTGAAAAGTAGTAATTTGCTGTATTTTGGATTTATATTCCTATTTTATTTTTCTTAGCCTAAGTCATGCTGGAAGAAAAACGAATTTTAAAAATAACTAAGTATGTAAGTTATAAATTTACAGACGAAAAAACATACGAATAAAAACTAAAGGGCGAAATTATTTATCATAAATTTTAAGTTTAAAATATTTTACAAAAAAAAAAAAAAAATTTAGTGCACATCACAAACTGAGAAGGAGTACAACACTGAAAGGGTGGTTTGAATAGATTAAAAATTAAATTTTGGGTACAGTTCGCAACTGTATCAGTGACTCTACAACAAAGAAATATGTGTGTGTGCAAATACACTTAGTTATGAAAGTCATTTTCACATAATATATGCATTAGTTAATATTTAAGGAAGTACGTTTGGAAATATTGTCATTTGTATATGTAGCTTTCTTTGAAGTAATATAGTAGGCAATTCGTATACAGAGTCTCTGAATCTCTGTTAGGACATGCAGATCTGCAGAATGCTTTCAAAGAAAATTTATTTTCGTAGCACTGATATTGTTTGTATATATGTGATTGTTCCTTAATTTCCCTCAAAATTTATATATTATGTAAATTTCTTAAATTCTAACAAAAAAAGTATAATATATATAGTATGTGCTTGTACCTTAAATCAATAAGCGGTAAGAAGTCAATACCCAAAAGAGGCCTTAGACTAGGAAGACTATAGGCCATCAGATATCCATTGGAAACATATGCCACCATGCAAACACTATCTGTAATTAAAAGAAAAAAAGCACAATTAAAATGATTATATTCGAAATAAATATAAATCATTTTATAAAAATGGTATCGACCCCTCATGCTAATAATTTCTGCTTTCACAACGAAGTCCGTTTCGGTGATTTGTAATCGGTAGACGCAATTTTGACTCGGTAATGCAACCACCCTCGCTTGTTTTTCGCTTACAATCACAATAAATTGTCGGTCACTGTAACTGTCACCGCCACTAGTGCTGGATGTTGCTGCAGATGCTGCTGTTGTTGCTGCAGATGCTATGCCAATCAATGTAGGACTCATCCGATTTGATGTTTTCGTAGGTGTTCCTGTAAAATATAAAAACAAAAAAAAAATGTAGCAGACATACATGTCACTATTATTTTTCATTTTATCATGCTATAAATTTTTAAAAGTTTTCAATGGAAGCAGATTAGGAATATTTACGGTCTCGTTTGCCATCCCGATTTTCGTCCTTCCATGGCTCATAGGAATACGGTATAAGAGCACCATTACAATCTAAGAATGACATGGATAAAATTGACCCTTTCAGTCGGAATATTGGTCCACCTAAAAGAAATTTAAGTGTAGAATATAGAAATCTTGCTTAAGCATTATTAGTATAGCGGTTATTATGATTTAACTTATTTAAAAAAAAAAAATACTTTAAAGAAAACCCAAAAATTTTCTACACTTGGAGTATATTCCAATCCAATCGTTTTGATTTATTAATAAAAATATGGATTTGAGCCTAGAGTTTTTTCTTATTTGTGAGAAACAAGCATCTCGTCATCGACTGCAATACACATGCACATCACTCCTATGGGGTAGTGGCAATATTAGGTAACAAAGGAGTTATTTTTTGAATTTTTTTATGTAACTAACATCATAGGCATTATAACTTCATTTATTCAGGTATGATGATCTAGGCAAAGCATGTTTATTAGCACAACAGTCGCTATTTATTACGTACCAAATTAAGCTTCACTATCGGATCATGAACGATTCAGATCGATATAAGGGCGAGCAGTGAACAGTAGATAACAATAGGTCATTGAGCCTTATTGACTGGTATATATGTGTCTCTATCAGGATCAACTAAAGTTGAAGGTTGCATACGTCAACTAATAGAATTTATAGAAGACCTGCATTCGTTATTTTACAAGCCCTCATACCAATCATCAAAATCAGCAAATTGTCCTGTCATACGGAAATGGGAAAACAAAAATGTGTTTTGCTGGAACAGAGTAGATACACTAAGAAAATTCTTCAATATGACAAAAAGTTTTGTAATGCGGACTGAATATAGAACTGTTTTAATAAATATATCAGAACTGATAGACAATTACGTTGTGAATTCTGTAGGGGTATTGGGGAATTTCCTAGTAGCAGCCAGCATTAAAAAAATTGTATTAATAGACCAAATGTTGAGCAACTTATTGAATGTTTGATGCTTAAGTAAAATGCATCTTTTTTGAGTGGAATTTGATAAATTCATTGACAAAATATATCAATTGTTTCTCGTGCAGTTTGTTGCACCGTCCTACTAGAACCACATTTCCTGACGGTCCATATCGACCAAATGAGGTCACAAGTACTTACTTGGTTACCATATTACAGTGTACAAATGACATTCAGAGTTAACTACATTTCCAGCGTTATTTTCGAAAAAATACGGCTCAATTACTCCGATTCAAAATGGTATGAAAACGCGTATATTTGCGCCCAAAATTCTAAAATTTTTTGAATAGTATAAAGGTATTTTAGTAATTCTTTTTTTTATTTTGTAGTAAATGGATATTATGTATTTTTCACCAGTGAAATATTTTCATTTCAATAGCATTGTGTATGTTCGGGGGAAGTGTGGGCCGATAAATATTAACAATTTTTTATTTTATAATTACATTTATTCCGACAATTTTGTTTGTTGATGCAGCCAGCCACTTCAATGTGTACTTTATCGAGAAAAATGATTTTGATCGGAAAATCATCTGTCTTACTTCTCCGGAGGTCAACTCACGAATTTTTGGCGCTTAGAATAGTCTTCTGGCTGAAAATTTCTGTATCACCTGAATTTCATAAGGATACAGGTGTAGGTCTCTATTTAGAATGCATTGCAGGGTTTCTTGAAATGTCAAATTGTTGTGCACGCCACCGAGTCAATGTTCTTCGATTGTCAACAACACTTTAATTCACTACGATAATATTGTCCATTAACAGGACGGACCAAATACGCAATAATATATAAATCGAGTGTATGACACCAAACTATAAGTAAAAAGGTAATTTGTTGTATACGGCTTAATAAATTTGCAAGAATTTTGTTCCCCCTTTTTATTCACTACCAATTTTTATGATATTGATTTCAAACCTTCGACAAAATATTAGATTTTTCGAAAAGGTGTTGCGTTTTTTTAAGAACTTCAAAAAATCGTGTTATTTTCCTTCCATTCCTAAAAACTTTTTCACGTACATATCATTTTTTTTATTATCTTCTCATAGAAATGCAAATGTTATCGAAGCTGTTTTGCCAAATTTGTTAATATTTTTAATGTTGCTTCATAGTTGCTTTTATAACATTAAAATTGAGACACTTGTAACTTGAATAAAATTTATTGCTACACGTTTATTTTAGCACGAGAATGAAGATTGAGGTAATTTTATTCAGTAGTCAAAAAATCGGATAAATGTTGTAAGTAGTTTATTTTATAAAAACCAATTTGTGATATCTTGATAATAATTGTATGATTTATTCATTTTAATTCTGAAAAGCTTTACCTGGTGACGATAGGATGCAGTAGTCCAAGCAAATAATCGGTTTTGTATATATGGAAGTGTATAATTTTGAATAGTACTTTATAAGTATTATTGGTAGTTAAGTATATTGCTAATTTGATGTGAAAGAAAGCTCACGTTCCTACTACATAATTAAATTTTGGAAGCTCGGAATCGAGTGCTTTATTTTCTTCCAAAAATTTTTCATAAAAACTATTTACAATATGCCTTTCAGCAAACGTTAATTTAACAAAAATATAATTGTCATTAATTATAGTTTTCAATTACGGGCTTGGAAAAAGTTGCACTCAATGGCATAAAAACTTTTTTTCCTGCAAAGGTTATTTTCAAGGCAGGTCATTATGGGATGCCAACTAATCAATCAGAAGAAGATACTAAGCATAAGTCATCATATTCCTGGAATATATCATTATCTTGATGAATACTTAAAATGGCTCCCGAAAATAGTAACTTTGAGAAAGTAACTGGAAATCATGTCATAAGTTCAAGAATCAATTGAATTGGTGATATCATGGTAAAATTTTCAGCAATCATCTGCTGTTGTGGTCAAGTGTTATAATCATAAAAACACACCAAAGCAAACTCGGGTACCGTCGGATCGGATTACTCGTAACAACTCACGGACTGAGCGATTTGCTATTTCATGCGGCACAAACAATTATGTGTTTCTAAATATCAGAGTTCGAGCACCCTTTACTACATAAAAACATGTAAAACTCAACCAATCAGATGAAATTTTACATACGAAAATCGAATTAAATTAAAACAATATCTTTCTTGTGTTTAAGTGATATTTTAATCACTTATAAGCACTCTTATTAGAAATTAAACTCATTCCGACTTTAATTTTGAAAAGGTTATTTTTACCTGAATCTTGCGTATGGGCAAGAGAGACGGAGCATGGTAAACACTATCTCTACCTTATTCTTCCTGCGGTGATTGCATCTGCTGCCAACATAAAAACATCAAATGGCATAAGAAAACCTTAGAATATATAGCAAACAGGAATGGTTGAATCATGTAAAATTCGTGTACATGAGCGTAATTTGTCAAGAGCAGGAGACTATACATAGGAGTAAGTGAGATGCTGGATGGAGAAATTGTCAAAGCTGTAGATTAATTGTCAAATGTGCTTTTGTTTTGTGAGTAGATTTGGTCAACTTAAAATTCTTTTGTGAAATTTAACAAAAATACCGAATCAATTCTTTTCAAAACTATTTATCTTTGAACTTTATTTAGTGCAAAGTTTTATAGTGCCACTAGTGCCTGTTAAAATCTTCATATCAATTAAAAAAACAGAAATGAAGTGTTCGGTCAGTGCTTGCAGATATAAATTGGATTATATACTACGGAATCCTGTTTGAGGCAACTGCACTACCTAAATTATCTTTTTTGTTAATAGAAGCAAAGTTTTATATAAATTAATTATGTGAATTGTTTCAGAATAAAGTAGAAAAAGAACATTTTTTACCACAGATGCTCCGCACAAAACCTTTGTTTACTTTTTGCAAATTGACAAGTTGTTTAGAATAGGGATGGCGTGTAAATACATGTAAAAATGGATTACCAACACAACCAGGAATTCATTACGCAAAATCTGGCTTATCACCATTCTTGTTTGCTATATATTCTAAGAAGAAAACGCTCAGTAAGCGAAATTTTGTGTCGGTAGCTCCAACTCTGCCATAGCGCGAAAGAGAAAGCTATTAAACTTGTGCCATTGTTTCCTATGGGAAAATGACAATAGAATACAAGTTATTCTCGGTACGAACCACGTTCAGCCATTTTGTCTGGAGAAAAAATTGTGGTGACGTCATTGTGTGTCTAATATGTACTCTATATATAGTAAAATATATAAAAATATAAGAAAATCTTTGATATCTTAATAAATAAATTTGGCAATAAATTACTGAAATTGTGTATAAACTGAAAGTTTTGGATATTTTAGATGTTTTTTTTTATAAAGCTTTTACCACAATTAAGTTCAATAAGGTAAAAAGATGTACTACTTTCAAGTTCAAGGAAAATGTAAGCAAAAAGAATTAGTTTTTTTTATACCATGAATATATAATAATGGTTTTGTAGGAATAAAATATTAAATTAATACATAATTAATCTGCCTGTGTTTTATTTTTTCTTTTTTACTGCTATAAAGTAAAATTCAGTACGAATAGTCACAACGTACCTATGTGAGATGATTTCTAACGTGTGGCATAAGAACTTTCATAAACTAGTCATCATTCTATTTCCACATATCAGTTATACTAATAGGTTTGCTGTGAATTAAATTTATAGTGATCTAAGAAATAAGTTGTATGATGCTTTGGTGGTATTTGCCAAGTATTAGCTGATTAGCGTCAAGTATACCACCACAGTCTTGATAACGGCAGGAACTAGACCTGGGGAGAATTCTTGATCAGGACTCGCATGCTGAAGCCTGTGACTATATATTGGTAGCCTGCCGAAGCGCCGGTGAACAGCGGCAGATTGTACGTACCTACCACCCGTAGCTGGTGGAAGATCCACAACTCGAGTTGAATGCACAAAGTACGACAGAAAATCTTAGTCCACGCTCTTGTTATTTCAAGGAAAACGAAGGCGCTGAAGCCAGCACGGTTTGTTGGATATAAAGTAAATTTTTGAACAGGCGGAGTCTCGATCTTTATTTCGAGATGTTCTAAAAAAATGTTTTGTTGTAAGACCACAATTTTAAATATTTTCCTTGTTTTTTAGACGTACAAAAAACGTCTGCTTGCCATGGACGGTTGACATAAAATTAAATATTTTTGTTTTTAATTCTAAAATAAAAAATCAATGCCTGCACACAGAACCCTTTCCAATCTTCAAAGTGGTCCTCAATTGGAATGTGAAAGACTACAAATTTATTGGAAATGGGCGCTGCCAACGTGGAGGCCGTTCCCGTGTCGCCACAATGCTATTTGAAATTTGTTTTAGGCACAATTTTATATAATCGATCTTTTCTCAAAACATTTTTTTTTACTTCTAAGTATTATTTCTTCTAACATTTTAAGAGAATGAAGTAAAATGTAAATTAAATTATTATAAAATATGTACATACCTAATATTGATACAATAACGGGTTGAGTTTTCCTTGAATCAGTATCTGGTAGACAAATAGATACAGTTAAAACTGATCCCAAGCTTGTTCCGACCCATAAAGTAGGTATTAAAGTTGAAGGATCTGTAAAATCGCATATTATTTTCATTCATTAAACTTACTCCAATTCAGTACCAGTGAAATATTGACTATGTACTTACCACTTTTTTTTGTATAACTATCGGAGAATGCTAAACATGTTACAGCCTCTGATGTAATATTTTCTAAACTAGACATTGATGAAGATCGCGATCGTGAAAATGAGCTATCCAATTTATCTACTCGGCCAGTAGTTGGGAACAAAAGTTGAAGTGTGGAAAAATTAAGACGAAAAAAGCGAAAAGGCAAAAAAAGTAACAGATTAGAATGTTAACTGCTGCAGTTGAATTATAAAATTCTAAATATATTTTTATCTTTATGGATGTATCAGGTGTTAATAATCGACATGTTTTATTTATTTTTACACATAAATGATTTACTTGACAGGATGATTGTTATTTAGAGCAAATAAAAATTTTTAAGAAATTTTTTTTTGTATTTACAAGGAAGCTTCCATGTGCTTTTTTGGGAAACCTTTGTAAAATAATTGCTTTAAAACTGTTCTTTTAACTCAATAAATAGAAGGTAATTGCCATGCAGTAATTCAGAAGTCCTTAAAGAAGTAGTTATACTCGTATTTTGGGAACATTGATTTTAAAATTCACTCTACTTTATCACTAATTACAAATATTCCAATTTGACTAAAGCATATTTTGCTGAATTAGAGATACTGCTTCGTCTGTATTTTACTCGAAATATTAAAGGGCCAGTCAGTAATCAATTACTGTCCATGAGAAATATAAGTAGTAGACATATCCTTATCTAATACCCTAGGCAAATGGACAAAATCAGTGATCATTCATTCGTAATTAAATTTTTCGAAACTCTAGTTACCCAATATTTTGTGAATTAAAATGAAATTTCTATCAATTTTCGTATGTAATTGACAGCACATTTATAATAATTGAAATTAAAATTCAAAGGTAAAGTGAATTTTGAAAATTCAAACAACTAAGAAAAACAGGAGAACCTTTGGCTGCACTTGTGGCATAAGACCGATTCTTGTGCACTGGATGTACACGTTGATCGTAAGAATCATGCTCACATATGCCTCATGTGTATGATGGTGTCCGAAGACGCTAGTGGAGACTGCGATTCGGAAGCTAGCGGGCCTGTAAAGGATTGCTTGTCTGGGAATTATAGGCTTTATGCGATCTACAGCTACTGCTTCCCTTGAATTCTTACTTAAGTTGTCCTTCAGGCAGACGCTAAAGGGGGCTGTATGTAGAATACGCTTATGGGGATGTTGGGAGTGCGGCTAGACTGGTTCTTTCCATTGATCTTTGGCGTGTGGGCTAGAATTGGGAAACCCTTTGGAGCACATGCCACTTGATGTGATGATTCCAGAGCTTCGTTTTGGCCATCGCTTCTCTGTAAGTTTTCCTGAAAGAGAATCGTGGGCTAAGGGAAGTGCGAGTCCGCTCTAAAAATTTCACCGACGGCTCTCTCACTAATGAGGGAACCGGTGCGGCTGTTACCTTTTTTGAACATGATATTGAGTTGGAGTACTCAGTTGGAAGGCAAACCACTGTCTTCGGTATCGCAATGGCAACGAAGATAGCCCTTGACGTGGAGATAAAGAGTAAGAACATTGCTGCTATCCTTTCGGATAATCAAGAGGCAGCCTTAATGGCTCCGAGTGGGCCTCAAGTTACAGGGGGACCGCAAGTCGTCTGTGTATAAGCTGTGTATCCATAACAAGTGCGTTCGGCGACACATGGGGATCATGGGGAATGGAAGGGCTGACCTTTTAACCAGGTCTGGCTGTGGTTCTCTCTTCCCTGGGTCGGAACTCTCTGTAGGCGCTGCCCCCTCGATTATTGGGTCTCTTATCAGAGTGGATTTTCACATGAAGCATAATCAGAGATGGGTGAACCTGAGCACTTGCAGGTGCACAAAACTTTTTATTGATGGGCCCAATAGGAATTTATCTTGGGGCGCGAAAGGAAACAATGTAGAACTGTGTTTGGCATCATCACAAGCCACTGCTCGCTTCACGCCCATCTATCAAAGATGAGAGTTGTTGACAGCCCTGAGTATCTGTCCTATCTGGAAGGAGTGCCTGATAAAACCGAACACTTTCTGTGTGCTTGTCCGGTTTTTACTCGGTGCAGGCTGGACATACTTGGGTCTGCCTCCTATCTGTGGATAAGCTGAAAAATTTACCCCCCTAGACCTGATGCACTTCATTAAGAGGACAGGAAAGTTTTGGTGATGGAATTACTAGCAGTTTTGCACAATGTGCCGCCCTGACCTACGTTATTGGGATCTCTCGTCCCCTGCCTTAAAAAAAATGTGACACGATCTTGTCCTTCTAAAATGAGTCGATCGGAATTAGCGAACTTTTCTTCCGACAAGATTAATGCTGAGTACCTTGATGCCTGATACCTGACGCCTAGGAGCTGGATCAATCAATATTCGATAGTGCCGCTAATACATAGACCATTAGTAAATGATTCCAATATTTTCACTCTGGTGAGGACAATTTAATGTTCATTTTTGTTTCATTTTTTGCTTCTTGATAAGATTTGAGATAATGGTGAAAAGTGTTCATCATTGATTTTACATTACTGTGGCACGATGTCAGATAATTCAGAGTTATACTATCGTGAATTGGTGGAAATGTATACAAAACTTGTCACAATTACTAAACAGACGTCGACAATGCAAGATCGCTTGGATGATTTCGAAAAAAATTAAATGACTTGGGCTACGAGTTCTAGCCGCACCCCTACCACACCTTTAATTTTTGCAAACGGACTGCACCTCGTTTCGCAATTTGGGATATACCATATAAAACATTTCGTTATGTGGATGAGATCGATCGGATTTGCAAAAACTTTGTGTCAAGTCTTTTTCGAGAGAAGCATTTTTATTTTTGGATGTTTCAACTTTGATGTTTTCAACTTTGATGAATCAACATTTTTTATAAATTCAAAAAACGATCTTCATTTATCCTGACAATCGAAGAGGAGGACTGAAGGGAATAGTTAGTATGTTTGTTTCAGCAGCGGAGTGGTTTTGTCATAAAATTTCTTTTCATTGGTATTGATACATGAATCAGTTTCCAAGCGCGTCTTGTGAAAGAAGAGAAAACGCAGTTCAACATCATTTTAGGCATATCATTGACACACAACGTAGATGATATAAGTCTGGAGAATATGCCTTCTCTGTATTATATAAATATATAAATTACTTTGTATAACTATATGTATATATTTGGAGCAGGTATAGTTTCGGTTAATTGGTCTTAAAATCTAATATTAGCTATAAAGAAATATGTGAATTATTCTGATAGATGTTTTTTTGACGAAACTTCTTTAAGGATTCTTTTTTTAACAAATATTTTTCCGAACAGAAAATATGAATAAATGCTAAAATAATTTTTGAAAATGATAACGTAAAAAAAAGTCATATAATAAAAAAATGTGACTCATAAAAGTCATCATAATTATTGCAAATTCAATTTAAGTGCAAATAATGAAGAATTATGCGGCCAATTAAATAATTTTTGTTTTTGGTGTGCAGGGCATTAAAAAAACCTCCATGCATAATAATTCAAGAACAGTCATGCTTTTTTCGTTTACGATCAGTTGTTACAATTTTTTTTTTATATATTTCTTCTTATCTGTTGGTAATATTTATTGGCTTCAATTCTCATTAAATTGTTGTAGAACTATGAGAAATTATATTTTACACGTACTCACACATACAATTTTTATCTTTAAATTTTTTTTTCAACAACTAAATCAAGCACGTATTCACTAGTTAAGGATAGGTTCTGATTGGCACATCCAAAAAGGTATTTTTATACCATAAATGATGAAGTGAAAGTCGGCTACCTCCTTTGTAGTGTTGATATACGAAAATTTCCAGATTTTTCAAGTATGTTGGGAAAACGGTCTTTCTGAGATATTTTTAATGCACTATAAGTTCTTCGGAAGGTAGGTAAGAAAGCTATTAAATTGGTTATAACCATCATTTCTATTAGGCGAACTATTTTAGAAAGAAACTTTAATAATAACCTAACTTGCATAATTCCAAAACATTTTGGGATACTTATGATTTTCATTGTGTAATGTCATATTGTATCTGCAAGCATTCTAGAGCTTTGAGAAGACGGCTTAAGCGTTTAAACCATCAAAGAATACAAACCTCTAAGCTTGATTTGGCCGCAGTTATTGTTCGCTGCAGTTGTACGCATCTATATCAATTAAAATATTAAAAGATGAAAACAAAAGACAGGTTAACTTTAAGCTACGGCAGCCAGACTAAGTAATTTTGTACAGAGTGTCTCGAAAATACTCTGTAGTACTATCGAAACACTGATTTGCAATCGAAACTATACAATTTGTACGAATCCAGCGTATTTCCGATACAGATATCTATAACTACTGTAAAGTTTAAAGAAGAAAATTCATTCATTTTCGAAAATTTAAAATTAATTCGAAAATTTGGCCAGAATTTGTGTTATACTTTAGATAATGACTATATTGTCAAAATCTTTAAAAAAAATCAGTTAAGTACTGAGCATTTTACAATAACATTTTTTTTTATACATTAAGTTAATAATAAACTTACCGCTAATGTATACTTCTTAAAACATAAGATAAAACTAAAAATTTTCATCGTCCCCTTCTTATTTTAATTGAGATATATACACTCGTGTAAAAAATTACTCAAGTTTTTAACTTTAGTACCCTTAATGATCACGTGAAATTCGTCATTAGTGTAAATCATTATGATTTGCACTGTAAATCATTATGATTTGCACTTCCGACATTAGGCAGCATAAATATGATTACTATTCGGAATACAATAAGTATTAACTAGTTAATAGCTTGCCTTGGATGTCTAGGATATGGGGAGTTTCAAACAGGCAGAGAGAATTTTTATTAATAATATTTTTTATCTCAGTGAATGTGATGTTAAACACAAGAATAGAGGTGCCTTTTATCAGAAACATTGCAATATCTTGAAGTCAATCGAGGAAATGTCGTCAGGCTGCAGGAAGCCCGAATACAAAATAAATTTAATCAGTCTTCTTAGAAATTAAGTAATTAACTGAAAAAAATCACTGGTTTCTGTTAGGGTACGTGCACAACGAGGCAAAACGAGGCTATATCAAGAGTTTAAGAAATAAAATGATTGCACGCTGTGCTATGAGAGTGTTCCTAACAACGCTGTGGTAGCGCTCGATGTGGCGAGACATCTCGAAGTATCTCACTTGAGAATGAAAGCGGCGAGCTAATTTTGATATCTGGCATATTCATAAAGTTTTTTTTTTATATAACCGAAAGGTTCTTTACTGATTCTGATATACTGGAAAACTCTATGAGGATCAGATGTAAATCTTCATATATGTGGATGATGAAATTCCTCAAATTCTAGTCGCTTATTATTTATGGGGTCACAAGCAAAACTGCAGAAAGTACACTTATGTGAAAATGCCATATAATTGCATTACTTGGCATTTCTTGTTTATGTTCTCACTTCGCGATTTACCAAAAAACTGAACGCCTTGTTGTGAACACTACGCCTCGAACAGCTCGCCTCGCCTCGTTGTGCAAGTACTCTTAGTCGCGACTCGTACTGTAGTCCGGTTAATTCTTATTTGTGGACAGAATTTCCCTATATTTTCTTGTACGTTTTTAAAAATAAAATAGTATAAACAAAATATCAAAACTATTTGTTATGAAGAAGCTAAAGAACATGATAATACCGTATAAATTGCACGGTTTTGATAGAGAGAGAAATATGGTGAGGGGAACATTCGAAGTTCTTGGTATGGTAACATATTTAGATTTTAGTACTCGTAGATGATGAGATAAGTACATTGAATTGTAAAAATCCTTTTTAATTGAGTATGCTGAGGGTTTGCTTAGATAGATCAAACTATATTTCAGCAAGACAATACTCCCATCCATGTGACAAAGCAAGTAAAAGAGTTTCTGTTGATACGAAATCCTTTTATTTTGTTAAAGTAGAAGGGTGTCTAGAGTGAAAAAGAAAAATTCTCCATTGATTGAATCTATGAATGGGAATTCTTCCTGTGAGAATGTTAGAAAATTTTCTTCAGCAAAGGAGTTGAAAGCGTGATTAAAAACGAATGGCATTAGAGAATTCTAAAAGATTCCACGATTATCTCACAAATTAATTATCAATCAATTGGGATTTCTGATTAAATGAGTTTTAAAATTTTTTTATTCGATATACCATGCAGGAGTAGCAACCTGCAGAAGGTCATTAATCGTTCGTCAAGAGCACGTTCTATACTAAAAAAGATCACGTGCAGGATCAGCTGAAGATTTCATGACGACTCGTTCACTTTACTGGTATGACAACGTGACCTTCACTTGTTGGGCGAATATTTTTATTTACCACTGAGATTGACTTTCCTTATCTACATTTTTCTAGTTTATCGAGTTTATCTGATTTTCGTTGATATCCTTGAATTTCTTGACAAAACTACAGAAACTTTCAGACTCTCCTTGGAGATAAATATGCATGTCTGATGCGAATGATTGGTAATACTAGCTAGGTGTAAAGTTGGCATATTTGAGTATAGGATACCCCGCTTAAGGCGAAATTGGATCTGCTCAAAGCTGCCACAGATCGGAAGGTTAGCACAATGGCTCCCGCTGGAGGGCTGGCAGTTAATTCTTACTTATCTGCATTTCTTTCTAATTAATTGAGTTAAAAATATAACCTAATATACAACAATAATTAGAAATATATTATTATTTTTTAGTTTTGTTTTACTTAGTATTAATAACATAAAAATCTCATATATACCTACATAACTTTATTTATATTTATAATAAATTGCAGGCTTTAACAATGTAATAAGATAAGTTGTTTGACACCAATCAATCATACAAGTAAATGGTTAACATACACACAGTGAAACATTCTTTATAACAACCAATCTTCACAAAGAATATAAAAGGAGCAATCAATAAGCAAGAAAAAGCGGGAAAGACATGCAGTTTGCTTAACTTTAAAATTATAGCAGAAGGATACGAATAAAAAGCGTCCACTTCTACATAAATAAAAGTTTTCCACTAAGAAAATAACTGAAATTAATATAATTGAGCGGAAAAAGCGTACAAACAATTTTTAAGGCATTAGTTGAGGTAGTGGTGGTCAATTGAAATTATTGCGAGTGCGGCAGAAAAGATTGTTATTTTCTCTTAAATTACTGTAATTATAGAAGATGTATACAGGTATGTAGAAAGTGGTGTTGTTTTTAGAGATTATTGAAAAATAAACATGCAAAATATATTATTATTTGAAATTATTATTTTTATTTGTGCCTGATAAAGCTAGAATTTATTTAGTTATAAATTGATTTTGTTTTTTTTAGAAGCTTAAAACTTTTGTATAACATGAAATATAGATGTATGTATGTATGGCAGTATGTAATAAAGATAATATTTATGGTATTATTAGTTTTCGATGAATTAAGATTTAATGTTATTTAAATGTGTTGCATTATTATCGAAGCGAATGGAGAGGAACATCAAGGAAATCAACATCACAATTTTGATTTTATCTGTTTTTGTACCACATACATATAAGTTATGGACAAATAATAAGGAAATATTCAACATAAAAAAGAAAACTAAATAACGAGTTTTTTGTATTATTTAACATCGTTAAGTTAATATTTTGTGCTTTTGACGATACTCTTTATGGAAAGAAAATAAACTACAACACAATGAAAATAAAAGAAAATAATATTTTACATAGTTTTGGATAGTACCACATCAAGTTATGTCAAATACAAACAGAGATTTTATATATACGGATAGAGATAGGTATAGATATACATATATATTATATAGGTTGAATATTGTATTTGTTTTCTTATATTTAAGTATTTCATAATAAGAAAATATGACATGTTCACATATTTTAGATGGCACTGAATACAATTTATGACTGCTGTTAATTTAATTTAATTTAATTTTTATATTAAAATATTGAGGTATAATATTAAGAGGTTCGTTACTAAATTTAAAATTTTTAAACAAAAGAAAAAAAAGTATATAAAATATGTGCAAAAAAGGAAATCTTTTATAGATACTATGTTTCTGCGACAACATTAAATCTGCATGATAGAAAATATTAAAAAAAGTTAATTAATATAAAAATTTCCATTTTTAAATAAACAAAAAAAGCTGAGAGGATATCCTGAATTGCACTATTAAAATTTTTCTCGCTTCATATCCTTAACTCACTGTGCTCTCCTCACCTCTTTATATATATATATAGTACTGTAGTTTGTAAGGTATCTCTTTGAACTAAAAAAAAGCAGATTTGGGAAAGCACAAATAAAGGTACTTGAAGATTGAGACTATCCAATGCCTTCTGCAACTTAAAGCTTATGAGGTCATATATAACTTGGCCATTTAAAAATAAATCACAATTCTATTGAACGGTTATTGCAGAATTCAAGCTATTGGTTGCACCTTTTACATCGAAAAAGTATGACGATTCCTTTAATTACCTAATCATGAACTCTCCACTCTACTAGTCTTTTATCTATTCCTGAGAGAGTTCGCAATTGAATTAAGCAAATACCCCCTTAACCATGGATAACTATGGAAGGCAAAAACTTGTGGCCCAAAAACTAAAAAGAATACTTTTGAATACACTTGGTAAATTTTTCTTCGCATTAATTTGCAATATAGTATAAAGCGGTAAAATCATCACATAGGTAAATCTCCTAAGAAATACGCCTGTACAATAACGCTTCAATTTGATTCGAATGTTATCAAACCTTGTGTGAAAATAATTTAAAATTATCACTTTTTATTTATATTCTGAGCTCGGATGGACTCGACGCCGTGAGCTAAAACTTTTATTATACTAGGCTTAAGTTAGACATAAAGTTATGCAATAAAACTTCTTTGGAATTTGAATTTCATATTCTGAATATGAATTATTTATATATTCCTAAATATTGTAAGAAATAAGCTTATGGGGGCCGCAGTGAATGAAAAGAATATCATCTTTAAAATGTCTGATTAGATTAGTTTAGGTGGCAAATAGCTTTCAACCTCACATAGATTTTGTAGTTATCTGTTGTGATACCACATGCTTGGGACTTTATCTAAAATCGTCTTCTAGCATAACTTGAAAGGAAGAGGAAGCTAGAGTAAACCGTAACAGTTTAAGAATCGAGCAAGCTCATTAATCTCTATATGCGAAACTTCTCTCAGATCGTGGAATTTTAATTCATTCGTTCTCTTTCAAAAAAATTACTAAATGTTTTTTTTTCAAGTATGATTATGCAGAGGTCGCTAGAGTAGTGCCGTTTTCTTTTCAGTAAAATAGTGTTTTCTTTTCAAAGCTTATTTCGAACAATAGCTGTCTTGAGAATATACAGGTTGTTGCAAATACTGTATAGGGTAGCACTAAGTTATCGAAATTGGTCAGACATCTATGACCTATCTGACATTTTCACCTGTCAGTCGAAATTCTCCTTTGTGAAGTTAGGGTTTGGCAATAGTCCGATTACTACGTTATTAATAATTAATGTCAACACACATTTGCTTGATGGCATTCTAACTCGAATAATCTTAAAAAAGTAAGCCGCCCGAATTACTCAATTTTTTTCCCACTCCTTTTCTACTTGAAGTTGGAGTAGAGAAGCCTTGTGCGAAACTAATTTTACAATGGAGCATAGTAATCGGTGCAGTAATTACCTACAGATAGGTTCTTCAGCGATGATGGTTGGAAGCTTTCTAACAGAATTAACTCTTTCCATCTTAGTACTTTTTGCAGCTATACATATTTTTGCAAATGACTCTCGTTTCGACTAATTTCCTTCCAAGCCAAGTAGTTATTTGATAATAGTTAATCTTCTGATATAAACCCCTGAATATGCAAGTTCGTGGTGTCCATTTTCCTTAATTATTTTGTTTGCTGGTATAGAATTGTT
Organism: Dioctria linearis; assembly: GCA_963930735.1. Taxonomy (NCBI): domain Eukaryota; kingdom Metazoa; phylum Arthropoda; class Insecta; order Diptera; family Asilidae; genus Dioctria; species Dioctria linearis. Next base: position 50,400,806 of record OZ005742.1, on the reverse strand, counting down.
TGCTCAATACTTTAAAAAATATATATTTATTTAGATCCATCTATACATTTTAGGGCTTGTTACAAAAATTGTGGCAATGATCGATGTAAGGTCACAATGTAAGACCCTGTAGAAATTATAATGGGGCCTTGGGCATTCACTCTCGATGCACAGAACATCGGAAAGTACATTGAAGAAAAATTATCTTATCTTATCTTTATCGTGTGTCAGCGCTAATGAAATTTGTATGATCATTCGATTTTTACTCAATGAAACTATAAAACATCCTTTATAATGCGGAATTAAAATGGAAATTTTAAAGGGTAGGTAATGCCCAGGCCCGACACCTCCAGACATGATGATATGTCTTAAACGATGTATTATGATACTCTGAACATACTTTATAAACAATAAAATCTAGTACATAATGGCATTCTTTAGATCCTGAGAAGAAGTTGAGTATCCACACTTCTATACTCGGATGCTTAAATAGCTATTTATAGCAATCCCAATGGTCACTTTTTAGTATTTCCCTGTTTTTTATTCGCATTGAGGTACTAGATTTTTCGCACCTTAGATCGTATCTAACTCGGTAGGGTTATATCCGATCGGAAAACGGGGTTCACTGTTCGCCGCAGCTCATTACCAGCTACAATTCGTAGAAGAAAACTTTCCTCTGCATACTTTTAGGGTGGGGGTAGGAACTTCCGGCGAGGGGGGTTCCAATATGGCATGTTGCATATCAAATGAAAGGTCTCGCCGAGTACTATAGGGTGGTGTACTTCTTTTCCGATTCAAAAAACTTTCTCGGGATATTTTGGCTCTTTTCCTGCACTTGGGTCACATACCCCAGTTATGACATTTCGCATACATTTTTGCAGTTCTTTCTTCCATGTCCATTAGTGCTCTGTTATGAAAATTTTTCTCATATAGGAAATCATCTTCCATGAGGCACCCATTCCGCGCGATCACTTTTCCCACCCAAGAAAGTCGCTCAATCTATATCCGATCGCCAAGCTTAAAAATGTGAATTGAATATATTATTAATTTTGTTTTACTTCTGTCATGTTAATGTAGACAAAAAATAAAAGGAAATCGAATCTTAGTACATAGAGTAAGATGAAATGAATAATATTAGCGATTTTCGCCAAATTTATGTATTAAAATAAAATTCTTTCCTTTTTATGCAACGAGGCTATACATGGTTTTGTATTATTAGAGCACATTTGTCACAAATCCAGTAAGCGCTATCTATTTTATTTAGTTTTTTCCCAATCGCGAATTGACATCTATACATATGTATTTTTCACTGATATTAATATAGTTTTTAATGACCAGTGACATGTACTTATCAAACATCTTGATTTTTGTGCGGTCTCATATTATAACGATTGTACTAACAAGATTCATTCTATATTTATATAAAGCAACTATAAATGCGGTCCTATACCTATAGACACAAATTAGTGGAATTTATACCTAATAGCAATCCTCGTGTAACCATATTGTTTAACGAATATTGAAAATTAAAAAACAATATTTAATAAAATAAAAATTAATAATAGCTTAATTAAATATAGAGCCTTTTTTTCACTTTAAATATGGGCGAATTTAAATGTATGCCATCATTTGTTTTCATGTCACATTTTCTTAATGTTAAATCTTTTCTGTTGTTTTTCTTTGTATTTATTAATTCGTAATTTTTACACCAAGTTTTAATACTTACTTTGATTCGTTTGGGTTTGACATGGTATATAAATAATTCATCACGTACTTTTGTAGGAAAATTAACAAAAACTAAAGTGAAAGAAGTTAGAAATTTAAACATAAACGACATTACTTAACTATGATAGATGAGAGATGAAGTGAAAAGAAGGGAAATGGTTGGATGGTTACATTTGTGCTAAGAAACTGCATAATATAACTGTAATTTAGGTGTAGGTATATTTGCAATTCAATGTTGCGCTATAACCAACATAATGAACATATTTACACTTTAAAGTAAAAAAAAGTTTTTTTTTTTTTTAATTTTCACACAATCTTTCGTTTTGATAAGCTAAATGATATCAAAGTTTAATATTAAGTTTATACTTATGCTTGTAATGCATAGAAGCACAGATTAGAATATTTCAAGCCCTAATGCAATATTGGATGAGAACAAGTTTTCAGTTAGATTTTGTTTTTATAATAGTGTCGAAAAACTAGACCCACGGAGTACTCTTTTATGCATTGCACGGCTTTGCTAGAAAGGAAGTAAGATAAGCAGATTCAACTGAAATGTATGTTAAAATTAATATCATAGCAAAAAACGGGATTGTGAGATCCTTCGAATTGAAAAGTTTTTTGTGTTTTTTTTTATTACTTTTCTATTTTTCTGCAAATTTTGGACTGACCCCATAATAATTACCAAAACAGACTTTCTTTGCGCACTATAGCTTTTTCATTTCCACATTTACATTACTTAGCAATATCAGGTACCTTGTTGCCAAGGTCACCAAGCTAGCATGCCCTGAAGAGAAGGGATATAATACTTTACTAGGTGTACTATTGGATTTAATCAAAGATTTTGACATCATGTGTCAACTTAGGCTTCATAATAGGCATAACAGTCTTTTGGATTTCATTTCATCAGCTGTCAGGCTAACAAATAGTTTCTTATATAATCGATGACACTGAATAAGATTAGTGATTCGAAGTTATCAATGCATAGTCCGACTGTAGGTAAAGACAGGGCTGCCAAGGTGAAAGATATATAAGAGGAAGTCTGAAATCTTCCACCGTCCGTGGGCACTGTAGTAGGGTACGACCTGGTGGTCGACGACCTTCACGTGGTCCCTGCTGACACCTCGCTGCCATTAAGATCTCACGCTCGAATAGAGTAACCAGTCCCGTTTCATAAAAGGATATCTGCATGAAGATACCACTGGGAATAAATATGCCCTTATGGTCATGGATTACGCAGCCATACCAATTGGGTAGCCAACATTGCTAACTTGGTACCACGGGGTTGAGGAATCCTGCAAAGCTTGTCTTACGTCTCAAGATGGAGAAGGCCCCTTAATGGGAACATCGTTTTGGTTGTGATATCCCTTATGTGGGCAGAGAGGGAGTGTCACAGTCTAGCTTGCATAATTGCACATACTCTAGATAACGGGAGAAGTATGTCGCTTGTATAAAATGCGTACTGCAACTTAGAATTTGAAGTTATGGTCGCTTACGCATTGCATGCTCAGATATTTGGCACTCGGGTTGGGGTTGCGCTAAGTCAGTCGGGTTCCATGACCCACACAATGGCAGAGATTTTAGATAGGACTTGTTTCGACCAATAAGTTATTGTTAAGCATGCACTGGCATAACTGGTACTTAGAGGTCGGATATAATCTGTCTCATGAGGGCGCTGATTGTCGCGTTGTAACTAATCCGTGCACTTTTAGAGTGCCGTGGGATTAAGGCTTTCATAGCTAGCTGCTCACGTTAAACCAGTGGTTTAACTGTAAGTTCAGTCTATTTAGTAGCGACTTATTGACAGTAATCTCAAACTTCTCGGATGACATGTATGCTAATGGACAGATATATTTTCGTTCCCAATCGATGTGATGGAAGATTACGTATCCAGAGTGAACGAGGATTTAGAATAAATTTGTACATCGTTTATTAATAATAGTTAGTCCGTAGATCCCAATAAATCTCAACCATTATCTATATATATTTATGCATGTTATTGACCAGCCTCTTTGCGACTTATTTGTATGAATAGCGGACTTTTCTATATCTTTATTAATCTTCATATATTTTTCATAGTACTACGGCAGCAGATTCGTTAATTAATTTCTCCTATTCTTTTTCACTTTAGTATTGTTCGAATATCTTCTTAAATGATTCATGATTTTTGACTATATGTTTTTTATTTTCTGTATTTCTTATCACCTACATATATATACTTAACACAAATTAAATGTCATACTCCTATTTTTTTAATATACTAAATTTCGATTTTCTACTACTATTTAAATAAATAAAGTGAATTGATTTGAATTGAGCACTTCTAGCAAATCACTTGTGCCCTTCGCTCTTTATTCTATTTCTGTATGTTGTACCTAAGGCTCTAATTTTTGTGCATTATGCGGATGATTAAAAATTGTATGCTTCTGATAAAAAATTTAAAGACTGCATTCTCTACAACATGATTTGTGTCATAGATGGCACAAGAACTAGATGTCGCATGCAGTACTAAAAAAGTATACAAAATTTATATGCCTGGGTGGTCCAATCCGGAATGGACTATAACATTTGAAATGATGTATACGCCGAGTGATTCATATTTCTTCGTATCTGAAGTGTTGAGGAAGTCGATCAAATGTATACTGGTATTATAAAAACATTTGCTTTCGGCACGCTCTAAAACATGTTATAGTCGATTCCACAATGCACTACCCATCTCACAATCTGTACATTCTGCTCTAGTATGCCATGCGATATAGTTCTTGTGCCATCTGTGTTTGTATACTGTTATTGATAAAGAAAAAGGTCTAGTTTGAATTTCATCGACAGAATAGGTATTTACTCTCACTACGATAAGATAACTTCTAAAAGCTTCGTAATTCTCAATATACGAACAGGCTGATGAACTAGCAGATAGGTGAACATCCGAATATAATCAATTTTGTCGAAATATTATAATTTACTTATTTGTATTACAAACTTAGCATAAAGCTTAATACACACCTACCCTTGATTTCATCTAGAATATAGAAATATTAATGATTTTATAATTGATTAAGTAAATGAAGAAAAATTTAGGAATACGTAGTGCCAATTAATTATGTATTTGAATAAAAGAAATGAAATTGTTATCAGTTGGCTTCTGCAGTCCACCTTTTCCGAATAGTTAGGTATCTACCAATAATAAAAAAATTTAAGTCAAAACAACTAATGGCCAGGGATTGGACCATGATCTTCTGATAATTTTATTTAAATTAGTTTTAGAAACGAAATATACATTATTGACGCCATTCTATTATTGACACATACATATATTTGATTCCGGTATACATTATGTACTCTGCAATACTGATACAGGTGAAAGTAGAGGTGATTTCTAGTCGAAAATCCTATATACAATTGTTTTTGAATTTCAGCTTAGTATTGATTTTTATAAATTTTTTTTTTTAAATTTAGTGTCTCCGGGTTGTTGTTAATAACTTTTTAACCAAAGCTTTTTCTTGAGCTATCTCTTTTAGAAGTCTTGTACCGACGATAGACCTTTCAAAGAACTATTGATGGTAGTATCTTGGACTACCATCATTGCAACGGGTAACGGGGAATCAGGGTTCGATTCCGGAGAAAGAGCCTAAGAAACGGCTACCACATAACTAATGGCCTGTATTGTGGTAAGTACCCCTTTTTATCTTAAGTATCATTTGTGGTGATATTTTTCCTAGAAACTTGATATATCTTTTTTAATGTTCTAAAATAAAAAAACCTGCTGTTTAAATACCTGAAAACATATCTTCGTTATGTATATATCCTTTTCAATAACATGTGCGACCAATAGATAATGCGACGTTTTTAATGAGGATGTTGACCAGGTAATGAATTTTGAGAAATTTTTGTGAAAACAAAATTAATTTTTAAATAATTTTTTGTTATTTTTTTATACTATAATATTATTATATATTAAGAACTTACTAATCTAACAATATATTACCATTAACTTAATACGTTTTTTCGCTCTCTCTCTAATAGTCTTTCCAATTCTAGCACGTTGGACTTCCTGTCTTAGTTACTTTTTGAATTCGATTAATGAAATCATCAAGGAACGCAATTTCGGTTTCATCTTCACATACAATACCTTTATGTCCCAATAATAGAAATCCAGTGGTGTTAAGTCTGGAGATCGTGAAGGCCGAAGAATTTTACCACCACGTCCTATACATTTATTTGGGAAGTACTAATTCAAGTTTTGCCTCACTCTTATACTATATATTAAGCTACCGCACAGTGATGCTGGAACAACATCCTATTAGGTATACTATAACGATGATATAGAGATCGTCGATTATATCTTCCAAAGTAATTTGAGGAAATTCCAAGTAACTGTCGGCATTTGAAAATGTGGAACTTTCATAAACAGACCAGAATATTTATATAAATCATAACTAAGCGACCTTATTTGGAAAAAAATACTAATTACTACTCTTTTTTCATACATCATAAAAATTTCCCAAAATTCATTACCTGGTCAACATCCTAATTAAAGTCATCGTATTATCTATTGGTCCAACATATTATTATAAACAACATGCTATTAAAAAGGATACTTAATGAGGATATTTTTTCAAGTATTTAAACACAGGTCATTTCGGTTGTTTTCGGTCCCAATTTAGATTTTACAACATTAAAAAACGAAATATCAAGTTTCTAGGAAATATATCACCATAAATGGTACCTGAGATAAAAAGGGTATTAACCACAATAAAGGCTGATTATTAATTGACAACTTATAAAAGAAATAACGGAAAATAAAAGTTTCGGTTCAAAAGTTATTAAGGAGCAACAAGCACTAAATTTTGAAAAAAAAAGCAAAAAATATAAAATTCTTCAAAACTAAGCCGAAATTAACAAAAATTGTATATAGGATTGTCGACTGGAAATCACCTCTACTTTCATCTGTTTCAGTATTGCAGAGTACTTTTGGGACACCCTATATAATACGATTACTGTTGAGTCTATTTTGGCGAGTAAAGGATTAATAATTACATGTATCTCATGCGAATTAAAGTTATAAGTCCTTTAGATATCAGAGTAATAAGCATCTAAATAAAAGGTTATTGAAAGACAAACGAGACTTTTTCTGTTACCTGTTGAGTTTCTCTTTAATTTTATTTATTCCTTGAGATGTTGAAAGCTTTTAAGAATTACATTTATATTATTGTAGCCTTCATTTCCTTTTTGCTTTCTGAACGTTGCTTCGTGTCCATTTTCTCTTCCATTTCATTCCGCCTCATTCTGAATGACGCGACATTCTGATTAATCCGTGAATACATGGATCATGGATTAATGTTAAATGTTTATGTTAAGAGTAGGGCTGACTAGGCCTCCAGGACCATGCGGACACCGCGACAAGAATTGATCTATTGTGGCTTCCCGTAAGTCTTTTAACGAGCTCGATTATTGCTCTTGGGGTTACATTGCGAGCCTTATTTGGAGAGACAAGTGATTTCCAGCCTTAGACCTGCAAGCGCTAGACATTCATATATAACATGCATCGAGGTTTCATCTTCCTCTTCGCACAGTCGACACAGTTCACTGTCGGATTTACCTTCTTCTTCAAGAAGTGAAGGAAAGGTCATGAGCAGTGACTGCGTTAGCAAACAGTCTGAGCGACTGTCTGATAAGTGCAAGAAGTTAGCGCATCTGGGGAAGAGAGGGATTGAAGAATTTCCAGTTGCCTGTTTTCCCACTTAATCAGTTCCAGCTTAAAGTCGCTTTTTAGTAGGCCAAATGTCGGGTAGGGGCCAATATACGGACAGTCAGGTCCGGTTTTAGACAGTTCGTCCGCTTTTTCATTACCGTCCAATTAATTGTGTCCAGGAACTCATACCAAGGTTACTTGGTTATCTCTAAACAGGAGTCTTGAGTAGCAGATCGACTCAAAGACTTGAGAGGAAAGAGCTAGCAGCGCAGCTTAGCTGTCTGAACAGATGTAGATGTTGGAGTTCGTGCAGCCATTTTTTAGGCTTTCCTGAGTTCCAACCTCTGTAGCATAGACTTCCGCCTGAAAAATGGAAGGTGAGGCACCAAGCGGAATGGATAGTTCCATTTCTGGTAAGAAAATCTGAAATTTTTAGTTTAGACCACCATAACTCCTGAGAGGAGAGGAGTATGGGACTGGTAAAAAGGTCACGAAGTTCTGCACACAAAAAGCTCTAGATGGGGACCGTGTACCCTGTACTTTTTAAGATACAGCATATTTTGTGAAAAACTTAATTTTTTTCTTAATCCTCTTGTAACTCCGAAATGGTTGATATGCACCAACCCCGCTGCCTTACAATTTTTTATTTGTATAGGTGAGTACTATCACCTCCTGCTCTATGGACCACTTAGGTGGAAACACCCTGTATTTGATACAATTCGCTAGTAAAAATTGACCCCCATTAGAAAGAATTCTTAAAAGTGATTATTGCATCTAACTAGAAATGTAAAATTTTGTGAATGCGTTAAGTGTGCTCAAGATGGATTAATAATCTTTATTTATGTTGATCATATTATGATAGGAAAGTTGGTCGTCGAAGAATATGTCCAGCACTAGCAATGCTATAAGATCAAGCCATGAGAGTATGATATTTCATTGAAAGTCAGGAAGTCCATAGAAGGGATGATCACGCATTCAAAACATTAATGATTTACATATTTTCAAAAATGCAAGATTATGTATGTCATGCTTCTAGGTACATGTTGTAATTCGGTTGTTTGGGGTTTAAACTGAAGAACAGTCAATACAGTATGAATAGCAGAGGATATTAGAATGTTGGGTCTTGCAAGTAATGGAGATTTTTGCATCTACATTTATAATATAGATCGACATAAATTCGGCAACTGAATTTAACATATATACATATAAAAATATCATCTAATCCGACAAATATAGTGTGGGTAATTTGAAAGGGTAACAAAATTTAATATAGAAAAGGTGACTCATAAAACAATCACGAATTATACTTCAAATTTTATAACAAAGAATTCTAGAATATTATGTAGTGAAAAAATGTATATACACATATAAATTTTGAAGACACATATACATATATAAAAGTTGAGTAAAATATAAATGAATAAGTCTATGTGGTTATTGGAAGCCCACAATTGTAGGATCAACAAATACTTGACACCACAGATTTGCTTAGAGTATCTCAAAAGCTTTAGATATTATAGAAATGTGTAAAAGTTTCTCTATTATTCACTATAGGAAACCAAGAAATATTCTACGATAGTAGTTGAGTGAGAGGTATACGTGAGAGACAAAACACTGACACAGAAAACATAGAAATTTAAAAATTCTAATATTCTAGACAAAATACGACGTGAAAGTATAGAGGAACATAAATAGAGTCGCAGAAGAGTGTATTATTATTGACAACAACAATGTTGTTCATTATTTTTCTGTATTTATAGGTAATTAAAAGTATTTTGTATACGTTCAGGTTATATTCGGAACAAAGATGAATGCAGCAATATAGAGACTATATGTGTAAAGCATGCTCTATTTTTATAATATAAAATTATTATATTTTCTATGAATATTGAATACCTATGTGTATTTAATATTTCAACTATTTTCAGACAAAAAAAAAATTTACAGAAACTTACTTCCTTAGGTAAGTATATTTTATGCAAAACATAAAATTGCCGTTGCTCTATTTAAATTTAAAAACTAGTTGAATAAAAAAATCAAATTCTTGTTGCCAATCTACGTTTGAATGGAATATATTTCTAAAGAAAAAAAAAAAACAAAATTCCAAAAATTTTTGAAAGTAGAGCAAATGCGATTTATCTACTTTTTAAGCTCTACGGTTGCAGTACGATATTATGATTTTTTTTTTTTTATTTTGGTGCACTTTTTTCTAGGTGGACTTATTAATATAAATATCTTATCTAGAAATTTTAACTATTATGTATACTACTAAAAATAATTCAAAACATACAACTGCACTGAAAACAATTCTGACATAGGTGAAATTTCAAAATGTAGTTGAACACCTCAGACTTTGTTTTTTTTTGTTTTTTAATATCTTTTTTTAGAATATTTAAACTTATTGTAATATTACAAAAAGAAAAACAAAAAAAACTCTTTTCTACTAAAAAAAAAAAGCGAAATTTGATATATTTATCTAACAACAACACAATGGAAACGAAAACTTACACAAAAATCTTACTCATAATCAAAAAACAAAAATTTTATTAATAGCTGGCAATGTGCAATATGTAGTATGTAGCTAATTTCCATATTTTATTAATATTATTTTTATTTTTTTTATTTTGCTTTCTGTTGTTATTTTTACCTATATTTTGACCTCGGTCTGAAATTGCGTTTCATATCCAATTGGTTTTTTGTAAAATGAAGCAATAAATAAAAATTGAGAGAGTATTTTTTTAATTCAAAGCATTTAGCTAAAGGTATAAATAAAAGATATTCAAATATATCCAGGTAAAAATCATAAATCATATCATAGGTAAAAAAAAAATAACCTAAAATGAGAACGTTAATTGCCTGAAAGTATTTGAATAATTTTCCAGTTTGAAAAATGAAATGAAGGTTGGTGATGTATTATGAAAGTGAATGTAAAAATATCGTAGAATTATAGTAATTAATTATTAAAAAAAAAAAATTGAAATAAATAATAATAAAAAAAAAAAAAACAAAAATACGAAGTACGGAATAATTATTTCAATATACGTTTCGTTTAAGACAAAACCAAAACAATAAAATAAAATAAAATAAAATAAATTAATTGTAAAGATGTGGTACTACCAAAACTGCAATATTGTCGCGTCATTAGTAGATTATGCGTCAGTGGTGCCATTTGTGGCCGACTTATTGACATCTCCTCCCCATATGATGCAGTAGATAAGCACTTTTGCAATTTCTTCCCACCTTGAGATCTAGATCTTCGAACCGATTCGGATCCACATATTGTTGGTTGTGTTTGTAATTGTGTTTGTTGTGTTAAAGCTGTTGAACAAGCACCAGTTAATACAGTACCACTACCAGTAGTTATGCCACCGATAATTGGAGTTGTTGTTCCACCACCACCACCACCACCACCATATATACCACCACAACCACCACTACTACTACTAACACCTCCAACACCAGTTCCACCCACTATAACCAAGCGTCGGTTACTTGGGCTACCCGTACCGATTGCTGTGTTACTTCCACTATAAACACCAGATCCAGACGTTGTTCCACAAACACCATTCATCTGAGATTAAATTTGAACAATTTGTTTGGTTTTTATGTAAGATTTTCTGTTTTATTAATTAAATAGAATACAAACAACAATGTTTTTTCTGTTTAGAACAATTCAAATTTTTCAAGTGATAATGAAAAAAAAAGAGTGTAAACATTTCCAAACCAAATTCCAACTCAGATGAAAAATATTCAAAAACAGAAACTGAGAAAAGTCGTGTGAAAAATACCATAAGGAATTTCCGTTCTAAAGCTTATAAAAATTAAATAGATATTTTGCTTTGGCTTAAATATTATAGCATTTCCCTCTAATTAGTGCATTCATTTTATATTCGGTCAATGAAGAATAAGGAGTAAAAATGATTTACTTACTGGTTTTAGTGTTTGCTTTTCGTCGTGAACAGCAATTATCTGTAGTGCATTCATTTACTATATTAAATAAAAATTGTAAGTTCAGTTATTTTTGTGTTTTATATTTACAGCGAATTACATAAAATATCCAGTTACTGTTGTTAATAAACATATGCAAACGTTTATGGATACTGGGTGAATTTAATACTTGTTGACGAGATGTTAATGATGTTAATCAATGACTAAGTCGGGCGTACAACAAATAGCTCTGAAAAGATCATTTTGTGTAACGTTTGAGAATCATAGCGAAGAATTGGATAAGGAATAGTTATCAAAGCGGCGGCGTTGATCTGATGTGTATTTGGATGAAAATATTTTTATTGTATTGAGTGATTATAACGATAATAGAGATAAAAACGAACGAGTTTTATTTGATGAACATATATTCACAGATAAAGTCAGTACAATTTAGAAACAGCACCGTCTATCGTTCAGCAATACTTACCCAGAAAAGGAGCGGAATCTCCATTTACCGGACCCGAACCCTTCTGTGGCCTCACAAAAAGGTACCTAACACGACAAATAATGTCAAAGATAGAAAAGGCTCAACAGGGGTCTTTTTAAGATTACTGTCCGTACTGATTAGAGCTGCTTTTTTCTGCTCTTTGTTGCCCAAAATGTTCAAAAGAGCTATTTTCTCTTTTTGCTTTTTGACATTTGCTGTGTTCAAGATTTGGGTAAAGTTAACTTAAGTACAAGTTAGGAAGCAGAAGAGGTCTCCGACTATTGTCCATTTAAATGTTAAGAACTAGATAAGGAAAGAAAGAAAGAAAAAAAAATCAAACTCTTTTTAAAACTTTTACGAATAAAGACGAAAAATGTGAAAGGGCAGATTACATGCAACGAAACATTAATAGAGAAGAATTTTCAGATTATACTCTCATATAATGTTCTCGCACTTTTGTGAGGGCACGTATTTTTTTAGAGAAACCACAAAAATTGTCCCAAAGTTGTTGCTGTAATCCTATGATAGTTGAACAGAACGTGCTTCTGTTTACATTCATTTTGCTGTTCATGTTGGATTCTCTGATGTTTTTGGGAAAATGAGAATTTTATTTGACAAAAATTTTACATCTCCTTTTAGCACGTTAGTCAAAGCGAAATTTATCTTTTTCTTAAAAAATTTAAGTCATGAGACCCGATGTACGAAAAATTCATTATTATGAATATTTTGAAAGGATTTTGAAGATATTCAAAAAGATTTTATCATTGGGATAATCTTACGTTCTCTAAATTTTTGTTTTTATCTCGTTGTCTCAGTAGGTCTACAATAATGCATAGCCAAACTCTTTTTCTACATTCATACAGACTAAAGTAGGTATATGACATACATTTCTTTTCTTTGCTGAAAACGAGAATTTTTTTCTAACTACTTATTAGGTAACTTTGATTTTGGGCAGACATAGTCTCGGAGTTGATCCGAATGGGTCGATGTTTGGAGCTCGAGCAGAAGGAAAATACTCACTAGTTTATGTAGCTGAAAAAATTTGTACCATAAACGCTTACTTAAAAATGGGCTCCTTAGAAAAATATTTAATAACAGCCGAAATCAATAATAAATTAAAAAATTTATCACAAGCAGGGTAAATTAACAATTAAAAATTGTAAATTATCAATTAAAAAAAAATTTATATGTTGCTTATTATATTAAAATTAAAATTATGTTTTTGAATGAGGTTTCGATTTCTCATATTTCCCTGCGGAAAAAAAAACCTCGAAATTCAATGAAATTGTCTGATTCTTAGACAAGTAAAAGACGCTGTATTGAAGAAGAACAGTATTTTTGTGCTCAGTATTCTGAGTAGGTATTATTTGGCACCTTATGGTTTGACGAATTTTGACAGATTTGCTCTGCTCTGCTCCTGGACCAGCCTGGGAAAAAATCTGAACATACCCCAGATACAATGGCAGAACTTTCCGGGACTAAGTCATGTGAAGAAGTTCACTAACTTCCTATACAAAAATAAAATAGTTTTCAACTGTGACCAGTACCAGATTATGCTATTCATTGGCATATGACTGGTCATTACCCACTTGGGTACATGCATAAAAAAATGGGCAAGCCGGGAGTCGATAACTGGCAATTCTGCAACGAAGAAGTAGAATTTGTAAAGCACGTACTCTGCGAATGCGTAGGACTTGCTCATCAAAGACTCCAATATGTGGGCAAAGGCTTTATATTTCCAGCAGACGTCCGGAAAACTGACCTTAATAAAATATTAACGTTCCTAAAAAGGATGAACCTGGACTGAACTTAATGTGGTAGGGACATAGCACAGATGATCTACAAGGTCTAGGTCGTGACGCTTAGGGACCGTTTCTCCGGTCAAACCTCTCTATTTCATAATAACAATAATCGTTCAGCAAACACTTAAGCCGGTCCCACACAATGCGTCCATTTGTCAAATATTTGGCTATGCTCGTCAAATGAGACGCATTGACAAATATTTAACAAATGCACATATTGTGTGGGACCGGATTTAGACCAACGAGGTAATAACTAAAGGAGATGCAATCATATGTACGATCCGTGTACATGAGCGTATCCAAAATTGCCCAGCATTTGTGTATGTTTCATTCCGCCATTTTTGTTCTTCGCTGTCAAATCTATACTTAGATTTGGTTTGTTTTGGGCTTGGCGCATTGACGTAGGAAAATCCGTGAAATAACCGTAGGGGCACGAAGCAAATATTACTCACAAACTTTATACCACTGAACTTTTTTTCTTTTAATTATTAACTTTTTATGTTCATGTTTGTAAATTCAGTAAATACTTTTGAATATATGAAAATAAAAGCGATTAAAATTACGTATAGGTTGTACAATTCTGTACACCATTGTACAAGTTTTACGGCGCTTATGTACAAACAATATCAGGGTCAATGTGTTAGAAATGGATACGTGATATTTTCTCATTTTCATCTCCTTTAGTTCTTACCTCGATGCTTGAGACAAAACATTTTTCGACAGGCAGCTGGGTCAGTAAATTCAACAGAAAGTTTCGAGTGAAAGTATAATGCAAAATACCTAATCAAAAGATAGCTTATGTGAAGTCGGATGAGAAAACTTTAAGGAAAAATCCAAAAGAAAGGGAGGATCTTATTTTGTATGAATTACAAGGTTTTTTGGTATATGGTTTACTGCCGGGTTTTTTTCTGGAATACTGGAACATTATGAGATTAAAACCAACCACAAGATTTAATGAACCTCAAGAGGTCACCCAATTGCGAAAAAAGTAGCTGCGCTTGGCAAGGTTAGAGCATTCACGCAGCAGATGCTGAATGGTCTCAACCATTTCCTTGTCCATACAGCTTCTGCAGACAACTCTGACTTACAATCGGTTTAAATTATTAACAAAGTTTATTCGTTTGGACAATGAAAAACACCCGATCATATTAACTAGAGAACGATAAGGCAACTCCAGTATCAAAACTATTGCTATTTAAGTTCTCTCCACATACCATTGGTTCCCCTGAAAATGGATGAGCAGTTATTTGCTTAACCAGGGTGAACGAAATTCATGCAATATATGCAAAGTCAGCCAAAATGAACATCAAAATTTGGTGTGTGATTTTCGAAGCTCTTATTCATTCCCAGGGCAAATTCACTAGCAAATCTCTTACGGAACGTGAAATGAATTATAGCGAACATGTTATGAAGAATATATGCCATAAACATTAAAATACAGGTAGATATATTGTGGCTGATATTTTGATGTCATTAAATGTCTCCATAGTGAGCACATTAAAAAAATAAGCCTTAAATTCGGCCAAAAATGTTGGTAAACAAAACAAGGGAAACATTGGCATTACTTCTTGGGTATATATATAGACAAGGTCACTAACACTTTCTACGTTCCTAAGAGAAAAAAAAAAGTGTAATTTCGTTATCGACAATGTACATACACGGATAATGTACATAAGTAGTTTTAAAATAACCCAGAAGTTATGTAAAAAGTGGAGTCGAAAATATGTATAGACGAGATGCTCGGATATTATATAATGAAGGGATAGATTAGTTGATGGTCATTAGCTGTATATGTAGGTATTGCAGCTACCACTATATAAAAGTTTGCAGAATAACCCTTTGAGTGTAAAAAGCACTTTAATCTAGGGAAGATGCTGGCCATGTTGGCCATCCTATTCATTGAAAAACGATCAAAAAATCTTCGTATCTGCCAATATTTTGCCATTAAATTTGACATTGAATTCATGTAATTTGGCATTTAACATTTTTAGACCATCTAGCTCTGGTATAAACCAGCAGACAAACTAGAAGCAATCACAAAATTGGTTTTGTGATAGACAACAAAGCCACTCAAAGCCCATAATTTAAAAACGTTATAAAAGAGTAAAATAAAAGAGTAAAATTCCTCACGTATGATTTGAGAATTACAAGCTTACACCTCTTTTAACGGAAGCTAATCATAACCTAAGCGTGGAAATGAGAAAAAATCTGAGCCCAGACTTTGTGGCAAGTCTTGTTCGAGAACACAAACATACTGGTTGAGGCATAAGGCTGGTCCAAGATGGACGTATAGAACTTTATGAAACTGAACGAAATTGAGGTTACTTATGGATGATGAACGTTTTTGTCCTAAATAAACATCACATTCGGATAGGATTATTATAGGCTGAACCATAATGGACGTAAAGAACCTTACGAATTTGAATGAAACTGAGGTTCACTTAGGATGATTGACATTATATAAAAAATATAAGAAGAATCAGAAGAATAATCTGAACAAAAACTATATTTACGTGTACGTCCATTGTGGGTCGGCCTTACCTTGGCATATAAAGTTTTCTACCTTAGTCATATTTAAAAAGAAAAGTGCAAGAGGCAAAGGAATTGATAAAATGAAAGTTTATTTAATTAAAGATTTGTGCCTTTTATGGACATTATAAGTATACACATTTTCTTGTTCCATTTAAATTTGTACATTTCAGCTTTCAACGTGTATGTAAGTAAGCTTCCACAAAATGGACAGACATGAACATGAAACAGACGCATACTTACGTAAATAGCGGCCATTGCGGCACTTTCTTACGAAAATTCGAAATTTTATTTTAACGAAAGAATCCTTCCGGACGATTAAGGTTATTTTAAGAATGCCTGTTTAATTTGAAGGGCCCGTTCACCTAACGTAAGTAACTTTATTTACACATACGTCTATTTTGGTCGAGCCTGTACCTATGATCAAGTTTGAGATACTTTTGTACGATAGACATAAAGGGCTTTTTTGAGATTCAGTATAACGTAATAATTCATATCTGCAATGTAATTAGACCGATAAATCGATATTAATAGGCTAATAATTCCAGAAGAAGTTAATCAGGAATCAGAATCACAACATGAGGATATATATGTATACCCATGTATGTACGTATAAGGTACGTGAGACGCCAAAAGCTATTGTCAAGTAGCTGACCTACTAAAAAACTACATTTCACAACTCAGACCGATCTACGGCAAGTTATTTGGGACTTGAAGTTTCCCAAATCAAAAGGTCAGCTACTTTGATCATGGCCCCACCTGTGTAATTTTCTTGAAAACTATACGAAAGTGTAGCTTTTTGAAAAATGGTGGATTATCAGGTCTACCCCTTGTTTGTTAGTAGTGCTCCAGGTGCCTTCCAAACTCCATCAGTGATAGCTGTTCATTGATTACATTCATCACAAATAGCTTAAAGGTTCAGAGAGATGAGAAACCCTTCAATTTTCCTGGCGAATGAAATAAACTTACAATAGCAAATTTACATAAAAGAATTCAGTATTTCAACTACTCATTGGAACATTTGTGTCGCTCTAAGAGCTGCAGCGATTCTGATTGGAATTCAAAAATGACAGTCTTCAAAAATGACTTTTTTATAAAAGCCAAACAAGCCAAATTATTAGGCTAATTTCTTACTGAACTGAGCACAAGGAGAGAGCAATGCAGCGTTTTCTACTCGCAAATCATTTTTATGCACGGTATATGTGTGATCCAACCATTATCTTCAGGTCCGAATGATCTAACCGCTTTAACACCTGGGTATTTTCTGAATTGATAGTGCTTAACCGCAACAGTGTCCCTGAGCGGACTTTTTTGTTGGGATAGATGGAGTAAGAATACTGTGCAATGTCGTAACAAATGGCATCTAGAATCACCCAATGTAGAGATCAATAGCTTAGTGCTACTCAAGGAGGACAACATATATTTCATTACTGAGTGGATCCTTGACCGTGTTATATAGGTTTATCCAACCGTGGATGGAAAGGTTCGTGTCGTGTCGGTAAAGCTTACGATTGGGACGGTGAAGTGTAACAAGCATATGTCAATTACCAAAGGATGTCGACTTTTCTTTTCCTTCTTTCACTTTTCTTCATGTAGTAAAGCCGCATCGATGTGTTCGTTTTACTCATGGAAGAAGTAAACTACGATATTCTCAAAGCGGACACATATTTTAGTGGTTGAAACTTTATTAAGGATTAAAGAAATTTAATAGAAGAGATCCAATTATATCGCAAAATGTTTACACTAATTTTTAAGTTTATAATTTTATAATATTTTCATAATTTTTTTAATTTTTAAGAATTTTGCTAGTGGCCCATAAATTCTTTGATAATATTTCTTGGCGTTCCCTTTGTATGGCTGTTATAATTTAGTCTGAATGACAATTCGATTGTAAGTAAACTAAAACTTTCATATACGGCACATAAGGTGTAATAGGTCAAATTAAAGAGGAGAGCCTACAGTTTACAGTTTTTATAACAAAAAGTTATGATAACGACCTTTTTAAATTAAAAAATAGAGGTCGAATTAAAAAAAAAGTTAAGAAAATTTAGACCACAATAACTCCTGAAAAGAAAGGAGTATGGGGCTGGTTGAGTAGTCGTTGGAAAGGCCATGCAGTTCTGAATACAGTGCAGCTCGATGGTGACCGTACACTATGTACTTTTTAAGATATACCATGTTTTGTGGAAAACTATTTTTTTTAATCACCCTGTAACTCCGAACGGTTAATATGCCCCCCCCCCCCCCCGGGGGACATACAATTTTTTATTTGTCCAGGTGAGTATTGTCACTTCCTGCTCTGTAGAACAAACATCCTGTATAATATGATTTCTTTAATTGAACGATTATTAATTTTTAATTAAAATGGATAACACGTAGAGGAGTTATTTAATTTTCCTTCTATACCTCCTATTCCTATTGTTTATGGTTCATTTTTTAAATAAATTCGAAAAATTAATTTAAATAAATCTTGTGAAACTGGTTCAACACAACCTTAGAAATAATATAAAAATTCCGTAAAGCTTACATAAATACATTAGTCTTTAATGAAGATATACATATAATACTAATACAAATGTTTAGCCATCATTTCGCTACGAAAAAATATGAGTTTGGCTACCGAGGAGCTGGATAGTAGCTAAGTTTAGAATAAAGTCATAGTTGGATGCATTGGTAGTAGTAAATATTGATGCTTTTTCAGTCGGATACTAGTGCGAAGGGCACTGGGAATCCAAAATATCTCCCGGGCAAAACATTTTTTTTTTAATTCTTCATTAGTTAATAGACAAACACTTTTTATTCTGATCTGAAATCGGAGTTGAAAAGAAAGAAATCTGAAGGTGTATGCTATAACATCATACGGAACAAATAGGAGGACATGAGGAATTACCTTTGTTTCTATGAAATACTCGAGTGTAATATAACTTTGAAAATCAAATTTTTTTCTATGGGACTTTCCTAACCTGTGTGAAATAACTAGGAATCTGTTGATCCCATATTATTGTCGCTTTTTGTGATTTATTTTAGTCATTTGTCTATACAGGGCAGTAGGGCTCCCAGGATTTAGTTTTGGGATGGGGAACCATAGTTCAAAAATATCGGAAAAATAGTGCTCTAAAGTCGCACCCTGTGCACTTAAGAACTCCTTCTTTGAAGATATTGAATTTCAAGTTTTATTTGCTAAAATCTCGACATGGACCATAAAGCTACTGTTTTCTTTATCTTCAATAGATTAATTATAATTTCATAAACAATGAAACACTTTTATTTACTTATTAAAATCTATGCAATTTGTGCCGTTTTTACAAAATTTTAAAAATAAACCTAAGGCGCGATGAACAATTCGGTGTTCTGGACACGAGGTGCGTCTGCAGTGACATAGCGAAACGCGAAAAATCCGGTTTGCTCCCCCCCCCCCATCCCCTCCCCGCGGTGAGCTCCTGATAAAGGGTGTTCCAGACTAAAATGGTGTACTGGCTTTTCCCGCGATATCTTGACCAATATAATTTTTTCTTTTAGGCACCCTCCTAGGGATCATGGAAATTTCACACTTACTCCTATATGTATATGCATGGACCCTTGTGGAAATAAATTATTGTTATTTTGGAATGTCGTTATGAAGTGTAGTGTTGTTGTGAGATTATTAAAAGCCTATCGAATGTAGTATTCAAAGCTTAATTTAAGTTTTTGGCATATTTTATGTCAGGTTAATTAGTTTATTCATTTGATATGTCAAAATATTTGAAAATGACGAAAAAATCTTTATAGAATTTGGAAAAACAAAGTAAAATATAAGACTACAGAGTCTGCAAGATGTTACCCTCAGTTAAGGACCGTAATTTAGCTTCAATTTTGTGCATTAATCTTTGTCTCTGGTTATTTAGTTTATTTGTAGTTATATACGACGGTGGATCAAATATAAACGGTAATTTGTTTTTTATACATTTATTGAAAAATATTATACACCCACCATAATTTCAACATTTCTTAATGTAGTCTCATGTGTGATCTACACACTTTTGCCCCACTGATTCAATATTCTTTGTTCATAAAAAGTTTCAACTCGAGCTGTCATCCAACTGTGCACGTGCTCTGCGCCTTCTTCATTGTTTACGAATCGTTTTTCTTCAAAAGATTTCTTCAAGTGCGCGAACAAAAAATAGTAATGATGATTATTATATATATCATTACATGTGACGATGCACCTCAAGAAATCCTCCCGTTCTTGTCGAAATCGATTCAGAAGTCTTTAAGTGATTTCCGACCTGACATGTTTTTGATTATCAGTCAAAAATTCGGAACCTATCGACCACTAATTTGTCTGAAGCCAAGATGATCAGCGATAACAGATGGAACACTCTCATAACTGATACCCACCACTTCTGACAAGAATTCTTCAAGATATAACTGGCGATCGTGTTCAATAAGCTGTCGAACGGCATGGATGTTGTTATCTGTAAGGCTAGTCCTTGGGCGTCGATCATGGCTTTTGTTTTCCATACGTTCGCGCCCAACGTTAAATGTTCTGGCCCACGTATACATACGATTCTGAGACAGTGTAGCGTCTCCAAACGGTGTCTTCAAACGAGTAAAAACTTCGGAGAGTCGAACACCTTCATTGCTTAAAAACTTTATTATGATGCGTTGTGGTTAATGATGCTCGGTCATGGCTGTACTCACGACAAAACCGAGCGTGTCCTCGAACTAAGACAGACACTTTTTTATTGCTTATAAATCAAACATCAGCCACACACTACATCATCTAGCTAAGAGGTGCGTTCTAAACAGAATAGCAAAATAACCGTTTATATGCGATCCACCCTCGTATTTCCTGATATCTTAATGAGGACCGAAACCAGTTTTTTAGGTACTTGAATTAAATCGTTCACTAATACGAGAAAAAAAAGCAAGTCCATAAGACATCAATATTTTTCTACCAAAAGGTGTAACCAAGTGTTTGTTTAGAAATTGTAAATGTTAATATAGCATTCTATCACTATTTTGATAAAATAGCATATTTTAATGAAAGAAAGTCACAAATCCCAATAGAAAACGAAGTTTCCTGTAGAAAGCACAGAAAATATTACAATTTGTTGATTGATGTAATGTCCAAAGCCTTTTACGAACCTAAATTAAGTTAAAATGGAATTTTATTTTATTCATTTTGCACAGTAACTGGACATTTATGCATTTTGTATTAGTTCATGTTATGTTTTTCAGTACAGTTTTATACAATTAATAATTTATTTAAATTATATTTAGATTTAGCACACTTTCTAAACAATGTAAAACATAGAAAATTAATTTACTTCAATATGTATTACTAATTTTAATATTCAAGCCAAAGCATTGTTAATAAATATATATGTTTCACTCACTTTAAAAATTCCTGATTAAGAACACAAATGAGCTTTTCAGTAATAAAATAATTCTACAAATACTGCACATCGACTTTACTAAACTATTTTATAGTCCAATTCTCCAAGTTTATATAAACTGCTTTGCTGCTTCGATTATAAAATAATTAATATTATGCTAATTACGATAAAATATAAGAATGAAAACTTTCTCTTTTATTATAGTAAGTAAAAATTAAATGAATGCAAATGTTTTATATTATGAAAATGGATAATGACTTCAAGAAATATATTATGGCTAAGGCTTTGCAATGATTGACTTTAACTACTGCTGCATGAATTGTCAATGAAATTGGGGAAAAAAGCAATAAATATTGTTCTTTTCAAAATAGTTTTTCCGAATTTAGCTAAATATACAATTAACATAAGGTGAAAATGCATTGCAGAATGGCAGCTAAACTTATTATTGATTATATGTAGCATCACAAAACTAAACAAGTTACCTGTACAGTAGTACATTCTAGTAAACTAATTAAAAAAAAAAAACAATTACTTTGATTGTACCTAACTATGTTTTCTATATGTATTGCGCTATTATAGTTATCTATAAAACTGGAAAATAAAATGAAGAAAACAAATTCTAAATCAGCATATGAAGGCGAACTCAATTGATGTATTGCTGTTTTTTTGCTTTGTTTTCAATATACAAAAAATTACCAAAAAATTCTCCAAAAAGTAATTTAAGGCAGTTATGGTCATCATCCGAATTGGACGAATCCTGAAGGTTATGTTTTTTGCGCAATGTTCAGAAAACGTGAAATGAATAGAAGTAGAAAATTAAAATGTTTAGAAACAAATTATTTATTGCACGAATGAGAAATGAATTTTTGAATTTTGTTGCAATTTTTTTATTGACAAAAAAAACTATTTTTAAAACCAATTCTTTTTGTTCCACCTATTGATTCCATGAAAAATTTTTTCGATAACGATAATTTTTACCAATTGTTGTTTTGATTTTAATAATAATTTTCTTAGCTTAATCATCTTAAGAACAAACTTTACAAAGAATTTTAGGAAAAATAACTTAATATTTATGAAACCTTTGTAATTTAACACATACATATATGTTTTGTTGTAGGTTCTTAATTAATTTTATCTATCACTTCCAGATGAGTATTTGTTCTGCTTTCTAGAGTTAATAAAGTGACATAAGTACAGGTTGTCGTTTTAGGTCAGTTGATTTCATTAAGCTTCTATTTTTTTTGGTAAAAACACATCCATAGCATCGGGGACGTGATTCTATATAATGCTTTTCGTTTGTTTCGAAATTTATTTATATTTCCAATCGGTGTTGACAAGACTGTATTAGAAAATTCAGTATGACAGTACATTAATAAGTAATACGACAAGTTTATTCACCTCTTAAGGTATTAAAAATTGCGAGTTCGACATGCGTCAAGCTTTGACAACTGTTTTGGTTTACATTTTTTGAAGTAACCAAAACAATTCTTGGTTCAAGCGTATAAATACCGCAAATACTCCCAGGGTACCATATAATATAATAGCTGAGTACGTTATCCAACAAACGATGTCCCATGTCGCATGCGCACCATGCTAAATTTCATTGACTACAGAAAAACGGTATTTTAATCGAAACTAGCGAGGACATTTTAGAGCTGCCTTTGTATAAAAATTTGCCTGTTGTAGCAATCATTTTTAGTTTAGTATGAAGATAATCCGACCTTAGAATCAATACGGGACATTATTACAACAGAGAGGCTCATGGTGATTTATAAAAGCTGCATATACAATCCGTATTCATATCCATACCCAGCAATCCAAGTGGGGACTCAAACCGCGGATGATCCTATTGATATAGTTACACTAGCATCATCCCACTTATGCTAATTTTCGGTTCTGTGGTGTGGTAGAAAGCAATGGATTTTGCCAATCATCGTAAGATATTGGAAAAGATTCAAGGACTGTGCGACCTAAGTATGAATGGCGTTGCTCTCAAGGCAACCAGCACTCGGGCTGGAATCCATCTTTGAATTCGTGCAATATGTAGCACCTGACCTCCTCCAGATTATACTGAAAAGCAACTTTAAATCGAAAACTCCATCTGTACTTTAGCGATTGCCAAACCCTATTATCTACACAGACGGCTCCAAATCCGAAGAAAACACCGGAGCCGTCGTTTTGGGGAGGGAGCCTTATATGGAAATTACCATTCACCTTGAAAGCCATGTCACGCTTTTTCAGGTGGAAGTGAAGCCCATCCTTGAAGTTGGAAGGTATCTCCTCAACTCAGACACTGAGAACAGGGAGATAGCCATCTACTCGAACAGCCAAGCAGCTGTCAAGGCCTTGTCGAAACCCTTTACAGATTCCAAACTGGTATTGAAGTGTAAAACCATACTGAATTCCCTCTCTCGGAGTAATGGGATACTAGGTGCCAGAGCCAGATCACAGCGATATTAGCGAGAACGAAAAGGCGGATGTTCTTGCTCGTCTTGATGCAGCCTCGGAGGCATCCTCTTACATAATTGGTATTGCACCACAACACCTTGCCTCTGATGTTTTGGCTTGGGGTGACTGCCAACACAGTCGTCTTTAGTTAGATGACCCTTCTTGTAGAACTTCAAAGGAACTGTGAGGTAAGCCTAACCCAAAATTAACGAAAACGCTATTGGGACTAAACAAGCCAACTCTGAGAACTCTAGTGATGATTCTCACTGGGCACTCTTTTTTCAGGGGGTCACATACACAGGATGGGATTTATTGCTGATCCTGAGTGATCTGGAGAAAATTCCAAAACGGTGTCTTGCTTTCTTTGTCACTGCCCGCTCTCTCAGGAAAGCGTTAAAGATTCCTTTGCTCATACCTCCTGGAAGAACTGCATGAAGCCGGTAAGGTAAGGAGGGTTGGTGCTAATATTGAACTTTGAAATACGTGGCTGGTTGGGACCTGTGAGCAATTGTTTATAATTGAGGATGAACAATGGGCCTGTTGTGGCCTACATTCTAGAGACCCGCCCTCCCTTGGGATCTCAAACTCTTTTTGATCCATCCATTTATATGTCCCAGCGCATGAAAAAAATTCTAGTTATATTCATTCCTCAGGCAGACAAAAGTGTATACATATATGACCACCTATAAGCCTCTACAGTTTAGCAAAAAGTTGTGCTCTGGAGCTAAATGTTTTAAAAATCAACCGAATACTCTTTGTATGGAGAATTATTATTCTGGTTTTTAATCCCACAAAGCTGAGCAATATTACCCTTAAATTAAGAATTGAAACTAAATATCTAGGTGCAAATTAAACTACAGGAGCGCGTCTAAGGGCGGTTTCGGTAAAAGATTGCACATAGACCAGACTCTCTTATGGCACATTTGATGTAAATATATGTACCGCTATTGTTAGATCTATTCTCATTTATCGGATCTCGGTATAGTGGGGGTGCTCTGAATGATTGACCGGTTTGAAAATTCTTCTTTCGCCAAGCAGAAAAAATATTAAGCAAAGTGTTGAGGGCCTAGAAAGGTTCATTAACTTTTGTGGATAGCTTTAGACTAGTGCATGCCCAAATAAAGAGCAAAACATCTAAAGTTAGGGTTCCGACGGCATCACAACGTACCAGTGGAAAATCTGAATGCAACTGGCCATAAAAATAAATACATGGCTGCCACTCAAACTTAAGATAACCTCAACATGTGAGTCCGAATTGAAGCCGGATTGATTCCCATTAATGCAATGATCATGGTATGACAACAGAATTCTTACTTTAAAACCATAGGTGGTTCCCAGACAAATACAGCATTTTCGAAGAAACAAATGACTAGATATGTAGGACTTAATGGGACTTGAAAAGAGAATAATGAAAAAAGCAGATGTTGGCAAGGCAAAAATGATCCAATTGAAATGCATATAAGAAACATCTGCAATCAGATTGTATACTTTTAATTTATTTTGGAAGAGGAGCAACTGTTTGATTTTCATCTGTTAATTTAAAAATTTGAAAATTTGATGTAATTCATTCGTAAATAGCTTGAAAGGAAAAAAATTAGTTAATAAAATCTTATTTCCCTTCTTATTTCATTACAGTGCACTCTGGATTTTTCCCTTTTTGATATTTTTCTTGTAATGGAAAAAGTTTTCCGCTAGACTTTTAAAAGCATGAGCTCTAGAATTACTCTACACAGAACCAAGAACACACTTAAGAGTACTTGTACAAATAATTATTTAAGCAATGAGCACTTTTGCCGGAAGAATGTTTAACTGAAAGAAAACTTCTGCGTTGAGTTTCGTACAGGAAGCAGAGTGTTCACTGTTCATAATATTTGCATACATAAATTTCATTAAACCAATATGAAAAACATGTTGGAAAGGTTACTTGCATATAAAAAAGAAAAATTCACCTGATAGAAATACGCTGCAATCTTCATCTATGAATTTACGCCTTTAGGCATATGAAATCCATAAGGCATAATTAGGAAAAAAAACCGAAGAAAAGTGAATCTATTTTTTGGTATTTAAATATGTTAAATAATTTCCAAAAGAAAACAGAAAAAATGTTTGAAACTATTCAACATGTTCTATTTTTCCACCCACCTAAGTTATATGAAGCGATAAATCTACCAATGACATTCTCTCTGAAGTCGTATTTCATTCATCCGATAACAAAAATATGTTGTCTAGAATTATTCCTTGTTTGCCACCCTTTCAGTCCCTTGTGGGAAATTAGGATAAATGAAGGAATTCATCTGTTTGTCGACACTGTTGTAATTGGAATAATTTAAATAATTTTATGTGGGGTTTGAGCCACTGAGTGAAATATCACTCAGATTAAAATACCCCAACAGATTTACGAGCTGTACTTAATGGTATTTGAATCTCCGGCCTATAGAACATATACATATATAGAAACTAAATAAAGATGGGAAACAAGAACCCCAAAATACTTCATTTTTAAAATAGAAAAGAGACCCGAATGTTGGAATAGTGTGCGAAAAATTATACTAGATATGAAGGGTATAGGATGGAAAAAAGAGTCACACCATTCAATTGCCTATCAATTTAATATCCAATAAGGGCAAAAAAATATCGAAAGGATTTTCGTAGATAAATAAGATGCCTTTTATGAATTTCTGAACAAAGCAATTGCTTTTGATAATACCTCATATACGATACCAATGATAACCCATTGTGGGAGGATTGCAGCCTCTAACAGTTAAACGGTTTATATCTAGATTCTAGAATACTGCAGGATAACTGTTTAAGATGAAACAAGTGTGGGCAGATTATTCTAAGAGGCTACAGACAAGGGGCAAATAAGCCAAAAATAGTGTCTGAATTTATATAAAATCTTCTTGGGATAGTAAAAGATTGATGTACCCCAATCCTTGAAATTTTCAACTCAAATAAACCCAGCAATTGATTGTGGCATAAAGGATCTCTTCGACAGTCAGACTGCAATTATGATTATTGAATCTCATACGGCGAAGTTAAAGCTCGTTTGGGAGTATCAATGCGTTCTTAAAAAACTATAGTTGATCATTGAATTGAGCGTGTGATTTGCAAACCGGGACATCAAGGATTCTTGACAATAAAAAAAGCAGATAAGGTGGCTAGGCTATTTCTTTAGTTTGCTTGATTTGTGGGTTGCTTATGTGTACATGTACGGTTAAGTATATCATATTCAAACGTGCATGTGAAGGATACAGCGTGCACTGGAGGAGAATCACAAGATAAATTTGTCAAAGTTTCATAGGAAACTCGTCGATGGAAAAAATGAGGACCTCTCGACGTACCGGCTACTCTCAAGGAAGCAGATTATTGATGCCACCTGCAGACTTATCTGGAAAATGATAAGACTACTTTACATGTTTTATGCGAATGGCCAGCGTTAGTCAGGTATAGAAGGACAATATACCGTAAACCGTTACTGATCAGCTAATCAGCTAGCGGACATCCCGCTTTGAGATCTTCTAAACCTGTTTAAGAAGACTGACTTCTTTTAATAAGGAGATTGTATGACTAGTACAATAGCTTTTGAAAAAATTAACATCGTATTCATATCAGAGATTAATTAGTAGGTACCCCTTTCTATTATATTTATGTACTATTGGAGCAGGATGTGAAGCCTAGTAGCCTTGCCAATTTGAATATAAAGTGTTGAATCTACAATCATCCTTGGATGCTTAACATGATTTTCTGAAAGGCAGTGTCAGGAATATACAGGTTCATTTTCCTGATAAAGGATATCAGTACAGTTTTTATATCCTAGATGAACTCATATGGTATTCATACTGTTTGTCATTCCATTTCTAACGCACAGAAATCATGCTGGTAGAGCAGAATGGGTTGGACACCCATGTATAAGATTAAAAGTTAATTTGCTTTTTGCATGTTTGTCTGTCCGTTCGTCCGTATTTCCGTCTGTCTGTCCGTCTGTCTGTTGTCACGATAAATTGAGAGCGCTTGAACTTAGAGAGCTGAAGGTTTGCAAGCGAGCTTTATAAAAAAAAAGAAATTAAAGTTCGAAAATGGGACATATCGGGTAACTCCTTCGTGGGGTTGCCATACAAAAATTTCGTTTTTCATTATATATTTGGACACTGCCTGGGAACAAATGGTAAATATAATTTCAAAAATAGGCTAAATTGGGCAATTCCTCTTGGTGTTGCCATATATAAATTTAGGTTTTTCTATTGTACTGGAAATTTCTTCAGCATACGAAATCCTATTAAATTGGTCATAATAATATTTAATGTCCGACGAATTGTTTTAGAAATATATACGGAAACCACTTCAACAATCAAACTTGCACAGAGAGATGACCATGACAACATGAAATTACATTCATCTACTAGTATCATAAGAATTGGTCTTAGATCAACTCTAGCTTATTTACTTGTTTAATAAAGCGCTGCAGAAGCATGTCAAAATCCACTTTAAATATATAATAAGGAAAGTGATGCCCTCAATAGTGTTAAGTAGGATGGAAGTTAGAGCTTCACCATACTGTTGAAGGTGGAGAGTAATTTGATACTAGTGGTGTTCTTTACTCGGTCTGATTTCAGTGTCCCCGGAAAGTGTATTTATATTAAGACTTCTTATACTGCTTTCATGCTCTGAGGATCCCAACTGACTATCGAGTATTTTTGATATTTGAATAGCAGGATCTCCAGATGGCCCCCTTTCTTTAGACTTCTATTGTTTTCTGGAATGGGTCATTTATAAGTTACCTGGCCACCATTTTAGTGTTAAGATGGTTGTCTACATTTTAGTTAATCTCATTCTAAACTATATGACTCCGATTGGGTAAAAGATATGTTTTGAAAGCAAGTACCACCACCTCTGCTATTGTTTCTACAATAGTTTGAATTACATAGTCAATATTTAGTAGAACGATCACTGAACTCATCAAACACAAAAGGCTTTCCAGTAATTTTTGTAGCATGAACTTTTCATTTAGCTTTAATTGAGTTTCTTTGTAATAAATAATCAACACAGATGACAAAATCAGAGAAAACAGAAAAAAATTACACAAAACTTGGCTTTAGATGCCCAAAATTTTCGTTCCAGCGGCAGAGAAAGAAAGGGTGTCAAATGTAAAGTTCTATTTTATGCATAGACTAACTAATAAAAATTAATAAATCTATCCTGTACGTTGCAAACATAGCATTCATTCATAAGTACTGACTGATTATATAAGGATTTATTGTTTATTTACAATACAAAACGATACAAAAATGTTTTATTGAAAGACCCTGGCCAATGTCACGTACTTAAACGATGGGAACATAGATCGTAGATTATTTTTATTTTTTACATTATTTTTTTCGAATAATTCCTATACTTAAAAACCTATTCCTATCCCAACAGCTATTACCAATTTAGATTTTTAATTTCAGAATTCTCCATGAATTTCTTGAAATAGTTGACTCAAGAGATGGGTAAAAATGGAACAACCTGTTACTTTCGAACAGGTACAGCCCTGTCCCAATCTGAAACTGCTCCAACTTTTTCATAAAAGCTGTGACAGTACCAATACCAAATAGTCTCATATTGCTCCTTCAGAGTAGCTGTTACAGTACCAATATCAAGTCTCATATTTACTAATTATGTAGTTTATAAATTCCAAATAAATCTTTGACTGATAGAGCCTATACATTCACACAGTCACAATACAAGGGCTTTTAACTTTATGCAACAGGAAGTTAAGAGTACGATATCATAAGGTAGGATGGCTTGCCTAGTGACTGAAATGTATCGTAGGAAGCCAAAACAGAACTATCATGCAACACTGACAACATATGACGCAGTGGATCCAATACAGTTGACTTAGGCTGAATTACACAGAGGGAAATGGAAGCATTCCGGATGCATTCCTAAAACATTCTGGGAAAGGTATGAAAGCAATATGCTCCGATACCCAGTCCATTTCTTTTAATGAATTGATGTCCTACGACAGGAAGGTATATAAGGTGGTTATATACCTTACATCTGCATGACCTGTAAGGTGAATGCAAGCCTTCCTTATTAACTCTTTGGAAGGTTAAAAGAGGCATTCCTTATTAATTCTTTTGAAGATGTAAAGAAGCATTACTTTTAAATCCTTTGAAAGGTGAAAAGAAGGATCACTTTTAAATTCAGTGGAAGTATTTATTCTGCCATTTATGAAAAGTGTACGGAACCACCAAGCATGAGTTTTCCAGAAGGTTGGGAAAACCCATTCAATTTATACTGTCAGGAAGGTGGAGGGAAATACTCTTCATGCTTTCACTCAGAGGTAAAGGGAAGAACTTTCCCTGCTTTCTCAGAAAGGTGTGGAAAATAAACGGGTCTTCACTTATTCGTATCTGGTACTTAAATGAAAATAATCCACTTCTACTAAAATAATGCATAAATCAGAATGTATTCCATCTGCACGCACTTACCTTCCTTCATTGTTCTTAGAAAAATAATGAAACTACATGACTCATTCTTGACCTGGACGCACTCCCTAGAACTAGCCTATGCCGCACAAATTTCTATCTCTTTTCGATAACACGAATGCATATATCTACTCATTACCTCTGCCTTCTCTAAGTTTTCCTGGAAGGTACATAGGTTGCTCAAAAATACGACGCATCAATACATTACGCCTGCCTTCTTAAACTAGGTAAACGTAAGGTATGTTCGTTCTTGTACTCATTTCTAATGCATTCCAGGTAATGTTAATAGTAAACCTTATCTAAAGCGGCCCACACACTTGTAATTGACATATTGGCAAAAAGTTGAATTCCGGCACCCATCAACAGCTTAACTTCACTCTCAACCGGAGATTGAGGGTCCAACATACCCACACACATATCAATTTATCGCCTCAACTTCAAGTTGAGATAAAGTTGAGCAATTAATTGATAAGTGTATGGAGTACTTAAGTCAGCCATTCCCATTTTTCCAGCTGGGTAAATTCTACTTATGTAGGTATCATACTTTTTAATTGCAATTGACCCAGTCGTGTATCAGTGTGGAAGCAGGTATCGAAATTCCTTTTTAATGAATTTAATTAATCTTGAAATTTTAGAAAAATTTATGGAAGAAAATGTGTTTTATTTATAGGTATGTTTCTATAATTAATATTTTATTTTTTTCTGTAGGTATCCGTCGTAAAAAAACTAAGAGCTGAATTTTCGGTTCAGTTTCCTTATTGCAATTTTAATATTTCTTCAATAAATTAAAATGTATAATATTATTTTTTTTGGATAAATAAAATTTCACCGAAGAATAAAATCATAATGTACAGAGTTGTTGTAATTTTTTTAACACATCTTTTGTGGACCCTAATCTAAAAACAATCTTCTTTTATTATTTGTACCCAAAATTGGGACTTGTAACTGATACTTTGGAACAGGTACTTTTGATACTTGGAACAGGTTGGAACTGTTCCATTAAAAAGTCCCAATTACCCATCCCTAGCCTTGACTTTTATCACTACCCATAGGTAAGTTTATACCAACATTCAGCCAGACATTTCGGGAACAGGAGAAATAAACTTTGGATTATAATTAAACTCTACAAAACTATAATCATAATGATATTTAAAAAGTCATTGAATTAATATAAATTTACTACTATTAAAAGAATAAAATATTGAATGCTTTAATCCTAAAGCTCTCTGTTGATTTGTTTCGAACATTAAATGAGAAAGCCAACAATTCAGCGCTCTAATTACGCATGTTTACTTTAAAAAATTCTTTATCATTCTGTGTTAAAGCGGTTTTTATACAAACGTCTATTCATTTGATTATTAAATTGTAAGAGTGATAAAAAACTGAAAATATGAATTAAAAATGAAGTAACAAATTTTTCATGGAACGTTATATATTCAAAATATCTACACATATATTATCTAAATAAATTGCAATATAGTGGTATATTTTTTAAAATCTTTGTATAGGAAAAGTCGATGTACAACATTGTATTTTTACTTAAAGCTATTTTCTTTTTAAAGAAAAAAAAAAATAACGAAAACAACAAAAACACACATAAACTAAAAAAAAAAAAATATTGTGTAATAAGGTTTTTCTTTGCTTTAAGTGTTTTACTGTGCACTTAAATATTTTATTATATTTGGATAAATTGAAATACATAATATTCTGAATATTCACACAAGTAGATTTATGAAAATTGTTTCGAAACAATCACAAAAACATAAAAAAAAACTCAATTTATCTACTTGGGGAACGAATACGATTACGAAAAAAGCATGAAAACATAAAATAAAAAATTATTCACTTTATAATTATTCTTATTCTTATTATTTTTTTTTTTAACTATAATTTACTGAAAAACAAAACGAATTTGATTGTAAGTCAAACCATCACCAGAAGCAAGTAATATTGTTGTATAACCATAAATGAGTTGGCTTTTTATACATAAAAATGGTTTTAATTTATTTTAATTTTAAATGGGAATTATGTATATTACTGCTTGCTAAAAAGCTTTTGCATTTGGCAAGCTTATCGTTTTACGTTGAATATCTAATTTTAATATAAATTGTAAGGAAGAGAAGATGAAAATATATAAAAAAGATGTGAGCATTCATCTTTTAATGAATGAAAGTGAAATTTTCTTGCTGTGGATAAGTAGTTTATGGTGTTTATGGCGTAAAAAAGGTGAAATCTAAGTATGACCATTGCTTTTGTGCTATTCGATGATTTTTAAGATTGGATGCATTTGGAAGTGCTGAGGATATTTCATATTCATATTCCAGAATGTACCTTATTTGGACAATAGATAGGTAAATATTTCTATGGACAAATAGATTGTGCCAAACTCATATAGCGTAATTAAACATTTTACGAAATAAGTAGTAAAGTAATAAGATCGGTATTGATCGGGTAAGGGATCAGGTAAATTATACCTATTTATACCTAAATGTTGAATAGGAAAACTCTGTTTTCATAACATTTAGTTAAGGTCATGTAATTTTCTATTAGCATTGCCCAATGATCTAAACATAGGTAAACCGGGTGTGATAAAAATTTCATAATAAGATTACATAATGCGAAGCGTAAAATTTATTATGGAGAGTACTTGTAAATTTAAAAAGTCATGGCGGGCAGTATAGCAATATACCGACAAAATCTTAGTTTTTAACAATATTTTTTTTTTATATTATTAAGTCAAGCTCAGGGGATAGCCTATGAAGCAAAGCATAGCATGGCAAGAAGGAGATAGGGAAAGTATTACGGAATATGAGGAAAGTGGCGAAGGTGTTGATGTATGTCACTTTGGAACCTTCGCTGATTGTAAGCCCGAGGAAAAACAGAAAATGGTACACTGTTCCACATTCGAACAGTTCGGGATAAGAAAGCATCACGGAATTTCACTGTACGGCCGAAAGTATTTTGAAGGATGAGAGGATGTGCGCAGCTAGTAGAGCGGGAATTGCGTGCAGGAATTAATCTACAAGGGATCAGGCTAGATATTTAGTCGTAATATTGACCATGAACCAAATTATGAGAAAAAAAAATTACCATAGCATCACTTGTGACCTTTCGCTTAGCGAACGATTAATCTAACGAGGCGGATTAGTTTTTTTATATATGTAATTTAAAATCGTAAGAAGTGTTCATTGAAAGATCAAAGAGCTGTATTACGGTAAAATTATGGAAAATGGTTTTCAGCGGTGCGGGGAACCTAAGTATATTATGGTCAACGACATCATAAAAATTCAGCAGAAAATCTTTGACGAGTTCAAAGGATCTTACCATGAATAGAGTAATGATATATTACTACCGAAATTCAACTATAAAACAAAAGCAGGACTCCTCAAGCCATGGGCTCACCGATTGGGGGACAAATGTGATCCCCCTGGGTGCGCTACTGCCTCGTGGTCGTGCTACCGCAATTAAACAGATTTCAAATTCGGTACTGTGGGCTTCTAATAAAACTCTATTGGCTGATGAGGCTTTTGCACACGATTGGACTTTCCATAGACAACTCGTGCAGACCACGTTATTTGTAATTGGCATAGGACTTTTATTTTTCGGGCGTTAGTTTCGTACACCACCGGAAATAATTGCCTATATTGGATTTTACTAATATACATATCTCAAATAAACGAGGAAAATCACAATAGGACCATGGAAGCTACAGCAATTGAAAACATAGTATCATCTGAGGTTGATATTGCTTCTTTTGCATATGAAATGCTCTTGCGAGTAACCTACTAGCATCATTTAAACAAATGTATGGTTCAAGAGTAAAACCAACAACACTTTTACGAAAATCTTATCAATTAAATAAAAGAAAATTGATAACTAATTTCTACAAAGCCTGCAGTTGGCACAGATAGCAATAAAAAAGGCGTTTCGTATCAGCAGGAACCAATACTCATCAGTACGGCTAATTCCTGCCTGTCGTCGACGCTAGAAGAAAAATGTCAAGCTGACCCCATATATAAGCTCAGTTTAAATTCTCAGTGTGAATTATATGAGGCGAAATACTAAGTATTTATTTTAGCGCTTAGCCATTTAAATTCGCACACTGAGCAAGAAAGACTGCCTAAAATTGCTTATACGTGCCTAAGCTTGCTGGAAGAAGGAATGACATATATCGATTAGGAGAGATAGATCAATTACCAGATTTAAGGAATTTGAAATTAATGATAAATTTTGGGAGTTTAATTTATTTGCTGATTTCTTCAATCACTATCTCCGAAGTCATCTTTATTACACAAATCGTATACAGTTTATTACGAGCAGAAGCGTAATATCTTTGGTTGGTAGCAAAATTTCTAGAGTGCCGCTAAGTAGCTTCAGTGGAATAAGAGAACTTTAAGTATTACCTTTTATTGCTTAATTCTCTACTATAAATGTAAGAAAGTTAGTTAAAAAACCTACCTATGTACAATAAATAATTTTAAATACGGACGTACAAGTTTGAGTAAGCACACACACTGATTAGTGACCTCCTTTAAACAATTATTTATGTGTAGGTGGTACAAGAACAGCAAGTACAGCACTTAACTTTGCGTTCCGTTCTATATAAACCGGCGAGTCCGGCTGGAGCACATGATATGATAAGCTTTGGAAAACTCAACAAAATTACATGTATTTAGCACGTTTGCAGGTTGAAAAGTTATCCCATAAATTAAGTCTAGAGGGAAGTGTCAGTTATTAACTTTTAAATTTCTACATGAACACTCTCGCTCGCCTACCTATAAATTGAATTTTTTCCCCTTACTGGCATCTGGACAGATAGTTATGTTTTAATAATTCATCTGTAGTAGAGATGTCTCGCTCCGAAGAATTTTCGGAACCGGATCCGGATCCGGATCATATAACTTGGACCTGATTCCGCGGACCAGCTCCATTGTTCCAAAGTAAGATGTTGTGAGTTCGACTGTTTTTTCATTATGGAATTAAGAACTAACAACATAGCTTCCAAATATCAGTAAGTACTTGGACAAGCTTTTCACAAAAACTTTCATGTGGCACTGAATTCCTGGTATACAAAGCGTCGTTTTTATCAATTGATCAGAAATTAAACGTAAAATCAAACACCGCGAACCAAAAAAAAAAACACAAAATCAATTAGCGGGATTTTCCGACTTGGTTTTACAAAATTGATAAAAGGGATGATAGAGGGATGCTCACTTTTGCGTTCCATTATGCACATAAGCTAAATTAAGTAAGACCGGACCAATATTTGAATTGGAATTAAATTTACTAGTGTAAAAACACATTGCTGCCTGCAGGTACAAACAGCTAGCAGAATTCAATAAGGAGCAGTCAATTTATTCGAGGAGTGCAAATCTATCGATATTTCTACATATGTACATCACTTGTTACTGGTTTTCTTGCATTCATCTAATTTTCCTTTGGATTTTGCGTCTTTCGTTACTACCTTTTGAGTCAGGAGAGGTAATTTCGGCTTCACTCATACACAAATTTTATGTGATATCTGCATTCCTATGCTTCTTATTGTGCTCTAAGGGATGTATAAGTAAAGTTAAACAAATTCCTACAAAATATTAAAATATGCAATCAGAAAAGGCGAAATGTAATGTACTCAGATCAGTAAATATTTTGCATAAATTGGTTTCAACATAGGAACGAGTGATATGCAGTTGTATGGACTCGTTCGTTCTGGATCGATACATCTCTAATCTGTATTTATAGCCAGTGGTTAAGACGATGATTGTTGAATTGTTACAAAACCGTCTTATTACTTTAATTTAATTTGTCATATAACCTATGTTTAAAACTGAAGCGATACAATTCTCTAGCCAGGACAATTACGCAAAATTTAGGTATAATGTGTCTTGGATATAAATTTGTTTTACTGGTTTAAAAATGTGGGTTAATTCTAGAGAATTAATTTATTTGAGAAGGTTTTTTCTTTTGAGTCGGGCTATCCGTTGTTGAACGTCCGGTAGTGGCAAAGGATATATATATTTGCGTCAGTCGTGAATTAGATTTATGCAATTAGTTAGATCACTCACTCTCACCAAATATTATAACGACGGCAAGTAAGAAATAGTCATACATAGAATAATATAAAAAAAAATGATGTTACAATAATGAAATTTCTGAAAATTATTTATGAAACTTTAATATATACTTAATTATTCGTGTGCGAGATAAAACATCCGTGGTTTCGATAAAACATACATAAATATCCAAAACAATTTAAGATTAGTGATAGTTCTTTGTAGAGAAGAAAAACAGCAAAATAAGTTGACAGTGCAGTTGAAATGATAACAAATAAGAAAAGTTTATTAAAGACTTAGTCTATATGTATAAATTGTGAAATATATTAAAGTTGTGCTAAATAAGTAAGTGATTATACATAATAAACATTACTAAAACTAATTAAAGACCTAAATCTACTCATTCGACAAGATTTTGCTTGTTTAATCGTAAGCGCGTAATGCCCTAATTGAGCTCGTATTTATGAGCTGGATTCGCCTGCAGCGGATAGTAATTTACGATTTCGGTTTGATCGAATCTCGCTCAAGAGCCCTCTTTAATCGTTTTTATAATTTTTTTGTATTTTATATGTAATTCGATTCCATAGACCAGCAATTGATATGCAATAAAAAATGTAAATACATTCTAACGTACACATAAAAGAAGGTTAGTACAAGAAGCATCCATTTAAATTGTTTCCCTAAATTTTACTTCATACTGAAAATTTATACAGATTCGATTGATTGTTTGCGGAGGGAGACTTGTCGATGGTATTATAAGGATCTCATATATAAGTCTGGGCGCGCACACGACCGACAATTTTAACTTATATAGTGGGGTTGGAGGAGGTACGCATGGGGATGGCACTCTCCCAGGATTAAGTTTTTATTTTTCAATTACTTTTCGTGCGCCTTGTTTATTTTTTTTGCATTTATTAAAATTCTGAATGTTTTCTGTACGGAGATAAATTGAGATGAAATAAACATCTAAGCAATTTATTTTCTTGGGATTTCCTTGAAATATTACCAAAGAGTTAGACTTTGATAATGCATCTATCCTGAATTTCCTATTGCGGTATGCATTCAAACATTAAAATGACTCTTGGTCGTGCAGCCGTTTAGTTTACGGTATAATTGTAGGCCAAAAGATTGACAGACTGTCGGTTGTGTACAGTGTTTTTCCAAAAAGGTTGTGATCCATAGACATGTACGAAGCCTTGTAGAATGGTTTGAACAAATTTTATAGCAGGGTGGGACTTAAGTTAATCAAAGCCAATATGCTGCTTTGATTACAGGTAGTTATGTCCTTGATCAATCCTGACAAAGTAGAGCCGTTTTTGAATCCCATTAAAGCTAACGGTGAAAAATAGAATCTGTACGATAATCGGATATATATCTGGGATGTAGAGGCAACACCTGATGAAGGTTATGGTGACCATATGGTTGAATAGCGAAGGTGTCAATCATTATTCGTGAACCATTACTGCAGAAAACTAAAAAATATGCATGGAAAACTGCATCGTTTACCTACAGACTATTAGTCAATAGGCGTGGGCCAATACTTATGTACGATAATTCAAGTTAAATGTTTCGCCATGGATAAATATAATAAATAATGGGGGGATTATCGGGCTTGGGTCATTGAGACCAGCGATTTTGCAAAAACAGGAATTTTTGCGATACCATACCATAACATTGGAAACATATGTATAATAGATGTAGCGGCGATTGGGTTCGCGGAATCAAAGCTTTTTCAAAGTTTTTATTTTGCCGTTATATACAACCGATACGATGCTAATCCACAGAATTGCATTGGCTAGTACTAAAAAATTCACAATTTGCCACAAGTAAGGCTCTTGGTATATGCCAGGAGAATGTTGAAGTGTACGGCACTAACCTTTACTCAAGTAACTTGTCTGGTTTGAATGGGAATTAAAGTTCATATCAGATCTGTTGGAAAAAATTGTAAAAACTAATCGATACCTAGCTATGTGTAGAGGATTTCTGCCCTGAATTTTGGTTTAACTGAGTTTTGTGTACCACCAAACGATAACATATGAGGAAGTTTCTAGTTTTGATTTAAAATTGGGATTAAGGGTATTTTACAGCTTGGGAATGAGTTTAATTTCCGCCAATTAAGCATTATTGCTAAATATTATTTTCCAAAACTTTTCGAATAAAAAACTTGGAATCATATAATCTGCAGAGCATTAAAATTATAAAAACGATCATATTTAAGCTATTAAATCTGATGTTGAAAATTCTAATAAAAACTATTAAATAACTGCTAAAAAGCTAAGATTCAAAAATGGGTTTCTCTACGGGCTACGGGGGGTATTATTAGCTGGAATTTGATCAAACAATACTACGATGCACGTTATTAAAAAGTAAAACTAGTTCAAGTCGAAAATTTTACTTTAATTAAACTACTTCTTCACAAATAAAACAAGTTTTAGAAAGAAAAGAAAAAAGATAATACGTAATGGCAAGTGGCCGAAATCATAACAAGTAGCAGAAATCAAAAGTTAGAAAATGGGTGAAAACTTTAAACAAAAACTTTAATTTAGATGAAGAGGTAAAACAAATCAGAAAAATAATGAGTTATAGGCAAATTTAAGTACAGTTATTTAATTGAAGGTTTTTATATAGGTTAGATCATTTATTTAGTTTTGATCTGTACACCCACATGACTGCCCTAGGAATTAAAAGCGCTTAATATGGTCTTCTTAATCAACTGAAGTCCGACTTGAAATTACCTCAAAAATTATCACCTTATAGGAAGCAATGTGTGTTGTTACATTTAAAGTATGATGAAGAAGCGCGAAGTTGATACTTACTGAGTCTCCGCATTAGATTTCCAGCAAATGATGATTGCTGTTCTTGTCTAGCTGACTTGGCCCTTAGATCACGCATTTGATACTTAATATTTGGGACGGAAAGCAATCTCTGATCTCGTTTATCTTTCTTCTTGAAACGAGGTGGAGGTTGAGGTTGTTGGTCGTTATTGTTGTCAAACAATGGAAGATCTGAGGGCCTGGATAAACGTCCCCCTTCAACAGTTGAAGCTAGTGATTTTGCTATTGGAGGCTCTTCATTAAAGTCAACTCGCTTATTGATTACCGCCTGTGGCTGAGACATGGTTCGTTCCTTTTTACATCGTGACCTAATATGCTCCTGTAGGACACCTTTTGGGACACTTTGTGCTATATTTTGAGTTGAATTAGACTGAGATGGCGATAAACTTGTGGGCTCCGATAAATCTGAGTTACTTTCAGTAGTTTGTTCTGTAGACGTTTCTATAGTTCTTTCAAGAGCGATTTCTTTATTATCAATCTCCTCCAGACTAGTAACGATATCTTTCTCGAGTTGTTCTAAGTAATCAGATTTATCTTGTTCTGTATCTGTTGGGGATGATACTGAATTGGTATCTGGAGAAATTTCTACCGGTGATAACGGAGTACCCTCTGTAGGAGCACAGTAAAATATTGAGCCACGTTTTATACCGCTTTCATTTTTAGGAATTTTCACTTTTGATAACTGTTGTTTTAGATTAAATGTTTTCCATGAAGAGGATTTTCTTCTAGCTTGCCCAATTGTTTCAAATTTAAAGCTTTCATCAAAATTTATGTCTTCAGTAGGAGTACTAGTGCCAGGATTTTCTAAAGCTTCACTTGCCGGTGATATTGGTCGAGATGGAGTTGATGAGAGTGCAACAGTTGTAGGTGCAGCTGTAGTTGTTGTTGCTGAAATACTTGTGATTGTCTCTGATGGTAATGATGACGGCATTGTTGCCACTTTTTGTGGACTACCCGAAAGGTCAGTTAACTAAAGTGATTTTTATAATGATATTCAGTAATTTTGTTTCTTTTTTGTTGTTGTTTTAATTTTTTATATAAGAAAACTTGCATTTATTCCAATTAACAAAATATGTCAATATGAGCTTTAGCGCAATGATTTGAAAATAAAAATATTGCAAGATGGGAATGGTTTAGTGTGGACTAGAAAATGAATTATTTATTTTTCAGAAGGCCAAACAAGGAAAGATTTGACAAATAATGCTCTACTAAGAAATGTAAAGACTATGAACGTAATTTCGTTTTCTAATCGCCAAAAATGCTGGTGTCATTGTTCTCTCTTCATTATTATTCATGATTTTATGATTCAAAAAGAATTGTATTGGTTGAGTGTAAAATTAGCTTTATGTACAGTGTATTTTTAACAAAACTTATAAAATCTGGTACTATGAGTTTAATGACAGAGAATATTAGGACGTATTGAGGCAGAGAGCTCTATGATGATAATGAAGTAAGAATTAATCATGAACTGAATCATATAAATTAAGATATTTTGAGTTTGTTTCCAAAATGAAAATATGTATGCGAAATTCCAATGAAATGGTGGAGTTTTGAAGAAATTTCCGCTCTTTTAACATAAAGCTGGTAAAGTCAGGTGGTAGACCGATGTAGACTTTTGGTAGTTGAATTCTATCAATTCACCTAAAAACAGGTCAGGTAATAATTTCTTTATTGGAGCTTTCACCTGTTGTCTATCGTATAAATATTTTCAAATCATTGCTTAAAGCTTCTTGTAATCTTAATTTTTAACAATGTTTCGTCAAACTTTTTGAAATGATTTACTTAAATAATAAGAAATGTTAAA
This sequence comes from Dioctria linearis, assembly GCA_963930735.1. NCBI lineage: Eukaryota > Metazoa > Arthropoda > Insecta > Diptera > Asilidae > Dioctria > Dioctria linearis. The sequence goes on along the minus strand of OZ005742.1, from coordinate 50,359,684 downwards.
GATGTAAATTTTTATGTTTTTTGATTAACTTTAGTGAATTATAAATTTGGTAATTTCAATTTGCCAACATAATTTTAATGAGTCTTAAAAATTTTAATAATTTTCACTTAATTTTTTTTTTGGATATAGACTTCTATTATTCATATTTAATTTAAAGTGTATATTAAGACGTTTCCTTCTGGTATGCTCTGACTTGTGTCACTTTTTTAATATTTTTGATAATACTTACAAATAAAAAGAAACTAATTTGGGGTTAAACTAAATTCCATAAAGAAGGCAAAATAATTTCGGGGCGTGGAAAAAAAAACGGAATATCTAAAAATTATTGAAAAATCTCGGAATCATTCCAATTTACATTCGCTACGAATAAAAACCTTATTAGTTGTATATATTAATTAAAAATAAAGCAAAATACATTTTGTTTTCTTAAAATTTGTATATAAATAGTTTTATATATATAGTATATGTATATGTTGTAGCATTTATATATATCCACTTACCTGATCTATACTAGGAGAACGAGCCTGCTCGTCCTTATTTTGATTATTATCATTACGTTTCGGACTTTTCGGTGTCCGAGAGTATGGATCCTGTGCTCCGTATAAGTCAGGACTAGCCACATTAAGAAGACAAACTTTTTGAGCTATATCAATTATAGCCAACCCGTATTCATTTCCATATGCCATTCTGTTAAATTGAAATAAATGTTTATAGAAGCATTTTTATATAATAGAAATTACATACAATCCATAACTAGAATTAATGCTTAGTGAAGTTATTTGTCCAGGATGTGAACCGGTTGTCCATGGTGTTAAGCATACTAATTGCGCTTGGAAGCCTGCTGGTTTTCTTTGTGGTCCTGGTCGCACTCTTAACATTCCATCATTCTAATAGAGAATACAAAAACAAAAAAAAACTTAATCATTCCATACTTGTTTTGACTACTTCTTACCCTTCGATCACTATCACCAGAATCAGTCTGTTTTGGTAATGATCTTGGAACAAATTCGCATTCCGGACTGACTTCACCTTCTTCGAAATTCTCATACGATATTGGTATTTCTAGTACCAACACTTCTGTGGTACTTTCTAATTTTCTAAATTTAAACAGTATCACATGTCCACTTGCACCAGCTACGCACAACCTTCTTGATTCAGCACACAATGAAATAATTTGAATTGCTAAAGGATCATCTTCTGAGCTGTCGACCGATCGCGTTCGAGGTCGTTCGAAAATTTTCCCTGTTTTTAATTTATATAAAATCTAAAAGAAAAATAATACAGTAACTTATAGACTTGTTCAGTAGGAATTTTGTAGAATTATTTTATTACTTGAAGTGTGCCAGCACTGGCATCCCAAAATTTTACTGAACCATCTTGGTGGCCAGTAATAACAATTTCCGAATAACTACATGAAGCTGGAGACCATTCGCCGCCTGATACAGGCCATTCACGATCTGAGAAGCCCGTTCTTCTAGCAGATGGATTTCGACCGACCTAAATTTAAAGAAAATTAAAGACTCTTTTGTTCATTACAGTAGGAAACAACGCGCGTGCGTCCCAACACTATCAACTTTTGAGGTACCAGATTACACCAATTCATTTAAGTTTCTTTATATGTGGTATTTTTTCTAGCGAGTGTAAAAATATGAAGCGTAGATGGATCAAAGCAATTTAACAAACCATCAATAAAAAAGTTTTTCGGTATAAGTATAATCAAATTCTTTATATAAAAATTAAAGTCCAACTAGCTCCATACTAATAGTTCAATTTCAATGATTTTCAATTAAAGGGTATTGTGGAGAGTTAAACTGAGTCCTTAGTTTGGTCTAGTCTGAATAATAAGTTTCCTTACACAGTGGTAAGGAGGGACAGTGAAAAAGTTATTGCAATACATTTATTTGGACGATCACGAGCAGCAGGCAAAACATCAGTGAGTGCAGTACAACAGCAATGATGGTGAACAGCGATGATGGGTAGAGCAAACTAAACAGGTAATATTAGGTAACAGGTAACCTAGTACATCATTTTACTTAAATTCTATTCTGAATATTTTCAATAACGGGTACACCTATTTAACATTAACCCACTAATGTATATGACTGCATCAATCCGGACATCGCATTTTAGGTGTCGTGCACGTGAATTTTGGTGCTGCCAAATCATCGTTACTAACACGACGTTTGGGGAGACCTATTTAATAGTGTATAGTAAAGAGGCGCATATATACGGTCATGCATGCTGGTCAATTCGAGTAGGACAACGATGTTGTAATGCAGATTTGACCACGTGTCTGGCTGTTTGACTGTGTGACACGCAGTATGTCAAGCGGTTGGATGAAAATCAAATTGGTTTGATTTTTAGGGGCGCGGCTACGAGTTTGACAACATATTCCGCATTCTGAAATCTTGAGTGAACTCTGTTGAAGAAAAGATAATAGTTAATAGTTTTAGCAGTTCCTGATATGTGTTTCTGTCCTGATGTTGGACAGTATGTGTGACAGTGTGTGAAGAAAAGCTTTCATGTGTGACACACCAAGTTGGACAACATGTTCGTGGTGTATGGGCCCCTTACCATATGTTTCATATGTTTCGTAGTTTGGCAAATATATATATGTATCCATTTTTAAGGCGCATGTGGAAGTTTTACGATAAAACAATATTTTTTGAGCAAACCTAAAGTTTGATCGTGAAAATTGCCTTTGTCTATTGAAAAACAGTGAAATATGGTAGGTGAGTAGGTTACAGTTCATATTTTAGTATTATGTGTAACTTTGATAGATGTGAATGTTGGTATTTCTGCTAGGTGGCTTACAAATCAACTTGACTTTAGACAGTTTGGCGTGCAATGTATGTCAGAGGCCAAGATATGTACATTGTACAAGTTGTCGTCAATGTTTGATGTGGAAATTCAAGAATTTCAAGATTAGTTTGAATTATAGTACCAAGTACGGAAGAACTGATTGATACTGGAAGAGACTTGAATAGCGATGATAACCTGAACCATCCAGATTGGAACGTCTCGTTATCAAAATCAGGGATCGTCTTTAAACATCGACTTCATAGTACATCAAAATGACTAGCACAACAATGCGTCAATATATACCGAATAAGTTATATAAATACAGTTTTAAATTGTTCGACTTTGCGAATCTACTGCCTTATAAGTTGATTGACGAGAAGTGTTGTCAAATTTGTCAATTACATTTTCTATTTCGAAAATTTTTACATATCCTTAGGTCTGCTGGTGTATATTCAGGGCAGAGGAATATATGCAATGGGTACACTGCATGCGGAAATCGCGTCACGAATTGCTTTTTACTAATAACCAGTTGGCGCCTTAACATGTCGTTGAAGAATTGATGTGCACAAAAAACTCAACACAAAATTTGGGATAAGCAAGATAGTGTTGACTTTACAAATAAGTTTATTCGGTCGATAAAAATGAAGACATGTAAATGAACTTTCCAAATTTTTGACCATTTGCTCGATGTTGCGATGGTCAATGAATACATCTTTTACGATCAGGGTTCAATCCTTTAATAAAGGAAATCAGTTAGACGACTTTTCAGTATTTGACAGATATTCGTGATAACATAATTGATCACTAGTGCATGTTTCGTGATAGAGCCGGCAAAGAAATGTGAAAATACTATAGTTGGAAGTTCGAACCTTTGGTGTACAAAATACTAAAATATAACTTTAATTTTGTGCGAATCTTTAGTAAAATCATGTAAAAAATGAGTACCCTCTATTGCTTCTCATTATTTGTTGTATAATACTTCTCCTGCATGGTTTCATTTGTAGCCGGGTTAATATTTTTCACTCACGTGGTTTAACCTGCTCATTCACAATATTTTTTAAGATATATTACATACTAAAATTAATGAAAATCTAATCACAAACAAAAACTCATGCACTAGAGGGATAAGCCACAAACTATTTAGTTAGACATTACAAGTCAGCAGACCTATACTGCCGATATCAATACTAAAATTCAAATTCGAAATTAGTAGTGAAAGATATAATGGAAACAGTACGGTATATAACTACTATAGATAAGGTTTTCCTCTGAAGAGTTAGTGGACTACAAAAAAGTGAGGCGCCAAAGAGTAAGGTTCACTTGTAGAAGTTTTAAACAAAAGTTGGAATTATGGAACTGTTGAGGAATCCATTCATCGAGTTAAAGCAATACGATTGGTCTACTCTACTGGATTTGTTGCAGAACTTCAGCTGCAGCTGGATAATATCATCGAACGAAGTAACCAAAAATAAATACCAAACAAAATAACAAAAAACTTGGGCAGTAGTAAAATTCAGATGATTATATTAATTTGATGAAATTGGTACTTTAACAGTTGATTACTGGGACGTACCCGCATAATATTTGTTTACCGAATAAAACGCCGGAACTAAATCTGATGGACAATCAGCAAAATAAGTGCAACACGTAACAGGTGATTCATGTACGTCCATGGGATAAGGCGATTCGAAACATGGAAAACCGGGAGTTAGTAAATCTATTAAAACTAAATCGTTTTGTAATAAAACAGCTATGGCGTACGGCTCTTGCATATCTGAAATAAAAAAATGGACAGTTAGTGGCTTATATTTAAAACAACAAATATAACAAATAATAACGATTAGTTTCCATATAGTACTTACCACTCGGCCACGGGCTTTCACATATTGTGATAAAATCAACTACAGGGTGTTCCATTTCGAGCACTGTTGTAGATTTTCCTGACAATACTATTATACACGGTGACTTTCCACCCTTTTCCATTGAGAGACCTCCAGAAAATATTGTGTACGTTTCACTGAATTTTATGGGGAACAGGAAGGCAATTAGTTAGATATTTATGTATTCATCTATTTGTGTTAAATTAAAATAAAAGATTTTTATTAAAATATGTTTGCATAATGTAACTGACATGATCTTATGACAATATAAATTTACGATTCTCGATGTTGCCATTCTTCCGACATGGTGAACACGTCGACATTTATGTGGTGGTAATAAATTCTCGAAACACAATTAATGGACATTTTTTATTACACTAATCTATATTTATGGAATTGGTTGGCATCCAACGAAACCGGTATTATAAGACATAAGGGGAATCTTAAGATTTATCACTGCGGAAAGCCAGTGAGATCTGTACAATTATTTTCTATGGTATTAAGAATGTGTGTCATTTTGAAGTTATTTCCGAGAGAAGAAACTCATTTGTCGTTTATTTCGGGCATTATCTCCAGTGAGTAATTTATTTTGGTGGTAGAAAGCGGACTTATTAGGTGCTTTAGAGCAAACTATGTCTATTTAATCCTATTCTGCTTTTATCTAAATAGCTGCCTTATTCGAAGGAACTTACTAAAGTCTCTTTTCGGGTATTAATGGTGTAATGAATAGAATTATAACTATATGAAAGAACTCGCATCCTATTAATCTTTTATTATATGATTTGCCAGGAAAGAAAGGAAGGACATTCGAAATGGAGAGAACTACAACTGCGTAGCGAATTGTTTGACTCCGATGTGTCACTCAACTACACGCTCCCAAATTCCAAATGTAAATCAGATTGTCTGTAAATAATTAGGTTTCATTTCGTAAAATTGTACATATTTCTTTCGCGGGTTTTCAAAATACATAAAAATTCCCTCAAAATTTATCGAAATTCAAATTTTGAATATTTTCGAATTTAACTTTAGTTGATAATCTGATAGAGAAAGGATTTTGATTCTCTGGAATTGTGATTAATTTTACAGGTTATTTTCACGTAAAGGCTAGTGGGTAGTAATATAAGTATTTTATTTCTTTCATATTTTTTGTATTATTTTTCATCATATTAAGGTAAAATTTTTAATTTCCGTCATAAGCTTACATTTGTATTTACATTTATGTTTTAGTGAGATTGTGGGATGGATCCATGGAAAGGCAAATCATTTTATTTTATTTCGTTGTCGTTGATGATAAAGGTAAGTATATAAAATTAATTATTAATAATAGAAAAAAAGATCCCATGCGAATATGAATGAACATGGACAAATATAGACGTAGAATTAAAACGTAATAGAAAGGATCATGAACGGACCAACATGGGTAAATGTAAACAGATACGTGCACATAAAAAAAATGAATAGAAGCCACTGGGATATAATTTGAAGTAAAGTGGGGACTTAATGCTCGACAATCTGATTTAAAAAAAGAATATTTACAAATTTACGTTACTATTTTTATTTTGTTAGATGGCGTTCCATCTACTCTTTTGGTTTTGATACTTAGCTTCTAAATGTAAACATTTTATGATTACTAAAAAGGTATCATCAATTAATTTTGAAGTGCATATCGATGGGATTATTATCATTCGTAAATGTAGTATAGTTTCGAATCTTGGTGTTATTCTAGATAGTAAGTTTACTTTTTCTAGCCATATTGATTATGTACTCACTCAAGCTAATTCTCGGCGAGGTTTTGTTAAAGCACATATTAGTGAATTAGACCTATATTGGAATACCGAACGGTTTTTCGGGATCCGTACTATGTGACGCATTCTAACAGAATTGAAATGTGCAAAGGAGATTTATTAGGTTTGCTCTTAGGAAACTTAACTGGTCCGGTAATTTACCTCCTTACGATGCCAAATGCCAATTAATTGATTGGCTTACAAAGACTGTCTCTCAGACTATGTTAATTAGGGATATTATTGAATAAAGGATAATTCCTCCTTTAAATTTATTCATTATGTATGTGCCATGTATGCAGAGCCGGATTTAAAGGTTTGGAGGCCCTGGGGCAACAAAAAAATGGAGGCCCCAAATAATTTTAAAACAAGAAGAAAAAATTACTTTTTCACAGTTTTTAAATAATTTATTCCAAGCCAAAAAAACGTGTTTCACGAACATATGTATGAAGGTATCGTAAAATACAAGAACGAGACAAAAAAAATATTACTAGACGAGCTTTTTTCAACGAAAAATCATCAATACTTGAAATCCAACTCTCGAAGTAAATCGGGTTCTGTGTTATCGTAGTTCGCAGCGTGTTTTTTATAATTTTCGTTTTCGAAAATGGGCGCTCTCCAATGAAGTTCGACACCATCAACACCAAGTACATTCTGAATGTAATTTCAACGTTTGGAAATGTAGGTATGAAATTTTTATTTTCAAGTTTTTGATAATAGAACAGTTCCTTATATTGATCTTTTTGATAATCGTTTTTGCACAGAACGATCAATGATGGGGATCGGACCAACTCATTACCAAGTCGGTCTTTGTAAATTTTGACCAATTATTCCACTGCAGCGTATAAATTTTTAAGGTACATTTCCTTTAAATGATTAAGAAATCCAAATCGTGAACGTACAGTGTCGTGCATGCAATTTTCAGTCAGAGAAACACATAGCTAATCGGCAACCGGGATAAAATCTGACACTCTAAATTTTTCTTTTGAGGATAGGTTAGCATCTGGTGCTTTCATATAATCGTGCAGATTCAGCCTGATATTTGTCGTTCTACTGCCTGATTGTACAATGTACATACTTATTTTTCGAGTTGCATCTTCGTATTTATCAAATTTGTCTTTTTCCGATTCAATAAACAATTTCAATAATTCCAATGCAATGGACGTATTGCAGATTCAAGAATCATCTTCGGATTCTGCACCAGCTTGTTCGTAGCATTGAATCGCTCTAAGATATCGTTCCAAAAGATAGCAAATAAAGCTCATATTATCCAAAGAATATTTTGTTTCATTTCTCACGATGCCTTTTTGTTCCTGATTATTAGAAAAGGATGATAAGAGGATTTATAATTTCGGAATATCTGTCGCCAATAGCTTTCATGACTTCAGCTCGACAAGACTAGCGAGTATCGCTAAGTTTTTTCAATACGTCAAGCTGCTTGTTCTTTTTTCTGATAATTTCTTCGTCAGAGGTCTATATCGTTCTGTAGGTACTTGCTGTAAAAAACACAAATTCAGAACGAAATCGAAGAATTGAACAGCTGATGTGTAAGAGTTAGCAGCTGCCTTTCCAATCAAATTAAGAAAATGACCAAAACATGGGACAAATTCTGTTTATTTTTCTCTTAAATTAGAGCTTGCATTCCTTTCAGAGCTGGGCAAGTACCAAAGAATAAGTACTGAAGTACAAGTACCGAAGGTCTGAGTACTTCAGCGTAAGTACAAGTACCGCATGTATGAAAAGTATTTGTAACTAAGTACTAAGAGGTAGATATTTGTTTGTATGTAGGTACTTAATAGACTCAGAAATAATTAAGTAAAAATCTTGGTACTTAAGTACAAAACTAAGTTTTAAGTAAACGTAAATAGCAGCAAGTACTTATGTTCAAGTACTAAGTAGGGCACTTCAAAAGTATTAAGTAACGAAAATGTACTTGAAGTAGTACTTAAGTTCATTTTTACTTAAGTATTGCCCAGCTCTGATCACTTTGTATTTGCCACTCATATTTGCAGCATTGGCTGCGATAATCGAGAATTTCAGTTTGATGGTCGCCTAAAACTTTCCTTCATTTTTTCCATCATTTCCAAGAATAATCTTTAAAATGTATTTAAAACAAGTAAAAAACCTAGAATTGGTCTAAGACGAATTCTTATGATACCCTAGATGAATGCCCGTATAAAATTTCGTATGATCACCGATCTATGCAAATTTAATTTTTGAAGTGGTTTTTCGCATATATTTCTAGAACGGTGCGTTGGACAAAAAAAAATGATTATAACCAATTTTATAGGATTTCGTATTCTGTTTCAGTACAATAAAAATGTGTAGGACTGATCGTTTTAACAGTATATATATGTATGTAAAAAACTTAAATTTTTATATGGCAACACCAAGAAGGGGTTGCCTGCTTTATTCTATTTTTTCAATTTTATTTGCTATTGCTATAAAAACACCATGTACCAAATTATAGCTCTCTACGTCGACGCGTTCTCAGGCAGCGTGCAAATATGAAGTGGAAAACGAAATTTTTGTATGGCAACCCCACCAAGGAGTTGCCCGATTTGTCTCATTTTTTTTAAAGTCCGTGTACAAAATTTCAGCTCTCTAAATATCCGCGTTCTCGAGTTATTGTGCGCACAGACGGACGGACAGACGGACAGACATGCAAAAATCAAAATAACTTTTAATATTATACGTGGGTGTCCAATCCATTTTTCTCTACCATAATTATTTCGAGGTTTTACAAACGGAATGACAAACTTAGTATACCCTATAGATTTCATCTAGGGTATAAAAAGTGCCTCATGAATATGAAAATTTTTGTTCTTTATCAGGGTATCATTTTTCTTTTGTTGCCCTCCCCTAAATCCGGCTATGCGGGTAAGTAGATAAGACTACATCCGATTCTTTTTGAGGCTTTTCATAGAACAAATTGCGGCCTTAGTAGTCCATTGAGTCGTTGTATTCGGCAGTTTAATTTGTTTAGCAGCATAATATACTTCAATCAAGTTCAATAGACTTTCTTTTAAAGCCTCAGTTTCTGATTTTTCTTGCATGCTTACTATGTTTATAATATTATATATATATTTATTTTACGTAGCATGTTAGTATTAAGTTAATGCTTTAGTATATGCATGGTCTGTTGATTTATAATCTGTAGGCTAAGGCTGAATTTACACCGAACGCTTTAATCATGCTTTAATGATTTTTCAGAGTAATTGATTAAATTATTTTGTTTTACCGGTATGAATGCAAAAAGGGATAGCGTAGAAATTTATGTGGCGCTTTGTTTAAATGAAGACTGAAGCATGATTAAAGCATCCAGTGTGAATTCAGCCTAAGAATAAATAAATAAATAAAAAGGTGCGATTTGAACATATTTATGTACTAGTTTCAGTACTGCGCGTTAATTAATGTACGTACACATACATGTGTGCACGTGTTTTTCATTGTTCGTGTATCTTGTGTTTCACTAGTTGTTTTAGGGATGATGATACGACCCAGCATGAAATCTGGTCAGGTCTTCCATGTGAAAGTGTGTTGAAGCAGTAAAAAGATCAAAAAGCTGAACAGACTTTGATCCATTCCAGATTGATCCCGGACGAAGACTGCTGCAACGAATTTTTTCAAGCTCGTTCTTGTTTCGTTTGTGAAAACAAGTGCACGCAATTCGTCTTTATTTCTTGCACAGAATAAATTTAATTATGAATTGTTGTGATTTTTACTAAAGTGAATCATACCACAAGAAATAAAGTGAAAGAAGAACTTTCTAAATAAATTATATATGCAAAAATGGAACTTCTTTTAGATATGCGTGAGTGTCTAATACATTTTGCTTTCTATTCATGGATGCTAGGAGGAATCCCACGAGAAGCTTGACTTGCTTCCTCTCAAGGACATGCCTATACAAATGTCCCATAAAGTGTCCAATCAAGTGGCATATATCCTCGTTCCTACCAAGGGGGAAGCACACGAAAAAGCTTGAACTGCTTTCTCCTTAAGATATTCCTGTAAAAATATCATACGAAGTGTCCAATATAGAGGCATGCATCATATCTTTTAAAGAAGGCATCCGGTTTGAATGATGATTTGATTCCATTTCCCACTGAGGAAGTTTAATTTTTTTTTTCATTTCCGTGGAATTTTTCAGTGTATGTCGAGTTAATTTGCTGCTTAAGTTTTGTAAATATGAATAATGTAGTTAGATGAGAATGAGCCCAATTTCAATCTACTTCTTGTTCCGAGAATATTTAGTATACATATGAATACGAGTACGTGTATAGGTGAGGTAACAGAAAAGTTAATCGGTACATGAATGAGGAATATCTATTAAAACAAGAACTTGGAAGTTGCTTATTTAGAATTCATCGCGAAAATGTTGCAGAGAAAGGTTCTCTGATTTTCCCCCAAGGTAATATGAAAGGTAATTTGATTTTGCATGCTTTTATTTATTTTTTTTTATCTAGGAGAACGACAGATAGGGGACTTTAAAACTTTCCTTACTTTACACCAACAGATTTTATTATTCCCTATCCGCCTATGTTACAAAATTTTGAAAATGTCTTTAACAAAACTTCGAATGTTCGACAATCATGATTTTATAATCTTTTACTTTTCCCCGTTTTCGAAATTACAATAATGTAAGCTTAATGTGTATATTTGTAATCGCCTTATTTTCAATTTCCGGAAAACATTCCTTTTTCTATATGAAAGTTTAAAATTCTGCAAATAGATTACTTCTCCTCCCATAAACGTATAAGTTTCCAAGCATTTTGTTCGGACTTTCTATTTTTCACAATTATTATGATTTGAAACTTTTGGAATAATATTAGAAACTGTTCAGTTCAAATGCTGCCGGTCTTAGATTTTGGAAAAAGGTTTGTAGGTTTGTTTTTTAAATCAAAAACATAAAAAAAACCGTTTTATTTTCCTATCGGTCCTAAAAGCTTTTTCATATACACACCAATTTTTATAATTTTTCGTACATAGGTTTTCCAAACATATTTGTAAATGCTACCGGAGCTGTTTTTCCAAATTTGTTAATATTTTTCATATTATAATTACTTTCATAACATTAAAATTGAGACCCCTGTAACTTGAATACAATTTTTACTACTCCTCATTTATTTTAACACGCGAATGAAGATTGAGGTAATTTTATTCAGTAGACCTTACTCAACATGTAATTTTATTCAGTAGACCAAAAACTGAATAAATCCAGTAAGTAGTTTACTTTATAAAAACCAATTTGTAAACGTCTCTCTTGTTAAAAAATGAATGATTCAATTCCCAAAAGTCTCTCGTGGTGACGACAGGATATATATTATGTTTGTTGTAAAATATCCCACAGAATTTTCCATATTTGATAATATTTTCGAATCAATTTCACTGAAAAATGATAACAAGGCTGCAAATAGTAAAAAAGAAAAAATAAAAAAAAAAATGGGATTCCATATGCTTCCTCCGTTGCTCCGTAGGTACTTATTCCCTTTACCTGGGCTCTCGTGCATAAAACGTATTAGCCATAAAATAAAACGTTAAAACTTTGCAGATTCATAACAAGTCTTGAAAATATAGGGGTGTTGTTCGTTCTTTCTTTTCCTTAACCTTCCGTCAAAGTATAATAATTTTATGGTGTTTGTAAAAAGTGCTCCTGTCTTTTTCATTAAAAAGTATCATTTCTCACGTAAGAACTCCTTGCATGTTAGATGTTGGTTGCAACTATCTTTCTGCTGGAATGCAATTTCAGTTTCCTTCTAGCTATTCGTTTAACCCCCCACTGAATATCGCGTATGAAAATCAGTACCCTCAACAAACTTTAACCGTGTTTCTGCATAAAGTCTTACTCTTTATTGTTCTATTTATGTCTCAAGTCTTTTGGTATATTTTGTACAGTACTAAACTACTAAGTCATGCAGAGAAGTTCATTTCTCTAAATACCACCATCTGTCGTAATATTTTATGTTTATGACATTATTACAAACGTACGAGGAACTACACAATTTTATTATAGTTATACATA